>VZTR01021630.1:377937-419509 GCA_013400775.1 Chaetops frenatus | reverse complement strand
ACCAGTGTGCCAAGACTGGATGAATCACGTATGAGGCACAGTCTGAGAAACCCAGTGGGTGTTGTTAAGGTTATTAGGAGTCCTTCAAATCACTTGAGAGCCAGAGACCATCTGGGTTCATAATATTGAATAAATCCTGCCAAAAAGGTGCCAGCTGGACATACTTGCTTTGGACTATTACTGCAATGATATTTTGTAACTGAGCATCTTATTCTACTATTAGCTCTAGTGGTGATTTTTTTAGTGCTATTCCACCCTTGCATTGAGGAGAGGTTTTGGTGGTGAAGAGGCTACAAGGATGGCTTCAGTGAGAAGCTGCTGGAAGCTTCTCCCAAACCCAATTGAGCCAATGCCTGCCAGCTGCAAGATGGACCCACTCCTGGCCAGGGCTGAGCCCATCAGGGGTGGTGGCTGTGCCTCTGGGACAATGTGTTTGAGAAGTGCAGGAAAAGCTGCACAGGAGCAACTGAGGTTGGAAAGAGGAGAAAAACAGCCCTGCAGACCCCAAGGTCGGTGCAGAAGGAGGGGCAGAAGGTGCTCCAGGCACAGAGATTCCCCTGCAGCCCCTGGTGCAGACCATGCTGAGGCAGCACACAGAGGTCCAAGGTGCAGCAGGTATCCTCCTGCAGGCCCTGAAGGACCCTGTTCTGGAGCAGATGAAGGCCTGTAGCACTCTGTGACCTTGTGGGGAGCCTGCACTGGAGCAGGGTCCTGGCAGGACTGTGGCCCCAAAGGAGAGAGGATCCCACTCTGGAGCAGATTTGCTGGCAGGGCTTGTGACCCCACATGTGGAGCAGCCTGGTCCTGAAGGACTGCAGCCTGTGCAAAGGAACCTTCCTGAAGAGCTGCAGCCCTTGGGAAGGACTCACATGGCAGAGGTTCATGGAGGACTGTGTCCAGGGGGAGGGACCCCACGCTATGTGAGGAGTCCTGCCCTGGCAAGGGAGTGGCAACAGAGACAACATGGGATGAACTGACCACAGCCCCCCTTCCCCATCCACTGGGACAGAGGAGGTAGAGAAATAAGGAGTGAAGTTAAGCCTGGGCAGAAGGGATGGGTGGGAGAAAGTGTTTTAACATTTAGTTTTTGTTTCTCACTATCCTACTCTGATTTGATTGATTATAAATTTATTTTTCCACAAGGTCTGTCTCTTTTGCCCTTGACCTTACCCATGAGAATTTCACTGTATTTTCTGTCCCCTGTCCAGCTGAGGGGGGGAGTGACAGAGCAGCTTTGGTGGGCACCTGGTGTCCTGCCAGGGCCAACCCACAACACCCATCATGGAATGAATATAACTACCAAGTATTAACAGGGCCTCAGGGTCCTGAAAGCTTCCAAGAGTAGAAAGAGTACCTGATTTTTAGGACATAAAAAACCACAACAATAACAAATTAACCTTCTCTGGCATGGGCTGTTCCTCAGAACTTGTCTTAAATATGCCATCAGATGCTGATAGCAATGCAGTCTGTGTGTCTGGAGAATGTAGGTTACAGTCCCACCTGCTTTGGATGTTCATGCCTTGGCTGCCTTGAAGAGAAAGGGATTGAAAGAGTTGACCCAAGTAGTTCCTTACACTTCCATGTTCTTTATTACAAAGTTCTCTCCAATGTATGCATCCTGGAGGAGCCATTTGTTCCAGGAGTGTTCCTCCTAAGGGCACAACTATTTTCTGCCTAGTATTTTCCATAGTTTGATATTGCTTTTAATTTTTTTTTTCCCATGAAATCTCCATGCATGGAAAAACACATTTTCTGTTTGATCTAGGTATTTATACCTGCTGCCTCTGCAGCTGACTGGAAGGCTTCAACCTGTGCAGGCTGCTGATAAATGACCACATAGGCTGGCATTTCTAAGGCAAAAATGTCTGATGTATGAAAACGCACAAGAGAGTGTAGAGTATGTCTGTGTATGTGCCTACTGGCATGGAAATTCAGCTTTGTCTGCACATGTAAGTGCAAGGATTTGCAGACAGAAGGAATGCAGGAGCCTGTGGGGTACAACTGTCTAATTCTCATCTTCTGTTGCCACCAGTCTGGCCAAGACTTGAACTCAGGAATAAGCAATGAAGGTTAAGAGTAGTGAAGCAACCCCTCTCCCACATAAAAATTACTTTGGCCTTAACTTGTCAAACTTTTATAATTTGTATCACCACGTCACCAGCCAAGTCACAAACAGACCTTCCAAACTATGAGCTCAGCCCACAAATCACACTCATTAAGGCTTCAAATTTTTTCAGAGAAAAAAAAAGAGACTTTTAAAACTTCATTTATGCCCGGGTAGGAAATTTCTGCAATTCAGTCATTGTTCCAAAAGCTCTCAGGCATATTACAGATGTTGGCACCTTTGCTATCCTTAATGAATCACTGAGGATAAAATCTTTATTAAGCTTATACATCTTGGCTCTAAAGTAGCAGTGCTGTGTGTAAAATCTCAGAAAGCAGCAGCAGTGTTTCATTCCTGCATGATCTAGGCAGAAAGGGTGATCACAATGCCAATAATGTACTTCAGCAATGGCAAAATAAAGAGGAGTCAAAGGAGTTTTAATCTTTAGGAGAGCACATGGCAGTATCTCCCCTAGTCAAAGACATTAAAAATTCAATGTTTTATTAAATAGGTTTCTGCAGGGGTAAATGCTGTGCTGCTAATTTGGAATGAAATATTAGCACAGTGCAAGCAAGCTTAGTACAAGTTAACGTTTCCAAATTCTCACTTGCCTAGTAGGAAAGGTTACTTAAAGGATGATAAGTCTAAAGACTGATTAGGTGTGTAATCGTGGTGTTATTATGCTAATGATGGATTTGTTTGTTGTCGAGTTATCAACAAAAGATTAAGCAAATCCCTACATGAAAGCTCGAGGTGAAACAGTCGGCTAGAGAAGGGGTTTGGACAGCAAATCTGTGCATTATCATCACTTCTTTGTGGAGTAATTATTGCTGTTCAGGGTGCTGTTCTCTCAGTTCTCACAGGTGGCAAACCCACAGGCTTTGCTGAGCAATGTTGCTTGCAGTCCTGTTGCTCCTTGGGCTGGCTTGGCTTCCCTCAGCTGCGTGTTCCGGTGGAGCTGCAGCAGTTAAACCACTGGTGGGGCACTGGGAGCATCATCTTTTCACACTGAACGGCACCTTTGGCTAAAGAAACAGCCCGTGGCTATATAAACTTTTTCTTAATACCTCAATCCTGAAAGCTCTCCCAGGCGTGGTCCTCTTGTGCTAGATTGGACCGAGCTGTACGGCTGGGCACATCCTGAGCTTCTCCTGCCTTGGGAGAATCTGTGCTGTGCCACGGGCATCCTATCCCTGCCAGCAGCCTGAGACCTGAGCCTCCCGAAACAGGGCATGGGCATGGGGTGGGAGGCCAGAGGGTCTTTGCAATGAATTTTCCGTGCCGTCCCGGCGTGTGGCCAATAACTCAGAGGTGTCAGTGCATCAGTGCGCAGCGGGCGGGGCGGCGGCACAGGTGCGGTTCGCACTCCGGTGCAAACGCCCTGCTCAGGCTCGGGCTGCAGCCTGGGGCGCGGCGGTCACCATCCCCTCAATACAAGCGGGGGTCGCGATGGCTCGTTATCTGACCTCAAAGTGCAAACAAATCAGGAGGAGATCAGTTTGCATCAACACACTACTCCTTTGTTAAATGCTCGCAACTCAATAATGCGATAGGAGCGCGAGAAAGAGAGAGAGATAGAAGAAAAAGAGGGGGAAGTGGGGGGGACAGAGAGCTACCAATGGTGATGAAGCCCTCGTGGCCTTCTTGCCAATGGACTCATCGACGAGATCCTCGTGGTCCTTTTGCCAACAGACCCATCTTCTTCAGTGGGGAGATCTCGAATTGGTTGATTTTTGAGGGTCTCTTAATAGTCCTTTTCAGAAGTGGGGGGCACCTGGCCACGAAGTGGGGAGAGTTTATAGCCATTGTTGTGTTGTTTTACATCAACAGCAGGTGAGAGCAGGTACAGGACATTCTCAGCAGCAAAACTGTGTCCTGTAATCACGGTGATCTGCACCAGGGTTTTGGTCCAGTGGACACAATGCTTGGCAGACATCCCGGGGCACACCTGCAGGCAATGCTCTGTAGACATCATCTCACCTCAGGCTGGCCAGAGTCAGGGTCTTCTCTGCCACCCGGGCCAGAACCAGGGTCTCAGTCTCTGTCCTGGGTGATGGTTGTGAGACAGATGAATCTCAAACCCTCTCACAGCTGTGTCTTGCACACACTGATGGCTTGTGCCTGTTCCATCCTGGCATGATCCACTGGGATTCCTCAGGGGTTTGCATTTTTCCTTTTACAGTTTTTTTTTTCTTTTTTGTTTCTTTTTTTTTTTTTTTAATTCTTCCTAGACCTATTTGTTTTAAACTTTCAGCATTTGGGACATACGCCTTGCAGAATATTTCCTGCAGAGTTCTGGTTAAACACCTGAGCTATTTCAGTCTACAATGACAGAACTTGTTATGACAGTGATGAGTTTGGGGTGAGGGTCCTTCAGTTACCACTATGGTTGCCCAAAAGGACTGAAGGAAGATTTGGACTCTTTGGCTGTATAAACTCTCCCAGCTTTCTTGAAATCCATACAATGACAAATTTTTCAAGATCTGAATCTGATGTTCTGTGTTTTCAGACTAGGCAGCAAAACAACCTCCCATGTGACAGTGTCTGGAGCTGGTCATGGATATTTGAGAGTCATGTCACTGTAATGGAGCTTTCCTTTAGAAATATTTCACCATTTCCTTCTCACAAAACAAAAAAGACCCCATTTGGATTAATTGTAATTTTTAAATGTAGGCATATTTTAGAACATTTGAGGCCTTTATAATAAAATTTATTTCAATTTCAAAGTGTTTTCTATTTTACTTTGCAAAAATATCTTGTTCTATATTTTTTTTCCTAGAACAAGAGAACCTCAAGCACTTGTGAAGCAAATACCAAGTGAAGCAAATACCAAAATTACAGCTGGCCCCTGGCAGAATTCTAGCTCAATACGTACCAAAGACCTCATTTGTTTATCATGATATGAAAGAGAAACAGATCTATGTAGAGATCACAAACACTGAAATAATCATGAAGCTAATTATGTTACCTCAGTGGGACATTAATGTTCCTAATTTTAATCATGCTGTCTAGGGGCTTTGCTGACTAGGCAAACCGAGTAAGTTGATGGATTCCTGCAAGCTCTAAATAAAGTAACAATCTACTGTAAAGTGTAAAGGCATCACTGGGACCCACTGAAACCTGTGTGGTATCACTGGAGCAGTAGTGCCAGCCACACTATGTTTTATTTTTCCATGTCAATAATAACTTGAAGATCTCACAGCTTAATGAACGGTCTATTGACCAAAAATGGTATTTAGCACAGAATTATCCATAGTGAGCTCAATTTCCAGTCTTCTCCCAGTTCACATCTGCAGTCTCATAGTGAGGTTCCTTGTCAGCCCAAGCTGGAAAGCATTTTGAGCACGGTTTGTGTAGGTTTTTCTGGGTTTGATGTAAAATCTGCCATCAGCTTTGCCCCCATAGGAATATCAGATATGGAGAGTGGTGAGGGGTGAATTCTGGCTGCCAAACTTGGAAGGTGGACAGGGAGATGGCAGAGGTTGGCTCTGCCGCCAGGGCAAGCCAGTCCCAGACCTCTGGGGAAAATGTGAAGGACGGTGCCAAGTGCAATGTGGCTTTTAGTCACCATAATTGTATTTATAAAGCTACCAGGCCACCTGCTCAAGTGCTTGAGCTGCTGCTCAGCCGATTAAAACACAGTAGCCAGGTCATAAAATATGTATTAGAAGAAGCAGACAGCGTGTTAACTCAGAGAGGGAGCAAACCTCGCCCTTGGGCAAACACAGGCAGACACAAAACCTACAGACCGCCCCAAATCCGGCACCGCCTCTGCTGCCATAGGCCAGGGGATGCCAAAGCAAAGGTGAGCTGGAGCTCTCGGGTGGTGCTGCCAGGACCTGCCAGCCCTCGGGCACCGCTCCGGGGCTCTCCCGCAGCGCAGCTTTGGCACCGAGGGTCGGCACCGGGCTCTGAACGCTCTCCCGACACCCCTCGCCCCTCTCCGAACAGGCTTGCGGGGAATATGTGCTGCTCTGCCGCAAAACGGTAACATCTGATCTTTCTCCCCAGTCACCATAGTTACCTTTTCATCTGAAGGAAGGGGATTGTGCTGCGCCGGGTTGTTTTTGTCTGTGGTTTGTTCTGTTTTCTTTTGGTTTTGTTTTTTTCAAAGGGAACTCAATCAAGACGAAGCACTAATTGAGCTCTGAATCAAACGCATCTTTCCCCTGCTTCATTAACAGCTTTTCTTGGTATGTTTAAGTAAGAGAACACTTTAACTGTTATTCAGGTACTGTGAAGTCTGGATGTGTTTTCATTGGGTGCCTTCAGTGCAAGGACAGTTTTTCACCAACAATGACTGTGTTACCAGAAAACAGCATCTTAATATTCCCAGATCTACTGAAAGGTCAGACTCAACAACACCCCTTTGCAGACTGAGCTTTGGCCATGTACTTTATTTATTGCAAATGTTGGCCAGTATAGAAAATCTGAAAATAAATTTTAAAAACCCTTAGAACATAAAAACCCAAACAAACAAGAATCAAAATATTTAAATGGTTAAGTGCTTTGGGTTTCTTACTTGCTAGGAGCATTAATTCTGAAAAACGAAATAGAGTTCTTGGAAGGGAGTAGCTGCTTTTGAAGCAGGTGAGGATACTGAGAAGGAAAAAGGATATAAAGAATTAAATATAGTTAGGAAAGTTCATTATTCATGGTAATAAACAGGAATCTTCCTGTCCAAAGATAAATACTTAACATTCATTTAAAGGGAAGGAACATGTAGGAACTACAGGGCTTATCACAGAAAACATGAAAAACGTGCTATAAAAGTAACTCTTATATGGAAGAGGATTGCTCTTGGAAAGAGTGTGTGACTCAGTAGTTCAATCTCTGGCATTGTCCTGTTCCCTTGGCTTTGGCAAACCCAGCAAGAGCCACCAGGAAACTGCTCTTACATCAGGACTCCTCTGGAAGCAGAAGGATGAAACCAGACCCTCTGTCCCTATCCCACACCTGTGCCCCTCTGGGACGAGGGAATGAGGGGATGTCAAAGCACCAAATCTGGGCTGGCAACATAATCCTTGGGATCCAGCTGAGCCTGGCATCATTTACAGTGCCCCTGAGGCTTCTTTCACACACGTGACCAACTCCCTTCAAACCTTGTTTTTTACCTTTGTTTCAAGCCTTTCTGTGTTATGCCACTAAACCAGCCCAAGGAAAAGGCAAGTTCTCTTGGGGGGCTAGGGGGAATGATTAGCATTTTCCATAGGAGAAAATAAAAGGAAAGCACTTTGGCTTTCTACTCAGAAACATTTTGTTCCATGGTAGCACCCCAGGCTTGGCCAGGGGACCACAAGGAAGGGCTCACAAAATTCAGTGCAGTAACAGCAAAGCATGCTGGATGTGAGGTGAGCCCTGCTTACACCCTCCAGCCAGCTGTTCCACCTTCCCAAACCAGGGCATTTGGCCACCAGAGTGAATATTACACTTAGAAATCAAATGGTGTAAATTTGAACTTGTTCAGAGGAGCTCTAGATAAGGCATTAAGCACATTAAGCATCTTGAATCAGAACAGTTTGTGCCTAAGACATCTGTGGAGCCAGAGGAGGGGAGGGTTTGGACATCCCCATCCCTGCCCATGACCAGCTATTTCAGCTCCAGACAGGACTCAAACTTGAGGCTGAGTATGAAGACAGCTGGAAATCTCTTGGAGAATCATTCTTCCTTTGCCCCTCAGCTTGCTTTGAAACAAGCATGACTTCTTCTGTGCTTTGTTCTTTCCTTTTTTTTTTTCCTGGGGACAAGAGATGAATGTCAGCAGAAATTTTTAGATATCTTTTAGTTTCCTTTAGCTGCAAGAAATCTTAAAATTGAGATAACTGCCCTGTATTTCAAACTGCATTCTCACAGATCCCTGTTCAGATAGTTATTCTTACAGACTGTGTTGGGTTGAGGAGTTGAAGCTATGTTGTGTTGCTTGGTAAAAAAACTCTTCCTGGTATTTTGCAACACTTCAGCCACTTTGATGTGTCTTCATTTCCCTAATAGTCTTTTTCCAATCAGGTGTCAACTCAAGCTGTCATCACCAAAGCCTGAGAGAAAAATCTCTTCCCAATCCCACCCTCCATTCCTTAGAAGTCCCTAATAATTGCTATTGTAAACAATTCACCAATGTGGTTTGATGGTCCTGTTCCTGATATGTATGTGTGTGTGNTATATATATATATGGCATCCCTTTTGAAACTCACCAGATGTTTCAACATGTAAATATTTACTCTTTAAAATCCATTTGCCTCCTTTTTCTAAAATCATTGTCCTGAAGCAGCACAAGGCATCCCAGTAGGAGTGACCTGCTCCTGGACTTGGAGCTTTCCTGCAAGCATTTATTGTAAACCTGAAACCATTTGATATAAATTACTGCCAGCTCTGAGCTGGTCCATTTGTGGCAGGGACAGTGACAGTGCACACCCAGATCATGAACATGGTTGTTCTGCCAGACATCTGTGATTTATGGTTCCAGGAAAGACCAGCCCCTCTCCCTGTAACTGAATAATGTGCTCCCAGGTCAAAAGTTAGATACCTAACCCTTACACTCAAAATCCTAGGGAATACAAACAAAAATGGTCCTTCTGCCATTTACCATCTTGCTTTTTTTGTCACATCATTTTAGGATTGAAATGTTCAGCCAGTTTTTCTACCTTTCTCTTAATAATAAGATCAAAGCAAAACAAAAGAGAAAAATTAACCTTATTTTACCAGAACACGATAGGAATAATATGTGATTTTATGCTCTTAGCTTTTTATTCACATGGTTATCTCATGCACTTCATTGGACAACGCTGTTCTTGCTCTCATTACTCTCATTTTCATATAAAAGGTCCTTTTTCTCTGACAGGTTCCTCTCCCCAAGCCAGCTGCAGAACCCTCGATGTACTGGTTAATGGATGAAATATCTGGCCCCTCAAAAATGCAGACTGATTTGGATCTTGCCCTGGCAGAACAGAAAATGAATCTCAAACCTATAGACATTCTTCTGGGTCTTTTCCTCTATCACAAATAAAGAACCACTTGAGGAACATTCATGTATATGCACATCTGTTCACTCATGTACTTTATTATGTACAGTACAAATAACTGGGAAAAAAAAATCTATTGCACACGTGGATTTTTTTTTCTCTTAAATTGTAGCTGGATTGTATTGCAGCATTTTTATCTGCAGTATACTAAGCAGAGTATAGACACAAGTTGCATATAGAGTTGAATTCCAACCAGAGGTTTCCACTGGATATTATAATCAGAATTGCAAGAGTGAAATGGTGGAGGTTTTTGTCCAAAGAGGCTGTGACCCCTCAGTCTGTTGAGGCTTTCAAGACCCCTTTGGACAAAGGACTGAGCAACCTGGTCTGATCTCAGAGCTGACTGATTTAAGTGTGATGTAGGATTGGAGTCCTTTGCAATCTGGATTATTCTACAAACCCATGACATGAGATAGCTGAAAAGTGTATCAAAAAAGGCACAGAGACTGGATAACAAAGAAGGCAGAGATAGAAAACAAGCTGTGTAGAAGACTGTTTAAATACTACTTTAAATAGGAAGTGATTCAATTCATCATGACAACCAGGTGGCACTAATACCCAGTGGTGCCACTTACTGCTTACAGTTGGCTAGGAAGTTGTTTGTAGAAATGGTTTTGTAAATAAGGGGGAAAATTTTGGATTAAAAAAAAAATCAGTATCTGATTATATAAATACTCGGAACTGGAAACACAAATCTTAGCAACAGAGGAACATAAACTTCTGAAGTAGAAATGATGATCACTCAGGGATTATTCAGCTCATTTCCATGGTTATTAAACCTGCTTCTGTATTCTCTGAGATAATTCCATAAAACTATTAGGGTGGTAGACATACATGACACCGCATCTGCCTTTACCCCAAGCAACTCGATTGTTTGTTTTTCAACTATAAAAGTGGTAAAGAAACTGTACAAGTATTCCTTAATGCAATTTACTATCCTACCACCATCTGCTGCTTTTGGCACTGGATGTGTAGCTGAAAAGCCTTTAATAGGAGTGCCCTGAACCAGGAAGCCGATTCAGACCAGAGCCCATTAGCATTCCCAGCCTCTCCCGAGGCACGCGGCAGCAGAAGCGCACACGCTGCTGGAGCCTGCATTTCACAAGTGTCCATGGTTTGTGAGCATGAATACATTGAGGAACCTGTTTCAGCTGTAGCATCTCTGTCCACCCTGCACATCCCTGGCAGCAGCAATGAGAGGGCAGTGGAGGGAGATGTGCAGGGAATGCACAGCTGCTCACCGTGTGTGGGTCGGAGGGGATGGAGCAAGAACTCCATGGCAGAGTGTGACCCTGTGCTCTGCCCATTGCTGCCACTGAGTGTGAGCCAGACCTCAGGTGAGCACCAAAGCCTTGGTTTAGGATGCAAGGCTGGGTCTCCAGCTGCTGCAAATCAGGGTGGCTCTCCTGTTTCCTAGGGCTCTGCACCACCCAGCTCAGCAATCCCCTGCTGGGTGATGGGGTCTTGCCGAGTTCTGCTCTGCTCTGCTCTGTGGAGCTCTCAGCAGCTGATGGCACCTGGGATTTCACAATAATCCATGAATGGTGTTTTTGGCAAGTACTTCCAATGAAACCTTCTTAAGTGAAAGTATGTGAATGGGCAGCCACAATCTCACTCCAGATCCAGTAATTTTCTGAGTGGTGTGTGAACGGGGTTCAGGATTTGGTGTGGCCCTTTGACAGAGAATACCAGGAAATCTCTTGCTTTCTTGGATATTTGTTGGAAATTTCTCCTGAGCCTGTGACATGAAATTTAGGAAACCTCCCCTGAGGCTGTGGGATGAAAGCAGAAATTCACAGTGTTCATGGTGTGATTCCAAAAAATCTTCTGCTGTTTGTCATCCTCCCAATTCCTCTGGATGAGAGCGAGGGCTGACTGAACACATACAGGAGGTCAGTGATAACGTGGTGATTAAGAAAATCAGTGGCATCACAATTTTTTTTAATCTTCTTGACAGATGTTTTGGGTTGGGTCTTTTTTCAGTTCTGCCATACAGGGGCTTATCATCAGTGAAAGGACTTTAGAGTTCTGCCAATTAAATAATTACACCTGGGAACTACACCATGTTATGAGACGTGGGTATTATTGGGGAAAGAAGAAAGGAACCAAAGGGGATATTATTGTTGAAGAAAAAAAATGTGCAGATCTGCTATTCAACAATCAGCATCAGGGCAGAAAGCCAAGATCTTTTCCATCTGCTGATCTGAAAGGATAAGAAATATTAAGAGCAGCAGTGATCAAGCCTAAAAACACCCAAACCCAAAAAAAAGTGTTAACAAAGAAAAGCTGTATTCACATGCTTAGGAAGAGGTACTGACAACACAGGGCAACCTCAGTAGCCCTAGAGATTAAATACAGAATTATCACTGTGAGGTGGATACTGTACAGTGGGCTTCTGAGGAGCAAGGAGGGGTGTCATGTGTATAAGATATTATCATCTAGACAAAAATCACTGCAAAAGCTGATACACAAATGCTTGAAAAGCCTTATGCAAAGAGTAGTTGCCAATAACCTGCTGTCAAACTGGAAGGTCACACCAGAGAAATCCTCTGTCCATTATTATTCAATATTTTTATTAATTACTTCTATCATGGGATGGAGAGTACATATGAAAATTTTGGGGATGGCACCTTACTGGAAATCTCATGAGAACACAGGATTAGATTTCAAAATAATCACAATAAATTGGAGAAATGACCTGAAATCGATAAGATTAAATTCAATGCACATGTATTTAGGAAGGAAAATTAGAAGACTGAGAATGTATCTTAGAGCATATTATATCAGTAAGGAATCTGAAGGTTTTAGGTGATCACAAAATTGAAAATTACCAGCAAGCTGGAGATCCTGGAAGGACAGTAGATGTTCATTTTTACTGAGCAGTATTGGTATGTCAGGAGCTCGGTCTGGGTTCTGCATGTAAACAACACCAGAGACCAACAGCAAAACTGACAAGAAAGTAAAAATGCATCCTCCCTGTGGAAACCAATCAGATTCTTTTCACCAAGAAAAGAGAAACACAAGGCCTATAGGGAGGCAGTGGAAATGGGAGGTAGTGGAAATAGAAGGTATATAACAGATTATAACTGAAAACAGTATTCTGAAAGGGGTAGAAATCAGTTGTTTTCCATACTGACAAGGGACTGGACAAAGAAAAACATACTGCATTTGCAAGAATGGAGACTTAGGTGAGATATCAGGAAAACAATTTGTAAAAGGCAGCTAAGGCTCTCTGTAAGGATAGAACTGTCATTGGAAGATACCCTCAAAGGTGGTAAAGGAAAGGAAAAGTTATTTGCACTGGAAGGGAAGGGAGTTACCTGTAGCTATTTTTGCTTCTGTCTATTCCATCCTGATAGAAATGCTGTTGTTAGGATTCCACTGTTGGTTTTGGCCCTGCCAGTTTAGGAGCAGCATCTCCATGCATTGCAAGGGTTTGTGTTGTTTCATGTTGGTGGAGCATGGAGTGGTGGCTTGGCCCAGGTGTGTGCAGTAAACTGACCTCCTCTGCCTGCAGCTTTGCCACCAAGTGCCCCTGTGCTTTGCTCAGCTACTCTCAAAGGTGAGACAGAGATTTCTGTAGGGTCTGGCTACCAGGAAACTCCACTCAGTATGGATTCACTGTTCATGGTGCTTCAGCATCTCTGCTGAACTGACACTGAAAGCTCTCTCAGCTCTTTGGGATTAATGAGACCCAGACATTTTATCTGACCTCATTATCCTCCTATTCTCCACCCAGCAGCCTCCTTTGGTCATTCTTTTATTTGCCTGCATCACTCTACTGTAATAAATGAGATGCCTTGAATAGGCAACCACCAATTTAGACACAACTGGGTTTTCCAATATGCAAGAGTTCTGTATGTTTATGGAGTGTGGATAAACATTGATAGCCATCCCATTGTTCTGCTGTTTGGAGGGAGCATTTATCAATGAGATTTATTATCTCATGAATTAAAGGAGTGAATACAGTTTGTCAAATATATTTATCTTTTAAGGGCATCAGAGTTTTACCTGTAGTCCTGTGTGTTGAAAAGCTTCCTGCTCCCATTTCTCCTTCTGCAGTCTGGAATCAAATCCCAAGCTTTATTCCTATAGTCAGCTACCTGAATATCAAAGAGGTTTGGAAGAAAACCTAACCTAAATTTTGTAGTACGTTCTGTACCTTAACACTGTTTTATCAATATTTTCATCTTACCCCTAATAATTTGTATGCAACCCTTTAAATTTAGGCTTAGTCCTCAAGAGCAGTGGGAACTGAGACATCAGTGTCTATTTTAATTTAGGCAGTAGCACTGAAAGTAATGAAGGTATTTACAGCAGAGATCAAGAGTAATGAGAAGAGTCAGAAGGATAGGAACATACCCTGATTACCTTTAGCATATATGTTCAAACCTGAAAAGTCCTGAATTCCTCCTCACACACTATATAAGCCTGGCTCCCACCTCAGATCAGAAGGAGCACAGGGAACCATCCTTTCACTTGGACTTTTCCCTAAATTTTCATCCCTATCAGCCTAATTACAACAGCTCTTTCTCTGAATTTCAAAAGCCCTCTCTCAAAGGAGTGAAGTTACTTTCCTGTAACAGAAATATCATGGGAAAAATGATAACCCTGTTTGTAATATTTGCAATCGCTCCACTCCTTTTTTCCCTAGTGCAAGCATCATAAAGGAATAATATAAATGTGCACATGCAGAGAACAGAATTGTCATTTTAATATCCAGCCTAGCTCTATATTTTCAGTTTTTAAGAAAAGAGAAAAATGACAATGCTTTAGAGGCCAGTACAAAGGAAAAAAGATTTTAAGGACTTATTGCTTCAATTAACTGATGACAGCAAACTTTATTATAAATACACTCTTATTCCTTCAAAGGGGAGAGAGAAAAAGAAGATTTCTCTCTTTTTCTCCTAAAATAAAATTAAGAATACTTGCAAAGATGATGTGCAAAGGATGAGTTTCAGGGACTGTCATTTGGAAAAAAGGGTCTGATTGTGGCTTTTATCTGAGTGACATTGGTGGCAAGTCTTCTTTGATTTTGACAGTACTCAAATTAGGCCAAAGGCAAAGGTTTTGCAAAATGTCACCTGAAGGATTGTTTTGTTTGCTGATTTTCAGAAGTGTGGAAATGTTGCTGAAGGCAGCTCACTTCAAGGCAGATGAAGCTCTCCTTTGCCAGGGATGCTGAGCAATACCAGCAAGGCTGGGCAGTTTGCAGTGGAGGTACCCACATACGAGATACAAGAGCTGATCAGGTCACTGTGGGTTCCTTCCACAGATGGACTATGGAAGGCTACAGAGACTGAGCAGTCTGTGACCCAAGCACTCTCTAATCCCTCTTCAAGGAGTGAGAAAAGTTGTTTCCTGTCTGAATAAAGACTGTCTCACAAGTGAGATGCATTCAGTCCAAATTCAGGGTCCAAGCTCTGATCCAAAAGCAGAAGCCAAGCTTGAAGCATGGGAGGAATCTCCCCCAAGTACCTGGAATAACTCTCTTACTGAAACTCTTCCAAACCACCTGGAGAAGGAAAGCTTTAATATTCAAATCCAAGAGGCTGAGCAGCATGCTGAGATCTCCACTCCCTTTGGCCTCACCAGAGCTGCCAAGCCACTCCTCCAAGGTCTCAGCAGCACTTCTTTGGTGCTGAATTCCTGGTTCCTGTGAATGTTCTGTTGCCCTCTCCAGACACTTGGCTGAGATTGGTACAGGACCTGGTTATCTGGTTAGACTTGTGCCTATCATAGTTCGTACACCAGGCATCATTCCTTTTCCATCTGTAAGGTATATGACTTTGCTGACATGTTATTATGAAATGTGAATGTGAAACTGCATTTTTTTTTTGTTAGAGGATTGCTTATTATGTTCCAATTACCATAAAATGCACAGTTCCCTTACTAGATTTCCACAGTTGCAAGTTACTGAATAATTTCAGTGATTGTGCTTCATTTACTTCAGAATTATTTTATGATCCAGTTGAATGTTTTAATGATATTATGAAGTCTTTGTGACAATCCAAATAGCTGGTCATAGAATGGATTAAACAAGACCATGCTCAGTGTGTAAAGAAAATAATTGTTTAAGGAACCAGTTACTACACACAGCAATGAACACTGAAAATTGAAGAGAATGGATTCAGTTACCGTGTTATTTTCAGTAGGATTATTCTGCTTTATATCTGTTGAGAAATTTCACCAAAACAACTTAATAAATGTAATCAATGGCACAAGAATGTAATGTAAATGTAAATGTAATCAATTGCACAAGAATGAAGGTAGGGACAACTTATTGCTCTCACTGCTGTCCTTACACAATCTCTTGTGATAAGGTTTGTTTTAGAACCTTCCAAAGTCTGGAGAGGAGAGGAATGTCAGATTCTCATCAGGTGTAAATCAGCACAGCTCTGCTAAAGTCGACAGAGGCTGCATCAGCTGAGAACCTGACCAGTTATGTTAAGCAAGTCTGATGGTGTTAATATTCTTTGTCTTGAAGTGAGGTTCATGGCCATTCTGTGATATAAAGTATAAATTCAAGTTTTCTCAGCTGCATGCTATGAATCCCATGCAATGACAGTGCTGTTGGGCCACACTATTGTCTTTTACTGCATACATCAGGCGAGGGATTGCTGTAAGTAATTTGTTTTGGAAGGCTGGCAACCCTAATGGGGCATGCCTGATAGTGTTCAAAGGTTCTGATTAGGCACAGTACACAGGGATGTTCTTTCAACTTGAATCTCCAAAGAAAAAGACTTAATTTTTAACAAATCACTTTCCTCACAGCTTCATCAATTTTGTTTCTTTGAAACTCAGTAGTAAGATGTATCAAAGGAACAGATTGTTTGCCCAAAGCCTATCAAAAAGTGCTTTTTGCCTGAACTGAATATACCTAATCCATTTTCAGAACTCATTTCTAAGCAATCCTGTAAGGACTATTATTGCTATAATGGCTTGTGAAGCTGGAGCCCTAAGCAAGCAGTGAGGTGCCTCTGTGCAGCTGAGATGGTCGGAGCATGTCCTGGCCAGCTCTTCCACAAGGGCTAAGGGGCAGGAGGGCTCTGGCTCAGTGCTGTGCTGGGCAGGGGAGCCCGGGCTGTCCCTGGCTGTCCCTGGCTGCCTGGGACAGAGTGCTGGAGAGCTGCTGGAGCTGATCTGCTCTTCTGCCGTGCCATTGGCTTTCTGTCAACTATAACATCACCTCTCCCCCACCCTCCACAGTAATCCAGAAATTCACAGTTACCCAGAGCTTCACCTGAGCAAATAAAAGCACTGGGATGGCTTCTTGTCTGGTTTCACAGCATGGACAAAGCATTAGAGGACATTATCTGTACCAGATCGAAATAAGGGGGACCTTTCTGCTGTTAAATCTGTCATTAATCTCCCCAATACTTCCCACTCCCAGAGAGCCAAATCAGGAGAGATGACAGTTGGAAAAAGCTTTAAAAGGATATTATCACATTGATTTACAAAAGAGAGAGCTTTTAGCAAGAATATTGTCCTTTCAGTGTGCTCAGTCTCCATCTTTAATGTTTATTCATTTGGCTGCTTCACAGGGGAGTACAAATCAGAGAAGTACAGGAGCTGTTCAGGAGTGTGCAAAATGTATACCACACAGCATTCCAGGCTTCATCTCCTCCTAGCCCAGCTTCCCAGGCAGACAGCTTTGTGTGCTGAGGATCTTGGGAAGAAAAACCAGCATAGCAGGATTATAATATCCCCTTTTCACAGAGAAGATAAAATTCATGTGATTTCCTGGGATTTGTGTTTGAGCTACTGCTGTGCATATGTTTGTTTGTGAGAGAACCTGGCAAAATAATTTTTTTACAGTTACTTTGAGGGGCTTCTGCAGGGCCCTGACCTTTCAGTTGCTTCTTCTTGAGGCATTGATTCTTGTAGGGGAAATCTCTGAACCTTCAAAACTCTACACTGTTGTTAGAGGTTTCTTAAACTTTTCTTGATAAATAAAGTGGAGAAGCAGCTTTAGGGAAGAGCCAAGATTAAGCATTTACAAACTGGGAAATTGGTCATCAAGAACTTCCTTGTGAAACTGCTCATCTAGAAAGGGCTGGAAAGTGCACCACAGTTGGGGAATCCCTCTCTCTCAGCATCAGCTGGCTCAGAATGGGACTCGTGGTCAGGGGAAGGAGATCAGCACCATGGGAGGTGTTTGCTCCCATCTTAGCTGGCTCATTGAGGCAGGTTGGATATGTCATCCTCTCCAGGCAGATCAGCCTAGGCGAGGCAAGTCCCTCCCAAAATGCAGGCTCCCAAGGCAGTCCTCTGGCGCTGCATTTCACAGGTATGTATATTTGCCAGGGTGTAAAGAAGATTCATCGCTCTGTCAGCTTCCACTGCTATTAACTTCCATCTGTCAGTTCAGCTTACAGAAGAGCTGCACAAGTTCCAAAACCAGACATTACCTGCAAAATGAAGCCCTTGGTTATTAAACCAAGCATAGTTGGCTAGCAGTAGTTGTATGGTCAAATAGATAACTGAGTAAATAGATAATTGTTATTCATTAAAATATTTGGTCATTTATTGTATTTTTTAGCACCCTAGTACAAGAGATTTAAAGAATTTTATCAGATCCAAGAGGGAAATGAAGACATTTTCAAGAGGAATTTCAAGCAGGCAGGAAAAGACTCACCATTTTGGCCAAGTAGAGCTAGGTGCAACACGTGGTTGATGAATTTATCCTTACTTTGGGCCAGTTGAGGACATAGAGCAGAGAGATGCACTAAGTGCCATATGTTCCTCCTTGGAGGGAATAGGGGTGAAGTAGGGGTGACTGAGGTTCTGTCTGCCCCTGCCTCTTTTATGTTGGTTGGTTGAGCAGGGGATCCTCTGCTCTGTGTTTGTGGATGCAGCTCATTCCTGTCCACATATTTGAGTGCCAGATCTGGGCTTAACACCAAAGTCAAAGCCCATGGGGGTTTCATCTGGGGGTAAATAAAATAACATAAATCTGTATTTTGTTATAATGTCAAAAGACTGTTTAAGGTATTGAAACAAAGCACCACAGGCACAATAGCCAATGAATTCAAACCTGGTCACTGGAAGGACCTGGGGTACCAAAATACTGATATTGTCTCTGGGTTTATTCAGTATTCTCATTACTCATGTGAAATAAGAAAGTAGAGGATGTGTTAATTAAACTTGCAATTTGACACTTCACTAGGAGGTGTCAAAAGTACCAAAGAGGACCAAAATAAAAGGGCTGGAAGAAGCTAAAGAGGGATGAAGCAGGATTTAGCTAAGAAAAATTATGTGCTAATGACTGAAAGAAAAGTAATAAAATCTAACAGGAATGATGTCAAAATAGGTGTATTATTATGGTACTAGAGAGCTCTGAGGCTCTAACCTCAGACTGTAGCTTAGATCAAGTGGAAAATAGTCATTTGAGAGAGCTAATTGAGTTGGGCTCTACATATAAAGGGTTTTACCTTAATTTCATAAATTAGAGAAGAATCCATTTCAAAATGAGCAAAAGCATATCTCAGATGCCAGCTCCCTCTTTAAAGGCAAGCAGGTTTAAAAGTGATATTTATATTCGTAGAATTACTCTAAAATATGAGCATGTGGGGGCTCTTTTCAAATTACCTGATGGCTCAAATGCTGCCTTATGTGCCTGGAGAATTTATCTTTATTCCCTTACATGTCACTGAACTTTTAAGGAGGTGACACACTGCAGCACAGTGGAGTTTCTCAGCTTTCTATTTTTTAAATACCATTAAAAATCATTAATGATATTTTTAAAATATCAATTTCTTAGAAAATTATGAGAGTGGGGCTGATAATCCCACTCCTCAAGGCTTGACCCTTCATTTGTTGAGGTGGTGCAAAGGCATCCAATGTGAGTGTACTTCACTGAACTCAGGGGGTATTTTCACCAGGTCCATATTTTACACAGAACTTGTGTGTGTGTGTGAATATGCTACTGGAAATGTACTGTGAATTTTGCTCCCTTGGATTCACAAGATAAGCTTTGAAGTGGGTTGCTCTTCCTGTGAGTTGGAGTTGTGCTGTAGTAAACACTGTAAGAATCTTTTGTTAAATTGTTAAAATCAGGCTATCAAGTAAAGTGCTGTTACTTTAAGAGCTGTTCAAACCTTCAGGCCTGAACTGTGAGTCAAGTCTGGGGCTAAGTTTAGCGAGGGAGTCCACCCCTTCTGAGTCTGTGGGACCCAACAGGGGAATTTCCCTTATTACTTTTTATCCTTACCTTTCCTATCCTCACCTTTTTTCATCCCTAGCCTGCATGTAGATAATTTTTGTTTGATTTTCTTTTTTTTGATTGATTTTAGTTTTTAGTCCAATTTTTACCCAGGTGTTTTAACCATCTAGTAAGTAGTGGAGTGAACCTTGCCAATGAACTTTGTTGCACTTTCACTGCAATATTAAACTTGTTTTTGCCAATACCTTTACTGGTGATTCTTTGACTGACTGAAACCATTCATTTTTTTAAAATTCTAAACTCTATGAAAACTATTATGTGAATTGCAAAATTCTATCAATAAGGAATTGTTGTATTACAACACTGTAAAATTAATGAAACAACTCATAGCAACTAAAAAATTTTACCAAGCTTCCATACACAGAGAAGATTGTGTTCATGAAACATGCAAGTTTATGGGAAACTCTTTAGGAAGCCCACAAATTGTGTCATGGTGTTATTCTTATTTTAAGAACAAACAAACAATAAAATCAAGAATGCTATCCATCTTTTAATTCAAGATTTGCTTATATTTGGGTATGAAAGGCATCCTCCCTGTAAGAACTCCCTTCCCACTGCTTTGAAGAGGCAAGCAAAAATTTCACAAAGACTATTTTTGTTGAAGAAATATTTTGCCTAAAACTAATGAAATCCAGAGTCACATAGTTATTTTCTAGGGCTTTCACATTCAAATGCTGAACATTATGGTAATGCTCAGCCAGCCTCAAGATGATCACAGCTGAACAGTTCTTCCATTAATCAGAAAATCTTTTTAGGTTCAGTTGCCACTCAACAAGGGTTTGAGTTCCATCAGGGCCCCTTTACATCATGCTGCAGGTTTAACCCAATATCAAAGTTAATATACATTACAGTTGGGGATTTTTGCACCCCATCAAAGGCATAAAGGGAAGTGTGCCATTATGCAAAGTCATTCACATTTCATACCATGTCCCACTTCCAGCCCTGCCATCTGCTATCAACTGTGGACAAAAGTGAGTGAGTAGCTCCTTTGCCTGTTCTCTTGCCCAGAAATTATGTCAAATAGCTGTCATTCAAGACACAGAAGCATCTCCTTTTGCAAGGCCTATGAATTTGTCTCAGCCACAAGTTCTGGTTACTTTGAGAGTGGAATAGCAATGACATAAGTTTTTTTACAGGTGCTACCTGAAACAACTCCTCTTGAGTGAGGATACAAGTGTTTGCTGCATGTGGGTGCTCTGAGGAGTCAATAGCTTAGCAAGGTGTCCGAGGGTGAAGGTGCAGACCCTGCATTAGCAAGACCTTCAGCAAACAGTATTTCATTTCCTTTTCTGGTGTAATCTGCACCTGAGGGTGCTGCACTCCTTGGGGTGATCCTGTTTCCAGCCTCAGGCAGGCCACAAGGGCAATGTCTTGTATTCTGACATCCCACTGGAGTTAAGGATTTAGTGTTCACAAATATCTGAATATCTTTGCATACATTTGTATGGGTTGGTTTTTTTGCTTTCATCTTCGTGATGAGTGGCTTCTGTATTAAGGATCTTTCAGCAATAAAATCTTTCCTCCTGTGAAACTTCTCCAAGCAACAAATTTCCTGTCTGGATCCATGCAGTTTTAGGAATTGTGCGTGGCAGTATGGAATCAAACTCTTTCTAGCTTGATGTTTTTAAAAGAGCAAACACAAAGCTTTGTGTTTCCAAGACAATCCCAGTCATTTCTGGTTGCTCTCTTTATAATAATTCTACACCACTTTGCAGAGCAGACCTGGAAACCTCTCATGTAAAGTGAATCTTTCTGATTTTCCATTCTCCATAAAACTATGAACCCAAACCCTCCAGGGGCTGAAGCCAAATCAATATGACTTCAGCTCTAGAAGTAAAGATCCAGAGAAACCATTTAGCAGCTTCACTGTTGCATTTCTAGGGTAAGTTGCTCTAGGGTAATGTTTTGTCATCCGTTTTTACACTTGACAAATTTTAATGATTATATTGCCAGGATGGGTGTACTGTAAGATGTCATTAAACTCCTACCAGGTTCCCTGTTTGAAAACTGCCTTGTTAGGTCTATTTAACTCACAGCACATTTAACTATTAACAGAACACAATCAGCATTTTGATGTACAGTGTGGGGATGAGAGAAAGAAGAAAAAAATGTCTCGCATCTTGTGATTTAAGGGTGTTTTTCTCCTTTTGTCCTGATGAGATTTTGTGCATGGTTAATGTAAAGTGGGTGTGATTTGTGCATACATGTATTCACACACATGCACATGCAATGGCTTAGACACAGCCACAAGGGGCACTGAATAAAGCAAGTAATTCACATTCTGAGACTGGTCTTGCTGTCTTTTATCACAGTTTTCATATCAGCACTGCTAGCTTCAGCCCACTTGTAAGACTCTCATTAATCTTAATTCATCCTCCATCTACCTTAAAATGTGCCTTGAAGTAATTTTTTTCACAGCCCTTTTAAACCATGCTCAATCTCCCAGGCTAAAGATAAATTTATCAACCTTGTGCAGCAACATCCAGTGTCCAGGAATATTTTAGCCTTTTGAGAAAATCTCTTTGGGTCTTCATATGGTTTCTTCTTCTGCCTTGTGGTTTCCCCCTGAAACCCAGGATTGTTTCATTAATTACCAACATTGCCACCACTGCAATATAAATCTTCAGACATGAGGGCTAAGTACAATTGTTTTAGAAAAGATGACTTGTCTGTGCACAGACTATGTCACTTCCTCATTCATCACCCTCAAGTGATCACAACTGAATTACTCCCTACCACTGCCACTCATTTTTCAGGCCTCTTGCTAATTCATGGAGCCTTGTTAAAATGCTGCAAGCAAAGGTGCCCTTCTGATCTTTCCAAACATTCACTAAATGGTTTGAATTTATTCATTGGACTGAGCTCATCCTGGATCATGTCTCTTTTTTGTGTCTGTCTCATTGACTTTTAAATTTTCATTAGGGCTGCAGTGTCTTTTTGTTTGAAGCCAGATCTGTTGAGGAAAGTTACTGCTTTGAAGGGAAAGGGGTGGAAAAAATCTACACAAAATTACCACAGCCACAGCAGAAACAAAACATGACAAACAAGCAATTAGCTTTGTACAGAGTCATCAGCATCTTGGACTAGCAGAAGCTTAAATTTGGTCTTAGAAGCATTTGGGGAGTAGCTGGTTCCCCTTGAAAGCAAAGGGGATGATTCTAGAGGAAGGATTCCAGTAGCAAGACCTGCCATTTTAACTTCACCTGCATTTTAAATTCAACCCAAACAGCATTTCCAGATGAATGACAAAAATAAAACCATGGCTGATGACGGTGGGTCACAAAGTTCCCACCTGACAACACCTGGTTAGTTCAGGCTTCCAAGCCTTCTTGCATTCCTGTTTCTCATCTATTGAATTTCAGAGCTGCAAGACTGAGAGGAGTCAGAGGAGGAAATGGAGAGGTCTCACAAGTCAATAGAGGTTAGGGCAGGTGCCAGCTGGCTGAGGGACTGACACAGTGCCTGCCTCCACCACGCTGAAGATGAGACCTTCAAAGTGATGTAAAGCAAACAGGAACAAGCTCCTCCTTTCCCTGACCTTGTCACTCTCCCTGCCTGTCGTGGCAATGTTGGGAGCTATAATGTTTAATCATCTGTCCCAGAAATACAAGCAACAGAGAAAATTTAGATGTTCCACTGGGAAAGAAAGTTTTCTCATCTTTAGCACTGTTCTGACAGGCTTTCCTCATCTTGGGGTGGCTGCTTGAAAATTATACACACACCTGCCTGGCAATCAAGGGCCAGAAGCAACAAGGGCAGCAGGCAGAAAACAGCATCCTAGCTCACCCAGGCCAATATATTTTTTTTTTCAAAATAGTTGATGTTTTGGACTTTTGCTGATCTTTTAAAACAAAACAAAACCAAATGAAACAAACCCCCATTTTCAATAACTTTTATTGGTGGCTGAGCCTTTCACGGCTAAGGGAACAATATTTATAGCAAGTACTTGCATGCTGTAGTGCCAGCCAAAAGCCTTATGTGTCTGACAAACTAATTTCTAATTAAGCAGACCAGTTAAAATTGGGGTTTTAGGGTCTAATTTGTGAGCTGAACCAAAATTGCTGGGGTGTGAGCATTGCAAATCTCCTTAAATCCCACCCCACCACACCCCTGGGTTGGGATGTGTCAGGGTGTGCTCTGTTGTGGTACCCAGCCCCTCCCAGACAATCTCAGCAATGGACTGCAGAGCCATTTCCAGGGATCTTCTGGCATTTGCCCTTCAGAAAGCAGATCCACGAGGCTTTGAACAGGGTCCCATCCTTCTTAGGCACAGTAAGCACTGTTAGAGATGAAAGGGTTATAGCAATGTCCCTCTGAAAAAGGGAGTATCTTCTTTTTACCACCATGTTATACCCAAGCTCCAGCTGGGAATAGAGGAGAAAAGTCATGTATACAAACACACCGTGGTTTATTTGGTTTTGGAAAGCTTGTCATTGTTGAGCACCCAGAATTCTGGTCCTAAATGAAGTTGGTAACAGGCATGGTCTGAGAGTCTGGTGGCAAAACTTCTCTTCAAATGACAAGTTTCAAAGTCTATTGCCTTTTTTAAATAAGAGTACGGTCTGCTAACACCAACTGCAGAACACTGAGCCTTGACTAAACACCAACCCCTTCGCAGGAATGGCATTGACTTGAAAACAATCTAATAATTAAACCAGTGACATTTCAAATGTGAGAAGTCAGAGTGATTTTCCATTTTCCAGCATGTCCCTCTTTAATTCAATGTTTATTTAGATGACACTCTGCTGAGTTAAACAAAATGACTCCTTCAGGATCCTTTCTCTTCTCCAGGGTAAAAAAGTCAAGACCTGCTCTAACCTCTTTGAACATTCATGGAGTGTTTATAATATGCAAACACACCTCTATTCCATTATTTCCCACTAACAATGTTTCTACAGCTCATTATTTCCTGCATGAAATAATGCTTAATTAGTACTGAATTACAAGGGAATTGCTGTGGAACTACATAAGCCATCCTTGCAAATCCCCTAATTAATTCAATGCGATTGCTGCTATTGCATTGAATTCTAAATGGATTCATAATGATTAGAAACCCAAGGCATACCTGCCTCTCATTGATCAGTGTGTGAAAACAGGGTTTCTTTATAGAGAGATCATGCAGACAGTAAGTTGAGAGCAGTATCTGATGATTTTTAGTTCCTCTTGGGAGAAAGCTGGTGAATGTGGCATTTAAATCCAAGGCTACAGTGATAAATGAATCAAATCTCATCAGTTTTTCCCAGTCCTACTGGAGTTGCAAAGTTACTAACCCTGTTGAGTGCACAAATAAATTGAATTTAGGTTTTGGTGCAGAACACTATAAATTCAGGTGATCCTGAATTTAATCAGAGAGACACAACACCTGGGTTCTCAGCTCAGGTACAGTGCATAGGTTTACAGGACTGTGTTTCCATGAGTCTCATCCATCTGCCATAGGAAGTTTCTCTCTGGTTTTGCTGGATGATGGGCAGGACCCTAACTTCACAAAGTTGCTCTGTAGAAATGTCTTCATCCCTGAGATGGGAACATCTCTGCATTTTGCCACTGCCACCCTAAACTGGAATCTGTGGAACAGGGGTGTGTGCATCCCCACACCATTCAGCTCCAGCTCTCACCTCTGCCCAGGGAAGATCTGCAAGCCTGGTGATGTGTGGAGAAGCATCACCAATCCCACAGATTGGACATCTGCCTTCAGTGTGAACTGGGAAGGAATTTGGCCTGCTGTTTCAATATTCTCATTCCTTATTTGTCCAGTCATGTTTATGGTCTTGGGGGAAGCACGTTGGGACTCAGCTCTACCTTCTTTCACTCACAGGTTATTATATTCCTCTTTCTAACATTCCTGTTATCCCAGTCTCCCATGCATAGAATCCTGCACCCCTGGGAGCCAATGCCAAAACCACTGCTGATTTCAGTAGGGGCACTTTCAGGCACATATGGTGGGTTATCTTATCTTGACTTTTTTTTGCCTGTCTTGTAGCAGATCTCCCTGGTTTGTAGTATCCTTCAGACTCTGACATTTGGAACAGGTTAGGCTGACACAAACATTTCACTTTTATACCTCCTGTGCAAGATTTATTCCCACGGACTTATATTGGTCTGTGTTCAAATTAGCTGTGGTTCCAGGCAGTCTGCTTCCTTGGGCTATGCTGGCATAAATCTACTGACTTTGGGGGAGTTGCTTTTGATTTTCACTGATAAGTACAAGAAGGGACTCAGCACTCTCCACTAAAAAGGCTTAGATTAGATTCCTCCTGGCTCCATTAATATTGCCACTGGTATTTTTTCTATATTTCTTTCCCTATGTACGTCAGCAAGTCAGCTTTCTCTCCACCTTTTAAAATTCTTTAGCTATTAAGGTAACTGATACTCCTTTCCTTAAGGAGATCCTAACTGATCTCTCAGTCTGAGATACACTTGAATGCACTTTGGAAAAAACTCTCTGTTCCTGAGCTACGTCAAAGGCTGGAGATAGAGACGACAGTCCAGGTCATTGAGTCTCATTCCTCACAATCTTGCAAAACATGTAAGGGATGCTTAGTCCAGACTGGCCTCAGAACATCCTCTCCCAACAGATCCCAAACAAAGAGAAGGTTCTCTATTTAAAAGTGAACACAAGATCATTCATGAACCACTTGTTTCCACAAAGTAAAGTCTACTTGAATTATTATAAACATCAGAGAACACAGTGAGGCACAGATTGTGTTTACAAGGCCCTGTACTTTCAGTGGAGCAGTGCTGAAGGAATCGGGCCCAGAGGGGGATATTTAACACAACTGGGTGCAACCATCAGAGAGTGCTGATGTGGTGGCAAGCTCAGAGGCAGTGTAGCCATGGCTGCATGGATACATATCACCAGTCACAGGGACAGTGGGCAAAAACGGGTCCAAAGTTCCTAAACACCTCTGTCACCCTTGCATGAGGTATTTACAACAGGATCTCAAGCAAAGAAAACTTCCCTGCACCTCCTGGCTGTAAAGTTGGAACTCGGCCTTGGATTTCAATGCTGTAGGACTGCCTTAGTTTATAATCCACACTCCCAGTTCTGGGCTGTGTTTGCACAGGCTGGCCTTGGCAGGATGCAGATGCCAATCTTCCTGGCTTCAGATGGGAACTTGCAGTTGTGAGAACCAACAGCTGGGTGAAGAATCCTTTCCACTCACATAAAGCAGGTCAAGATGCAGACATGTGCTGTGTGTCCCCACAGGCAAAGGCTGAGCCAATTATACTCCCATGTAACTTCTGGAGGAGTTGGTCTCTTCCTAAGTCTCATTAAAATTATTTGCTTCAGACATGTTCTGGTCTGCACTAAGTATTTGGTACTTTAAAACTAATGGTATGGTGGAATATCCTTCCCACAAGATATTCCACTCTCCTCCCAAGAGATGTAATCTGGGGCTGAGACCAGGAAGCATTTAGTGCCTCCTGAGCACCCTGCTGCTCAGTCCTCCTGCCCAGCAGCAGTGCAGACAGGTCCTGCTGACCATGCACATCCAGAGATAAGAGTGGGAAGACGTGGAGAGCTCCAAACACACATTTCACACAGAGCTCTGCCTCTCCCGTCCTCTGCTGCGGGTGCTGCTGCTCCCTCCCTGACAGCACGGGATGCTTGACCCTTCCCAAATGGCTCTGCACATTTGACCCTCCCGTGAGAGGTGGAAAAGGTTGGAAATGCCAGTTTAACCCCTAACTGTGCAAGCTGGAGCACAATGAGTCTCAGCGATGGCAGGCAGCGACTTTAAGAGGCGTGCATGCAAAATATGCAGCCACATTAACCAGCCAGGCAAGGAAGCAGAGACGTTTCCTGAGGTGGGAAATATATTGAAATGCTAATAGACCCCGGCAGGTATTGTTGGTCCTTTGGGGAAAGATACCTAGGAGGAACTTCTTAATTGTATATTCACCAGATCCTTTCAACAGATCAAAAGAGAGTACTGATATGAGCAAATAAACTTTGATATCTGCCTTTCTCTACTGGTACTAATTGGAAGGAAATTCCCTGGCCTGTGGACCAACACTTAATTTAAAAACATTGGAAATGTTAATTGAATAAGGGGGCAGGGTTGATTAGAAGCATGACCTCATGTCTAAAATGTTAATGAGGGCTCTTGACACGTGAACAACAAAAGGTCATGATAGTATAAACAATGAGATGAGAAAGAACCCCCAGCTAGAGCCTGACACTGACATATGAGTCTCATGTGAGAAAGAGCTTTGGGCAGAGAGGAAACTGCCAGCTTCAGAGGTGAGACAGATACTGCACTATCCAAAACAGAAGACCCTTATTCTGTACTCATGTACTGCCACTCACCATTTTTAGAGTTTCAGGGCTACAATTCAGGTAGAATTTTGGCCTAAGTACTTGATTTTCTGTTCATCAAGGACCATTGGGTCCTTTCTTATGCAACCTTGGACCTTATTTACTGGGCAATGTACAGGTCAGAGAAGATTACCCCATGATGAGGAGTTAGGGAGGCTGACAGATAACCATTGGGTAACAGTCTGGAAGGGATATGCAGAGATATGCCATCTTTTCCTGCTAAGGAAAGGTCATTCTCTTGCCTTCAGCAAGCAGAGTCACATAATTAGGTCAATAGCTGGATTTCTGCTTTTGGGAGAACAGGACTTGGGGGTGTATCTCATCTTCTTGACAGAATGGAGTTTGTGTCTTTTATACAGACCTGCAGATGGAGAAAAGCAGAAGAGAAGACAAAATATAGAATCAGAGAATTATAGAATATCCTCAGTTAGAAAGGATCCAGAAAGATCCTTGAGTCCAACACAGCCCTACACAGAAAATTGCCAAGAGTCACTTCATTTTTGGAAATAATTGTCTGCATAGAACCTGATTGCAAACTTGTGAACTTGTATCTTTTTAGATTTTCTTTTGATCTCTCTTCAGATATTTCTGTTAAACTATTTATAGAGCATGTTTGCAATATATAAAAAAAATCATGTGGAAATATGCATTTGAGGTTTTTGGCCCAGAAAATGGTTCCAAGACCAGGGAAGAGCTGTTTCTCTATGTTGGTCTCATCATTCCTCATCATAAGTTGAATCTTGAAATTTCAAGGTTTGCTGTCTTCTTTTTTTTTTTTTTTTTTTTTTTTTTTTTTTTACTCTTGAGACATGTATAAATAACAATAGATCCAAACAGGGTCAAAGTAGAGAAAAGGATATAGCTTATAACTCAACATTATTCCACCTGGAGAGTCTGTCTGTGAGATGACAAGTTTGTATGAATTCAATATCCCTGGATTTCCCAGCCTCACTTTCAGTACTGAAGCAGCAATCCAGTGTTGTGAGAGGAAGGTTCACTAAGTGGAGAGATGATGTGTGGATGTGCTTTGAGAATTTGTGTTTGGTTAGTTATTTCCCACACAGATTATGTTTGCAAACTGCTGAACCTCTATTGAGTATATATTCCCTCTAGACTTTCACTCCACCTCTCCTCTGAAGTCTCTGTTATTATATTCTCAATCTTGTTTGCAGTCTTCAGATTCTATTTACAAATTCTTCCAGCCTCCTTCCTCCTTTATTCCCAAACCCTATTAATATCTGACCTAAAGTGCATTTAAGTCTCATTTCCTCCTTCATACACGTTACCATCACTGCCTTTCACTCTGTGGGAAATGCAAGAAAGCTTTCTTATCTGCCTTGCTCTTCTCTATGTAGTCAACCAAACTACTGCTCCTGATAATTCTGGTTACTGTTGTATTAAGTTAATTTTTTTTTGTCTCCATTCTGATTATCCATAGTCCTGCATTGCCAGCCTCTCCTATTTGTTGCCTGATTACTGTGTATGTAGAAGTAATTTCATTAAATACACTGTATGCCCCTGATTCATTTTTGAAAAAGCAAAAAGAGAGAGGAAGGGGTGAGGAAAACTAGAAGGAATTTGATTAAATGTGAGATGGGATACACAAGGAGTAATCAGCCTATAAAGCTTAGTACAACTGCCCTCTTTCTTTCTTTCTTTCTTTCTTTCTTTCTTTCTTTCTTTCTTTCTTTCTTTCTTTCTTTCTTTCTTTCTTTCTTTCTTTCTTTCTTTCTTTCTTTCTTTCTTTCTTTCTTTCTTTCTTTCCTAGTTTCCTTAGAATAGGATTTGTCATTGGGACATATTATTTTAAGGGTTAAAAAAAAAGGTTATTTTGCTTCTGCAGCTCCTATGGAGTCCCAGAGAACTCAGCAGTTTCCCAGTGCAGAGCACCCTGAAGGGCAGCACTGCTCAGGGTCCCTCCGTGACTCATTTCCAGCTGAGCCCATGCTGGTTGATACTTGGCCCCCAAAGCTACAGCAGGCAGCCAAAGTGGGCTCACATCTGAGCCCTTAAAAGTGTCTATTGTCAGCAGGAAATCTGCCACTCACATGGCAGAGCTGAGGGGGCCAGGAAATGCTCTCCAGACATTGATATCCAACTCACACAAGTAGCCAGCAGTCCCCCATATGAATTTGGATTATCTGGGAAAATGAAGGGAATGAGCAAAACAGAGCAGAATAAGCAATGACAATGACAGAAGACAATTAGCACTGTCAATATCTCTCTATGCCAGTGTGGTTCCTAATTGATTGCCCATGTCCTAAAAATGAAATTGCTGGTTGTACTTGTACCAATGCATGCATGTTTAAATGATTGCACCCAACAAAGGTGTTAGCAGAGAGCTGTAGCCCCTGGAAACTACCCTCATAGGATGAGCTGGGAGAGGGAACAATGATGCTGTGACAGCAGACATCATAAACCCCTCTCCTCATGGGTCTGGATCCTTTTGGTATGGTATATTTCAGAGGATGCCAAATGCCAGAATGCCTGGTTTATTTTAGAAGCCTTGAAGGACAGAAGGCTTGAGACCTCATGCTTTATGATAATAAATTATAATAAAAGTCGCATTCCCAAATGGGGAAAATCAGTCTTACAAGAGATTATTTGTTTGAACTAAAAGCTAAAATTAGGCTGGGTTTCCTTGACCTGTGCAATGGCATTTTGTTCTTCACCCACCCCTTCAATCTCATGCTATACTGCCCTGCTGCAAAAGCTAGATAGCAGATCTGCTACTGGACAGGAAACAACTCCATGCTTGGTTGGTTGTGGATGTGAATGCCCAGTTCTGGGCTGAGATGAGATGATGGAGCAAAATGATGCTGTAACACCCTCAAAAAGAGGAAAGCAGAATCAGGAAAATACATTAAGGATAAGTTTTCCAATATGTCAACCCCTACTTTTGTTTTAATGCAAAAAAAAAGCCAAGAAATCTGGTCTAGACAGTTCCAGACAGTGTTTTCCTTTCAAACTCACGATGGCAGCTGTGAATGTGACATCTTGCTAATGATCATCATTGACAACTGCCAGTTTCAGTTAGGAGGCTCTTCTGCTCAGGACCCCTCGATGCTACAGCTGCACTTGGCAGCCACAGCAGGAGGGGAGGTTGCCCTCCTTAACATGTCCTAAACCAAGCAGCAGTGCTGCATGGATCCCTACCAAGCCACCTCCCCTCTCCTCCTCATTTGTCCCCACAAATCTGAAATACCACTGGGGAAATAACCCTGCTGAGGTCTCTCTTCAGCTGCTGAAATAGCTCAAACACCACTCAACCCTTCCAACAGTGGAGTCAGTCCTGCAAGCCCCAGAGGACTGTGAGAGGACCCCAAGAGGAGCCCCATTTGCACAGGCTCTCCTTCCAGGGGGAAGGATGCTGCTGATGTGTCAGAAATGTTGCTGATATTATCATCCCCTTCCTCCCATCAGCACTGGTACAATCTGGTCTTTGTACTCCTTAGCCTCTCCCTGATAATCAACTGACATTTTTACAGGAAAACTTTTCTGCTGACTGTTGTGGTAAGGTTCTCTCTCGAGGGAGAGTGGCAAGAACCTCCATTGGTGAGATGGTTAAAATTAGACAATAAACTCTTCAATGTACAAATAAGGAGCAATTCTTGCCCCAGCATAGAAATGGGTTAAACAATGGAAATTCTTCTGCCTGTAACTTCTCTAAATCCGCCCAGTGCTGTGTTCCTCTAGACAGTTCATCCTCCCAGATGGTGATCAGAGACAAAGCTGCCAATGGCTGCAAAATGGATTAACCAAGGTCTTAAACAATTTTTGTCTCTCAGATTATACACTGCTTTGTAAAAGACTGACTGGAGAATGACACTAAAAGCTAGAGTAAAGTTCAGCCTCTCCCAGAGCATTTCATGACGTAGGAGCATTTGCAAATAACTGCAAAGACAAAAAAACCAAACCAGCCCAACCCAAACCAAACCAAAAAAACAAACAAAACAAAACACACAAACAAACAAACAAAAAAAAACCACAACAACACAACCGTATGGGTTTGGGGAAGTCCCACATTTATTCCTTTTGCCCTCATGATCTGCATCATCTTCACACTTCTTTGTTCTGGTTCTCCTTTCAGTGCTTTCCAGGATCTCTGTGCTGACATGCCCTGTGGCAGGGAGAGGAGGCACAGGGAGCATTTCTGTGTAATCATTATGGGCTTGCTCTTCAGCAGCACTGTCCTCAAAGGGTAATGACATTATTGGAGTCACACTGCAAAAGTAGCAAAGGTCCTGAATGGCAATCAGAAACCTTTTGCTTTGTTTAAATAAATTGCTTTGGCTTAATGTTACCATACACATTCAAATATTTTCCTTCAAAGAAGTGAATTCTGTTAGGAAATTAGCCAAAGTCATCATCTTTCTTGTTGACATCTTCAGCTTGCCTTCCTCTTCACTTTACCAGTCTTTGGTTATTTACCACTGGTTAGATCCTATGAGGTCACTTTAGGATTTCCTTGCAGTTCAGCATAAGAATCCACCCTATACCCCACAGGCTGTTTCTACCTTACCTGCATTTTAATGGCTCTTCCATGGCTTGGACTCTGCAGCCCTTCCTACCAAACATGAGCACATTTTGACCTCAATTTGAGAGGAAACAAACTGCTGCAAATGACTTTTCCATGACTGAAGCACCAGATAAGGTTTTACAAATGGAAAAGTGAGCCACAGAGCACCATACTATGTTACACCCTCTGTTGAAAAAAAAAGAGAATGAAAAGAAAACAGCCATCTGTCCTACCCCCTTCTGACACTGACAGTGCTTTTCAGGATTCACCTTCTTCCAGAAGTTATGATTAAAATTTACCCCTCAGTCTCCTCAGATGAAGCAGTTTAAGAACGCAGCTGATGCATTACAGAGGATATTCTCAGCAGAGCAGTCAGGCAGGGTTTCTCTATGGTTGAGCACTTCTTCATACACACCCACTGTATTGTAGCCATCCCAAACTCACAGGTTGCCTGTTCCTAGGCACAAATTAACATGAACCTTATTCCTCCTGCAGTTTTAGCCACTGACTCAATGCACAGGCTGAGCCTAGCAGGAGCAGCAGCATTCTGCTGTTGGTGGCAGTTTTTGGAGGCTGTATTTATAACTGGACAGATTTGATGACTTGTAGGGACATTTACATTCACAGCAAATCCAAAGATATTCCCAGAAGGAGCAATAGTTAACTCCAGTGTCCTTGACAAGTATGAGCAACAGCATGTTTGTGGCAGGATATATTTCCCCCTGTGGCATTCTCTGCTTCCAGTCCTCCCGTGTTCTGTAGCCTGCCTTGTTCTCTATTAAAGTGAAGTAAGGCAGGGAATCCAGAACTTCTTCAGATTTTTATTATTTTTCCTCTTTGCTGACTGAGATATTTGTAAATTTTCTGTGTAAAACAAAAGATTGAAAATAGACCTGTCACAATGTTTATTCTTGTTCACTTTCTGGGTTTTAATCTAAGATCCTGTTGAGTGTCTCACTTCTAGAAAGGAAGTTGTAGCAAGGTCAGAGCTGTCTCTTCTCTAGAGTAACATGACAGGAAATGGCTTCAAGTTTTGGCAGGGGAGGTTTGGGTTTGGATATGGGGACCAGTTTTTTCCTGGAAAAGGATGTCAAACATGGAAACAGTCTGCCCAGGGAAATGGTGGAGTCACCATCCCAGGTATTTAAAAGATGTGGAACTCAGGGATATGGTTTAGTGATGACCTTGGCAATGCTGGGTTAATGGTTTGACTTGATGACATCAAAGTTCTTTTCCTACCTAAGTCATTCTATGATCCTTTTGACAAGATTGTGTGCTCCTGAAAAATTTTCAGATGGAACATTTCCTCAAATCTTGCATGTGCCTGTGAAGAGAAGCTTCAGTCAGTTTGCATTTTCATCAGAGGCACCCTTCAACAATAAGTAAAATTATGTTCCATTGTGTTTTTTAAAGCTTGTACAGCAATTATACAGAATTTGGATTTATGATGCTTTCAAAAATCTAAAATACCCTTCTTTCATGATTTCTAGGTGACAAATTCAGGGGGTCCTCCACTTACTTGTCAGCTGTAGTAATCACTCACTATGAATGAATAGCATTCTGTGTGTTCCAAGTATTAACATCTAACCAAATGTCAATGCAAGGGTTAAATTTCTATTCTAGGGAGGTTTTTTTCCTCTTAGACTTCAAGAAAAAAAAAAAAATCAATTTCAGACTATGCAAATGTCAGTTGGCTTAAGTTTTTGTCAAAGTACAAGACAGGACTGGATAATGATCACTGGATTTGAGTGAGTGTGGGCTGGCTTCTTTCACTGCTGACAGTTGCTCCACTGCTTTGGCTTTGGATTTGCAATTCTTTGCTAAAGAAAGACTGAAGAAACCCCCAGGCCTCCATTGCTCACTATTGTTCTCCCAAGCCAGCAATGAAAGCAAAACTTCAAAGCTTCATAAATCTGGTATTAGTTATGAAGATAATGATAATCATGAATATTACAGAAGTGCCTGTGGGATGACTTCAACCTCACTCTGCTGTGGAGCAGCAGATGGCCATGGCCTTGGAAAGTCTGTAGCCTGAGTTTGCAGCAGGAAACCACACTGTTATTCCAAGCTTTCTGTAGAGATGTGTCTTTGTGTTAAGAAGTAAATCAATCATTGCAGAAGCTGCTTCTGAACCAAGAGTATAGCACAGACAGCCACAAGTACATCCAGATTTTTTGGGGTAAAATTCAAGCTTTGTGGGGAAACATTTATTTCTTGAGACAGCATAGATTAACAAAGCTTTCTGGGCTTGATGATCTTCAGTCAAGTCCAGTGCAAGGGTCCTGGCAGCCCATCCTTGTGTAACCATCACAGAAAAGAGAAACAAATGCTGCACGTTACCTGCTCCATGCTGCCCACTGATGGACCACACTCACACCAGAGATGGGGATGATCTCTCTGAATCACATCAGGGAAGCTGCCTTTACCCATCTTGTTTTGGTGCTTCAAGGCTCATGAGTGATTTTTATTTGATGTTTTTCAACTTCAGTCTGCTTCAAAATGCAAGGAGAAAGCATTGGTTTTCTATTCACCCTACCCATGAATTTGCTGAAGAGGTTGAGGTAGCAGCCACTTCTTGCTGATCCTGATGCAAAAAACAAACCTCTGCAAATGGCAACACATCAATGTTTATTCACCATCCTGAATCAAAATAGACATGAGCATATATGCTGTCATTTTTCTTGAAAAAATGTATTCTTATTAAAGAACCTAGGGAAAAGAATCCACAATTCTACAGACATTTGCAATTCACATCTAGAGCCAAATCCAGTGCTTGGACTCTGAGTCATCTGTCATTTATCCATAGTAGCCTAGAGCAATTTGTTTCATTTGAAATACAGAACAATATTCTTCTCTGGCTATAACAGAGGTGAGGTACCTGAGTCAGAATGAAGATTATCCAGGTCAGGAGAAAGGAGGAGTAGTGACAGGAGGGGACTGAAGACAGGACTGAGCTATCTCTCCTGGTTTGTTTACAAGTCTTGCTATCTCTCATCAGTGCCTGAAGCCAGAGAAGCGTGGGCTTCACCCAGCTCTTTAAAGTGTAGATTGAGTTACTCCCGTTGTTGATGTTCGATTTGGATCATTTAATTCATTCTGCAGAAAATGTGAAAATTATGTGGCTGCAGCAAGTTAGCCCAGAAGGAAGATGTCTTGAGAGCTTCGTTTTCTCTCTTTTATTAGGAAGCACTGGAACATGTCCCAGTGCCTCCACTAACCTCTCTGGCAGAAAAGGAGTAACTGGTGCTTCATGCTGCAGGGGTTTCAGATGGTATATTCAGCAGCTCCAGATGAGACACACATGACACCCAGCCTGTCTGTGAAAGTGCTTAGAGACACTCAGTGTCAAGTAAAAATAAATGCTTACCACTATTTTTACCTACAGTTTAGGAAATTTAACAATTCTACCCAATATGGCTTGAATGACTTAAGGAAATATATCAAAGTCCTCCTCTTGTAACAGTTCCATCTCTCCTCCCCCAAAGCAGCTAAAGATCCATTCAAAACAAGGAATTTGAATCATGTTCACAACCAGCATGTTTTTACCAGCAGAAAGAAAGAGACTTTACTGCTTCATTTAGATGCCACAGGAGTGGCATCATTTGTGTTCCAGATTCACCTGTCCAAAACCTTTAAGTGCAGCAATGCAGTGCCCAGGGTCACCTCTGCAGCAAAGGAATTACAGGAGATGGGGCTAATTGGGAAGGTAAAGCCCCTCTAATGGCTGTTGCAAGGAACAGGACATGGGTCTAGTCACTGCAGGACAACAAGAAATCACATTAACCTGTGCTAAAATTATTGCCTTTTGGCAAAAGAGATGAACAGAGATATGCTACCCTGGCCCTCAATGGGGAATTCAGTACTCTCAGCACAGTGTTCTGATGTATCACACACAGTACACACTTTTCCAAATTTCAGGTAGGTTCTCATTCAGATTTATTTTTCTGCCTCAATGAAAAGGTCAATCTGAGCTACAGAGGTTCTGGAGTTCTCACCTCCCTGTTCTTGAGATCTACTTGTCAATATTGGTTGGTCTAGCAAAATGTACTGTCCAGCATTAGGGGAAAAAATAACAGGCTCCCAGCACTGCCATCGAATAGGTTCCCAGATGCTCAAATATAGTAGGAAAATCCTTGCTTTGTACCCTGGATTCCATTTTCTGGTGGAAAATCACATTAAATTATCGTTTTTGTGGAATACGGAAAATTCCACCTGCAGTACGTGCAGTACAAAATTCCCCATGCTATTGTGGAAGAGAGAAATCCCTGGTACTGTTTACAGAGACAGACAGCTTGTTTGTTCAGCATTGGCTAGAGCTGGCCAACCAACCTTAAAATAAAACTTCATGTGAAGTTCAGTTGCTGAAGGTAGTGAAAGATATACCCAGGCTCAAGTGTGGCTGCCTGTTGCAGCAACTTGATTGTCTCAGATCCCCTGTGATCCCCTTGGAAATATCCACCAGCAGCTTCCAGTGCTGACAGGGAATCTGAGCTTGTGCAACTGACATTTCTGAAGGCTGGCAGGGAATATAATAGTAAATGGTTGGCCATTCTGACATGAATTTACTTGCCAGAGAGGTAGTATTACATCAGCTCAAACCCTCTGGAAAGTCTACTGGGTTCAGAATCCCCTTCAGTTTAACGTAAAGGTGTCACATGGGGGAATTAAAAGCCTTGGTATACTCAGATTTTTAAATTGGCCCCATGTGTATTCAAAAATTTGGATTTAGAGCCTGCTATATAGTTTTGATAAAGCAGCCCTGAAATCAGTGAGCCAGTACAGGAAGCTATTTGGGTTTGAATTTAATCCCTCGGATGAAATACAAACCCTACAGTTTATTGTTACTCAGAAACATATCTTGGTTAAGAGATGACACCATTCATTTGCCTTCCCATCTTAAATTGTCCAGACAGATCCTAGGGTGAGACCATAAGCTGGGTCATTGGAGCAATATTTTATGAATATTTTGCAACAGTACAGGAAGAACATTTCCTCATTTCAGTAAGAAGAAGAGGAGGAACTGTCTCATCCACTGGTGAGAGCATTTGAGTGAGACTCCAAAGATTTGGGCTGTAGTAGAGATTACCTTTTGGGAAGTTGCTAAGTTTCTTTTATAGTGTAAGACAAATGTCCTTTCTATAGGTGCCTTAATAACCCAAGTTGGAAACAGCAATAAGGGCATCTCAGTAAAAAAGTATCAAAGCAAGAAGTCAGCAGCTCTGATCCTCCTGCAGTGCAGTTTCCAGCAACACACTGGGCTTCTGTTTAGCACTGGCTTACAGTGCTACTTAAGATCTGACCCCAATGCCTGTGTTTGCTCAGTTTGTCAGAACAGAGATTTATAGTACCTGTTCTTCCACTGCAGTGAGAGAGCCAAGGCTTCCCTACAGAAACTGACTCTCCCTGGCTGGTTTCAAATCCAAGTACATCCTGACCTTACTCCCTGTCTGACAAAAATACTGCTCGTGGTGCTTTGTTTCTCTGACACATCATGAGAAATGTTGTTATAAATTCAACATTTCAGGCAGTGTGGATTGCCAAGCCTCTTAATTTTTTTATTATAGCAACTGAAAGACTTCTCCTCTGTACTCCATGTGCCTTCTTCCACAAATCACCAGAATCCAGAAAGTTGTACTTTTCATCAACAAAGGAAGGATTTTGTCCAAACTCACACCTGACATTTTGTCACTGGGTCTTTATGGAGGGTCACCCCACTCAACTGCATTAGTAGAGTAAATATCTAACACCTTGCTAGCCCAGAAGGTCTATACTTCTGTTGCAGGTGCACAAAATAAGGTTTTTGCCTTTAGAAGACTGCCATGAACATATTACAACAATTTTTTTTAAATTTACATTTTCTGGAAGGTAACTTTTCATTCATTATTGTTGCAGTTTGTAGCCAATTGTTTTCTAAATTCCCAGTCTTTTGTTTAAAGTATAGCACTTTGCCAGACCCTCCCTTATTGTAAACATATTTCTAGGAACATTCAAGGAAAGATTGAGCTTTCTGTGAAGTAATTGAATAAATGCCGGGGCCAAGGACAGTTTTATTTTGGGGAGCCCTGATCTGACTATTCATGGAACCTCCCCAGCAGGGAAAATAGATGATCTGCAAGCCTTGCAGTGCAAACCATTCTATGATTCTATGGCAATTCCTGTGCATGCCATGGGACAACAATAAAGTTAAGCATTAAACTGATGTCCACTCAGATTTCCTTTGCTTAGGTGTAATAGGTTGGCAGAGGTTCTTCATTCTGGTGAATACTGGTGAAGTTCCATCTTCAGTGTCAAAATACCCTCTGACTTCAGCAGGGCCAAGATATCATGAGTCTGTTTGCATGGGACATGGGCTATACACCTTTGATGGAAATGAAAATTTCAACAGAGCTGCAGGCACAGTATTCCACCTGGGATAAATGTACAAAGCATTTCCTTTCCATAGATGATGCTAGCAAGCTTTATAAATAGTTCATAAGTCTCTGGAAGTGATGAGTTGACTTCCTATTTTCAACAATCAAGCCTCAGGTCATCAGAGTTAGGTTAGTCTTATACTGTAAAGGAAAAAAACATCCTTAACCACCAGCACGGAATTACTAAACCAGTAAGAAAGCTACTTCTTGCAGTGTACACACCTCTTTTCTACCTGAGAAATGAGTGCTACATCTTCCACAATCCACTTCCAGGCTGAGTTCTGTCTGGTTTCTTATCAGGATAAAATTCACATCATTCCAGTGAAGACAAAGAAGCAATTCCAGATTTACCAGGATGCCATGGAGAGCAGATTCTGGTCCTCTGCTTTTGTAGTTGAAATAAACAAAGCCACAGACAATGTCTTCATCATGGGAGGGAAAACTGGAGTCTCAGACTTGCTGGTCTCTAAATGCTTGGCCTCCTCCTGAAGCAGCAAATAGAAGGAAGCTGTGTGAGAATTATACAAAGTGAGCCAATTACTCAGCTCTTGATAGAGTTATCTGTTCATCCTGCACAGCCAAGCTAAGTCCCCTCCCACTTGTGGCTGATTTTTTATTGATATGAAGTGCTGAGATACAAAATCACAATAAGCAACTGCAGAGAATATCAGTAAGGGACAGGGAACAAATTAGGAAGGAGATGTTTCAAACTTTGAGTGCAGGGGAGGGGGAAATAAGAAGGCTGCCCATGTTCTTGCCCAGGAAAAGTGTGAAAAAGGAAAATGGCACTGGAAAAATAGAGACAGTAGATAAAGGAGAGAAAAAACTCTTAAAAGCAAATGAAGAGACTGGTGAAAGAAAATCAGAGTTGTAAATATTCTATTTGGGCTTATTTTGCCTGCCAAATATTTTTTTTTTTTTTACAATGGGTATGTGAGGCAATTCTATTTGGGCTTTTTTTTCCTGCCAAACTTTTTTTTTTTTTTTTTAACAATGAGTATGTGAGGCTATCCATATTCTTAAGCAAAGAAGAAAATTGTTCCACTGCAATCTAGATAATTTCCCATTCCAGTTGATGATATAATGCACTAAGAGCAAACTGCTCTAAATCATCTAGGATAACTTAGCAGTCTCACATTTTAGCAGAAAGGAATAAACTTTATTCTAAACAGTTTCACACCCAGGGTGAATGCCTCTTACAGCCTCCACTGGGTATTCTGTACATACTGCACTCCTCCCACGTGGAGGTGCTGAGTAAACCCTTCTCACAGGTGCAATTGTCCCAACAGTGTAATTGTTCCAACCACAAAGCAGTTTCTCCTTTCCAGAGGTGTCCTCAAGACTGTTTCAGTCGTGATGGGCATAAAAAAAATAAAAGGAAACAGAGATTTTATTGAATTCTCTAGCTGTGCTAAGCAACGGTTTTTAACATCATTCATGCAGTAGCAAGTTGCTGTTGTGGGGTTTTTCCCTCCCCTTTACAGAATGCTAAATCCAGCCAGAAATCTGTTATAAAAAAATACCCAAGGGAAGTGTGATGGAGAGCTTTTCTTCACTGATTTCTCTTCTAACATTGTTTCCTTCCTTCCTCCCCTCTCCACCCTGCGGACTCGATCCTCAGCCTATTGATGTAAAAGGAAAAACCCACACTGACCTCATGTGGCTCTGGATTACACTCCCATTGCCGGAGCATTTGTTTTTATAAGTGAGTTAACAGGAGCTCTGAAAAATCCCGTCATTGGAGCTCTCAAAGTGCCATCCACTGCCCTAATGGCTCGGGTGAGTTTTCAGTGGACCTGCATTGTTTGAACCCATGACAATATTTTACCTTCAATACACCAGCATTATGAATTCATTTGACATTCAATGTACAGTAATAACAATGAATTTGCTGGATATTGAGTGTCACATACCTTCACAAGCACGGCATTTCATTGTAATGCACAGCAGCATTAGTTTAACGACACCAGGGTTTTTCCAGAATCCTCTCTTTACATTTCACACGCACACTCTCTTCTTTCTCCAGGAGAACAATAAATAGTCCTTAGCATTGCCTAAGAAATATAAAATCATACTTTGCTTTTGAAGAGAAATATGATCTATATGCAGGGCTCTAGTGAGCTGAACACCAGTGCTTCCTGGGACAGTGTGAGTGTGAATATGTGCACAGAGGCTTTTTAGAACCATAAAATAGATGGCCTGGAATATTAATCATGGTTTGTTTTGTTTTGCTTTGCTTTGTGGTTATTTGGTTTGGTTTGGTTTTTTCCTTAATTGATTCCAGAGTGCAGAAGAAAATAACCTTGCCCTTTGCAACAGAATACATGAAACTCATGGCCAAACCCTACCTCTGTCTCCTAAACAGGTTATCCATAGGGGCTGAAGAGGCCACACGGCACCAGTGCTGTGAGCTGGGCTGCATCCTCCTGCTGGTGCAGTGAGGGCTGGGGGCTGAGGGAGGAGTGGGCTTGCCAAGGGCCAGAGCAAGGGGGTGCATGGGGTTTCCATCCAGCATTAGGGAGAGCCAGTGACAAGGAGAGCCTACAACTGCCTTAGACCTCTGAGCAAGCCACCACCTTTGTGCAGAGGATGTCATCCTAGAGGTGTCTGTGCCAGAGTTCACCCCATCACTTCAGCTGGGATGATCACTTGGTTATCTCAGCCCAGAGAAATTCACAATTGGGCACCCATCTGGTTTCATAGTGAGGATGTTCCCACTGTGCTGGATGAGTGAAACCATGATTTATCTGCCAATTCTGTGAGATGGTCTGCTGGGCATCAGTTGGTCTCATTTCTACACACTGGTGCTAAAGCCTTCTCATCCACTGTCACAAGGTCTGCTGGGGAGGTTCCCAGGGTGGCAGCCTGGCACCTCATCCTCCTCAGAAGACAAAATAAGTTGTGTGCAGAATGGGTTTCTTCACTGCCTGCTGGTTTTACAAGTTATGCAGAAAATTAAAAAAAAAAAAAAAAAG
>VZTR01021630.1:363829-377906 GCA_013400775.1 Chaetops frenatus | reverse complement strand
AAAAAAAAAAAAAGAAAGGAAAAAGTAAAAGAGAAGGAAGAAAAAAGAAAAAAGAAAAAAAGGGGGGGAAAGGAGAGAAATTACACACAAACCATCTTTTATGGCAGATGGAATAGTCATGTAAATGCATTTTTTTCTAACCTATTCTTGTACAAATTGCTTGGATATGCAGTGTCTGTAAATGTCCTTGTAGAAATCCAGGTAAACCTCATTTGATTAAGCAAGCTATTTTCAAAGTATTATTTGTTGTCATTTTAAGAGGAAAACTAGTCATATTTTTGATAACAAAGTAAACACTGACATCAGCTGAACTGCTAATAATGCAAAGCCCTTTAAGACTTTTGTCACGGGAGGACTTTGATTATTGCCCAATATTTTGCTGAACTCTACTGAATCACAGATAAATCTATTGTTTCTATAAATGGTCCTCCAGCAAGTGAAGAAGAAATACAGAGTGACCAAATGTGACAAGGCTTGATTGAGAAAGATCCCTTGATGGGCATGTGGAAATCCAAGGAATAAGAGTAGCCTGCAATTAGTATGTTTTAATATGGTTTTCTGTAATGTGAGTGTGTCGGTCTGGTCTTTATTTAAAAGCTTTTGGAGCTGCAGTTTTTGAAGCTGTCTCTTCAGCTTTATGTTTGCTCTCTTGTATTCTGGTTTTCATCTGAGAGCACAGAGACAGTTTCCAAGGCAAGGTGCCCTTCAGTGTGAAATACAGAAGCATGGTGAATATATTAAACACCAAAATGAGCAAGGCAGTAACTGTAACTATTGCCACCAGCCTTGCACAGAAAGAGTTGAATTTACACAATTATTTGCAACAAATTTGCTCCAGAAGACCAATCAGCATTTTGAATGAAAGCGAACCTAGGGGAAAAATTGCTCATCTCCACTAAAATAATGAAAGTAATGATCAGTGGGATAAGGCAAAGTGGATAGCAAAAGCTGCTTGTTAAATATGTTGAATACTTCAAACCTGTACAAAAATAGAAAAGAACTGCATTCTAAATGTGACACTGTTATGTCACCTGTCATGGGTGTTTCATCCTGTCCAGACAACATTATTTTTTTACACTTATCCCCTAGAGCTAATATTTTATCCCCAATCCTATTGTGGGCTTTCAGGCAGCTGACTACATAGAGTGGTTTTGGAGAAGGTTGGGATAGGAATAAGAAAATCTGAAATATTTTTCTCTTGTACTTAATAACTGATGTGATATTTGTAAATCCAGATCTCAAACCACAGAATGGCCAAGAAAAAATTTCACCATAATTAGATCCTATTGATGAAATGCTGCAGACAAAAGGTCTCTTTGTGGGAGGATGAAATGGGCTTGCCTCAGGTATTTGTAGGCCACTTATTGAAGGCATTGATTGATAATTTGCCGATCTCTGCCTTGCTTTTTACTGTGCATATACACCAGTATGTATGCATATAAACACATAGGAGACAAGTGGAAGAGGCAATGATCAATCCAAGCAGACAAGTGTTTTAACAAAGAATTACAAACAGGTAAGTGATTCCAGACAACACACAAAAGGAGAAGGTTTAGATCAAACTACCTGAATAAACGGTGACTTGAAAGAGTTCAAAGCAAAGCACAGGGGTGTCCCAGGAGGATTTCTGTGTTTTACCTGTTGATTCATACAACTGCCTGTTAGATCAAATCAAATACCTCTCTTGTAGAGTCCATGCAGTGATAAAACACAGACAGTTTTTGATGTGTCAGCATGTCAGTGGGGAGACATTGCACACATGACGTTGGACTCACAATCAGCTTTGTTTTGAGTTCTTCTCTTCCTGGGCAGCAGTGAAACAGCAGCAGAACTGCTTGGCTGTATTACCTGGCTAATACAACCACCAGCTTTCAACCAAGCCACTCCAAAGGATGAGCAAGGGGAGCACAAAACCAAAGACACTGTTCACAATCATTCCTCAGTTGTGTATGACCCTTTTCTTCCCCAGAGCACTTAATAGAGCAGGAGCAGGGACTCTTTCATGCCCTGCTTAAAGGAGCATTAATTGCTTAACAGCAAATGGCAACTCTGCCCGAGAGCTTCAGGTCACAAAAGATCAGCCCAATTGGAAGTGTGAGGCAAACAGGCAGTGATGTTTCAGTATGCAATGCAAAGAGGATTCCTACCCTTGCTCTCTCATGAAAGTGCAGTTTGAAGCTCTGTGAGCACTGATTACAGTGACTTCAGTTTTATGTCTTTGCTGGTGGCCGTCCCAGAAATTCAAACCTGTTGACCCCATGACTTAGAGGATATTTAATTTTATGTTAGAGGAAAAATTAGCCATGTCACTTGTAGCAATTTAGAAGTCTTACAGACCCTGAACTTTTAGTTATGAGATGTGACATGATAACAACTTCAAGTGAGGCAGCTGCTCCTTACAATCAGATGGAATCTGGTCATTAATCTATAAAATTCTACTCCATTTACTTCCTTTTTCAAAAAAAAAATATGAATGCCATACATATTCCATACAGATATCTTCGTCAGTTGGCTTAACACACAAACTCAGAGATTTTTCATTTTCCCCAAATACAATGTTATGTTGTGACCCTTTAACTCCACAATTAGGCTCTATTAGTTTCCTAGAAAGAAAACTCATAATGAGGTGTGTGTCACAATTTCAGCACCTTACCCTGTGTCCTTTAACATAACTCTTATTCCAGTAATCTGCATTTTGAAGAGGCATATTTTGCCACATGCAGCCTCCAACTTCAGTTGGATCTAAACAGACCTAAACTGATCTGTTTAGAGAATTAAAACACTTGTGAAGGAAGATGTGCTATTTCTCTTGAGCCCTTTAGAGAAGCTGAAAAAAACTTCAAGACACAAGGCAGATTGAAAGGAGATAAATGAAAGTATGAGTTTGTGTTACTGAGATGTTTGAATATTTTCCTGGACTTTGTCCTGTACAATTAAACAAGGTATTTAGAGACATGCCTAAATTAAAATCTCTCTAGCTTAACCTCATTTCCTGCCACAGAGTTCATTTCTACAATCTTGCTTGTGCACACTTCCCTTCGTTCTCTTCCTCACTGTTTCTTTTCCTTTCAGCAGCCTTATTTCAAAAAAGGTTGCAGTGTCTCACCCAACCTGTGCTTCAGCCCCTGAAGCAGACCAGAAAGTTTTAAATTGCTTTTAGAGAGTAAAGTCTGATTAAGTGCTGTGACATCACCCTAGTGTTAATGTCCAATCCCAAATGAAATCTTTGGCAGTTTTGATTTTGTATGTGCATGATTTCTTTCAGCAGCTAATGACAAGTCTTGGACTATCTGAAGCTCATCTCCATTTCTCCACTAGAGCCACAACCCATAAATAATTATTCTGCATTGGACTCAGTTTTGCTACATCCATGCCCAGATTTGGTACCTCCTATGTGTTATTACTGGCACAGTTATATACTTACTGCTGGACTTAAAATATTTGACCCACTCAAAATCTCATTTATTCCATTTTCCTGGTGAAGTTCTGCTGTTTCTTGCACAGCTTCCCCTTAACTGCCTGTACAGCACAGCCATCCTCCATGGACCTGTCCATAACTTTTGTCAGCTTCTCACATTGCTCTTTGTCATATCCAGGAATTCCTCATGTCATGTCCAGCAGCTTTCCTGTTCAGTTGTCTAAATCTCAATTCAGGCAGCACTTGAGCATCTGCCTGCTGCCCTAACACTTTCTTTGGAAGAACTGCACCAGCCAAAGGTCTGTTTTCTGACTCCCTGTTACCTCTGTCAGTGTGCACAAGGCTCAGTGAAATTCTTTGTTTGGATATAACTGCACAGTTCTTTCTCCATGAAGTTTTGGTACAGTGATGTTTTCTTTTTAAAAAAAACATCTTGCTTTGTTGAGTGAACCATCCTAATCTGTTACCAAAAAAACCCCAAACTCACTTTCAATACTGGTATCCCCACTGTATGGACAACTTGATTTAAAATCTAATAAAACAGAATGCCTTTCAGTCCTTATTCTGTTTTACAGAGCATTTTTCAGTTATTCATTTTCAGTTCAGATTGCTGTATTACTTTTGCCTTCAAGCCTCATGTTGTAAGATGAGGAAAAGCAGAGGGATGCAATTTGGCTTCATCATCATCATTTCAACTTCCTGTAATTTATATGCCTCGTTTTGCACAAAATGGAGTAGTTTGCTGCACAAAGGCAAGAGATTGTACCCATCCAGCTCCTCCTGCTTGCATGTATGATCACACACAATGTGCAGGGTTTTGCTGTCAAATTATGAGGCAGTTGCAGGAAAACCCAGGCCTTTTTGTCAACACAGGTTATGTTCCACCTTGCTCTGCCTCAATGATTGTCCCAACCTGCACCAAGACTGACACCAGACTCTTTCACCCCAGCCTTGTGCCAAATGGCACTTCTACCCAGCCTTCTTGCCACCACTAGTCTTGGTCTTTTCCTGTCCTTCCACCCATAAAACCTCCTCCCCAAACCAAGGCACTTGGCACTGAACAGCTCAGGGAGCAAACACCTCCCAGGAAAGGATGACAACATCCAGAAGCTGAAGCTGTCTCTGGTCTGTGCTCCATCCATGGCCAGGACTGGTATGTACAGAGCAAATCCATGCCAGGTAATAAGCTAATGACTAAATATGGGCAAATATAAACTTCTTAGGCATAGCTGTGGAGATTAGGGACTGAGAAATCGTCCCTGACTTTTTAATTATTTTCTTTGATAACAAATCCTATCTGAACATAACATATTCTTACGGTTTGGACTGATGGCTTGATTTCTTTCTCTACAAAGCACATCCTTGATAGTAAGAGTTGGCAATATAAACAGAAAACCTAGAGAAAAGCAAGTGGATTTCTCCATGTCATTAGTGAAGGTTTAGAAAAAATGGGAATGCAAAATGATATATTGTCTTATCAGTGGTCATCACAGCTAAAAAAACACTCAGCAACTGGGGAAAATGGGGATAAATGGAGGGAATGACAGCAAAAATGAGTGACAGTGTGTCAGTTCTGGGTACGAATGCTGAGGCAGTGAACAGCTCTCATCACCTACCACAAGCTATCACAGAACATTTGATATTCTGCTCCAAGTAATTTTTTGTCAGCAGCTGTCCAGTCACCGTGAAAATTTCTCAATTTTATACCAAGCATTTTATCAGTTCAATATTACAGTACATTCTTTCTGAGCTTAACAGCATCAGCAAAATAAAGAATGTAAATAATGTCCCTGATCTAGAAACAGCAGAGCCAGATAGATCACTGTCTCTTTCTATTTCAACTGAATATTTATGGGTTGAATTTTAAATATCATCTTCCTGTCACTTTTTAATAAATTCATTTCTTTCTCTAACCCAAAAACCTCTTGAGCTGTGAGTGCACAATTATTGGTGTTATAAGGACAATCTTACTTCCAACCACAGATTATTTATTTAATGATGGCCCAATCATGTCACACAGACTTCAGCTGGCCAAAGCAGTGGCTGTTTTGCCAGGAGATAATAATGCTGGCAGTATTCTGTTTGCTAGCTGACCTCTGTTTATCACTGTGTACCTGTCAAGACTTAAGCTGAAAGTGTGTCCAGGAAAGGGCTTTTCAAAAACAACTCAGAACTACAGATCTTGCACTAGACTAAAATCAGCAAGAAGATTTAAGTGAAAATGTAATTATTCGAGCTCTGCCTTGAGGTAATTGCAGAGAACAGGAACTACAAATTATGTGATCCAGACTCATTGCAATGTCCCATCTATTCTACCAATCTTATACACACAGAAATTTTCAGCACACTTAAAACCAGGTCTTCAGTAAACACGAGCACTGAAGTGGCCTGAAATCCACCAGCAAGAACATATCCATATTCATGAGCACAACTGACTCAGTTCTTTAAAACAATTCCTCTCATTTCCACTTGTGTGCTCCTCCTCTGCCATTTGTGTATTGCTTATTACAATACTGGTGTTAAGTTCAGAATGACCATAACTTCTCCTGTCATTGTTTTTTTCCCCCTTTAACTTCACACAATCAAGATAAAGCAGCAAGGCTCAGGAAATAGAAACACCATTGAAAAAATTGTAGCTGGAAGGCAATTTAGCTGCTGTCCTGTCCCTAGGACAGTGGAAACAGGCAGCAAAGTTATCCAGGAGGGCACTGCCAGTGGAGACAGAGTCCATCGATGCAGTCACAGGAGCTGGAGGGGAAGATGAGGGAGAGTATCTTGGCAGGTGATGCAGGCACAGCCCTTGAGATCTGGCATAAGGAGCAGAATTCCCTGAGGGATGACTGAGCCAGGCTGAAACACAAAGGTTACAGGGCAGTGACTCTGAGCTCAGGGAGGACAGGCTTCCTTTTCAGTGTGATTAAGGCATTAGTAGCAATAATGACCATTGTGCTGTACCATTGTATTCCTGGGGATTCCACAAAGGATGATGCAGGAGAGTTCACTCATTTTATNAAAAAAAAAAAAAAGGAAGTTACTGGGTGAAGTCATGTGTGGCAACAGGGGAGGAAGCAGGCTGGCACATTTGCAGACTTGCAGGAGACTCTGTGAACTTCCTTAGGTACCAAGGCAATGGCCAAGCCTCTGCCACCTCATTTGCACTCCTGTGCTTCCTGAGGGAGCTGAGCTGCACCATGGAGCTCATTCTAAAATGCCTTCTGATGAAATCACTTGTCCACTGGCAAGTACAACTTTTTCTTCCTAAAGAAAGATATGGTCACATTCTTGGTTGATATCAACTGACATCAAAAGATGCTATTAAAGGAATTTGTATCAGACATGATGTTGCTCCAGGGTTCCCATGTACAATAACACTCTTTTATTGTGCAGGTTGCAAAGGAATTCATGGTTCCTTCAAATCAATCCATAAAAAACCAGCTCCCCTTTGTGGACTGGTACTCGGATGTGATTCTGGAATCAGAGGCAGAGTCAAGCACTGGTTTTGGTGGAAGTTCTTACAGAGAGGAGGTCAAAGCAATTGTGCTACTATGTTGATAAAAACATTTTGAAATGTTTGTCTTTTAGTGCCAGGCACAGTAATAAATATGTGGGTTGAATAAATTCAAAGAGATTACTTCTATAGAACCTAATAAAATCTTACATAGTTTACAAAACAAAAGCCAGGTTAGTTGGAGACAGAAAAATTCATTTTGGTTACCTTTCCAAGAGGTTCAATTTAGGAGGATTAAAATTGCTACACTGGAATTATTCAAATGGAATTTTTTGGCTTTGCAACAAAGTTGCCTTATCTTTATTTAACTTCACTGTTTTATCATCTGTGTCCTGTTTTCTGCTTCATTGAAAATTCTGTTCCCACCTAATCAGATAACATTAAATTCTGGATTGAAGGCTAATCCAACAAAAGCTTACATGTGGGGGACTCCATGTGCTTAACATCATTAAGATTTTTTCAACACTCACATGACATTTTATAGTTGGAAGAGACTTTAAAATTTTGCTTTTCATTATGAAAAATCTCCCTCAGTATTGTCAGCTATGTACAGCACCCAGCAAAGGTTTTTTTGAAATGTAGTAAAACTTGGGTAGAAAAGAAATAAAATACGGTCTTCTTCCTGAGAAAGGAGAAATTCTCACAATAAGACACATTTTAATGGGAGGTTCCAAGTGTTGTGTTCAGCTCTAGACGGAGGAACCCAGCACTGGGTGCCTTCCCTTACCTGCAGAGCTGTGGGTTTCCTGATGTAAATACACTTGAAAGAGATCTCATACAGTACATTTTGAAGTAGTTTTCCTTCTCTTAGACTACTTCTAAGAGCCCACAGATTGAGGTTTGATATAATAAAACATAAACCTGGTTGCTACATAATTAACTCAAAATTTAATGAGCAATAAAAGTACCATTATGCTCTTGTAATGCATTAAGCTTCTACTCCTGCTTAATCCATTTAAAAGGGCTCTCTAGGTGTTCACTTGGCAAATAACAAAATAAGGCAAGTCAGAAATTACACTTATTAAATGTAAATGCATATCTTTAGCAATTGATATCTAACGTCATAGGACAAACTTGCCAAACTTAATTAAATGAATAAATGTGATTATGCACTTAATATCTCCTTAATTACAAGGCTTAATTATCTTTTACATGCCATGCTGTCAGCTCAATGGTTGCCTGTTACCTCACCAAAACAGCAGCAGTGAGCACCAAGTCTTGTCTATGCTGTAGCTGGAATTCTCTGCAACGTGTCACAATCTTAAACTTCACATAGATTTAATACTTCTTTAACCTGCTACCAGTCTTCTTATGGCAGCATGCACATTTTAAAATTAAATTTGATTATATAATGGGAAAATAAATAACAGTTTAATTTCCCTAATGTAAACTATCACACAAGGTCTATCAGCTTTTGGAATTATTTGTTACTGTATGATATTTTCATCCAGTGGAGCAAGAGGAACATTACAGGAACTTTAACTTGTGGCTGAAGAACAAATCTCTTCTTCTCCCTGTACCTCTGGGTGGTGTGAAAGTGTCTCCTTTCAGCAGGAGGACACACCTCAGCTCTAGATCCTGCTCTTTAAGGCCACTGTGACCAACATATGCCTTGATAGTCCCACGTTGCAGGGCTCCCAGCAGGACTACAGGACTGGAAAACTCTCTCCAAAATTCCAGAGATGTGACAGCCAGCCAGGCTCCAGGCCAATCTCCCCCAGGGCTGAGGTGTGAGCTGGCATGAGACACCTTGTTCCAGAGACTGTGGCTCGTCAGGTGAGACCTACAGAAATGCACAACAGTCTCCTCCTTTTCTGAAAGGGCAGATGAAATATTGCAAGAGCACATCTTTTGCCATGATAATATCAGGAATCAACAGCAGACCAAAAACCAAACTCAATTTATGCAAATCTTATTTTACTACCTCTAGAAAAGAGTAATACCAAAAGAAACAGCTCACCTGTTTTAGGGACATCAGCTAGAGCTCAAGAGAAGACTTCACCTAAGATCAGTGTTCCATTTACAATTTTCAAAGTTTTGTGTTTCAATGTTTTCTGTTTTCAAAATATAAAGTTCAAATAACCTGTAATGTTCACAGAATTTTTAGAGAACGCATTTCCAGATACCCAGACCTGGCTTGTCCCGTTCTCACACTGTTCTGCCCCAATAAAACTTACTCAAAGGGAATTTATCAGTGGCGTTCACTTCCTAAGTAACCTGAGCAGGATTCTTTATTTTAATTATTATTGTGTTTCTCCATTCCATCTTTATCAGTATCTTTTATCCAAATCAAATGCTGAACTATATATGAAACATTTCAACCATCTCTGAACAAACTACCTCAACAAAGTCTTTTGATATTTCCAAGTGAATGTTTTTAATAAAACACATCCTTTTGTGCAAAATTTTGCACTTTTCATTTCTTGATTTAGGACAAAAGAGATGTCAAAATATTTCCGTTTCTTCTGTAAAAGCAATTCCAAGTTTTGACTAGCTCTATAAACTAGGCTGGTCCTCAATCCCATTTTGAATGCAGAATAAGTAAAGGGCACTGAGGATTTGAAGTGCACTTTGAAGAACAACTCTGCAGTATTTTACTCATCCTCACTGACTCATGGTACAGCAAGGACAGCTCTGAATTCTTAAAACACATCCAGAAGAGCTGTTGTGTTGGCTTTTTTTTTTTTTTTAACCACATCTTTTCAGCATATTTTACAAGTGCTTGAGAACCATCAAAAGACTTTCCTGGTCATATTTTAATATGAATACTGAATATTATTTATTGCCTTTCTCTCTGTTTTTCCAGGAATCTTTAGAAATTCTCTTCCTACTAAGCTGGCTGTTTTATCTTACATTAAAGGAAAAAGAATCAAAATGCAAAACAGAGAAGGTTGCCCATTTATTGAGCTACTGTGCATCAGAGACTTGCAGAAAAGTTAACAGAAGCCAAAAGTATTAGCAAAAAATGCAGGCTCCTTTCAGGAGATTCTTTTTCAAATGCTTTTTTCATTAAAGAGAGAAAAGAAAGTTTCCAAAGTGTCATGTGAGTGGTATTATGCAGTAGCATTTAGGGGTTCTCCCCTTAAACCAAGAATTTATACATTATGGTTTTATACAGCTAAGTGGTCCATTTGCATTCTAAAAAAATTACTTCTTAAAGAAGAATCTTTGAAAAAATGTCACAAAATATAATTAAAGTCTATCAAGACTGATCACAATTTACACTGGACATTTTATATCACTTTATAGTATATAAGGGACCTACCAGCAAAGTCAAAATACATTTGCACTCAGCTCAAGGGTTATAAATGTGAATGTTATGTATGCATTTTTAGAAATGTTGAAGTCAGGTTGTGTGTTAAAACTACTGACATTGTATTCAAAACCCCCTGTGGGCACAGCCTGTTAGGTCAATGCATCCTCATTGTTATTTAGTTACTGCACTGCTGAGAGGAGATTTAGCCAGGCTGCAATTCTGGACAGAATTTGACTCCCAGAAGGAGAAAATTAGTCAAATGAAACTAAATCCTGACAATTCAAATGACATTTACCTCTGAAAACTGCTCAGGATGGTGAAAGCTTTAGCTTGGGGATGCTGTTACATGTGAAGGAGAGCACATGACACTCAGCTACTCTGCTAACTTTCCTCAGGTATTAAACACTTCCCATACTGAAACACCTTTTCTGTTATTCTGTATAGAGCTCTTCAGCTCTATACATACTCTTGTCATGTGTTTTTGTTCTGCCTTTGGATGCTGACATGCTGTGCTCTTCAAGGAAATATAAACTGAGAGAAAAAACTTCTGTTTCACTTCTGCCTCAGCTGAATTCAGTGAGATTGCACTTGGAGGAAAAGCTGGCTAAGGATAAGGTCAGGCAGAGGCTTTTGTGTCTCTGCAAGGTATTTCCTGAACACTGTGCTATGGACAAGGATGCCCAGCAGGGAAGGATAAGGATAAGGACAGCACCACAAATGGTGCTGGGACCTCTTCCCAAAACACCTTCGCTGGTCAGGGAGATACAGTAACTGTCTGGGTTATGGTTCCCCATCCCCACAGATTGTGCTGTCAGCATCCAGCCACTGATCCACTTTTGATTTTTCAGCCAAGGGGTATTTGTTTTAGAGGTCTTGGTCATACAAAGATTTTACTAGGTGACTTGGATTCATAGGTCCTGATAAATCTAGCCCAGCATATATTCTCAGCACCCCAGGAACTTAAGGTCCTTCTTCTTCCCCTTGGTTCTCTCAAACACCCTGGAGTTACTCCTGACACAGAAAAATAAATGTTCCCAAAACATTATATGAAAAAAAAAAATAAAATTTCACATTGACAAGCACAGAGTTTTCCAAGTGATCTGACTTTTGAGTTACAAAAAGGGTTTGAGTTATAAAAAGGCTCATTTTCTACTTCCCTTCTCAGAGTTTGCATCAGGTCTTCTCCCTGTTTAAAGCCTTGTGAACCCCAGAAAGGGACTTGTGCTGCATTAGTTTTCCATATGATGGCCACAAGACTTCAGGATCCCTCAAACACTTTTACAAGATTTTTATGGATGGTAGATAAGAAAAGCAGACTTAAGAGGTTAAATTTATTTTATCTATGGAACAATTATTAAGACTTCACAAGCTGAAGCAAAGCTCTCCAGTGTGCTAGTTATGAATATTTTGATTTGGGAGTAGAAGGATGCTCAGGAGATGACTGGGGTCTCAGGAAGCAGGAGTTTAATTTTAAGATCATCTGCAAGTGAATCAACCTTGTGCCTCAGCTTACCACTCAAAAAATGAAAATGGCACATCCCTTCCCCAAATGACATTCAGAAGATAATTTCACCAATGTTATTTAATCCTCATATATAGTTTAATGAAAATCCTAGAATATAAACATATCCCCAAGCTATGACCAAAACTAAACAAAAAAAATATATAATTAGGAAAAATTACTCTACTTGGAAATTAACTGTGATTTCATTTTTTACACATGACCCATTACTTCAAAACAGAGGAATCCACTACAGAAAGAGAAATATATCAGGTGAAATTTTAATCAAGCTGTCAAGCTTCATTCTAATTCTCAGCCTGTCTAGATGGAGGACAGAAAGGCAGAGGAAACATTAAAACTGATTCTCCTAAAGAGATGGAGAGACAGAGAGCAACAAGCTGTGCTGATATATTAATTATCTATTTATAATATGTAATCTTTTCAACTTCTGTCATGTTAAAATCAACAAAGAATTTAGCTGAAGACAGCCACAAAATGAACTGATTACAGCTTGTGTATAGCAGTGATGAAAGAGCAAATACACAGAGCTATGCAAATGTGAAATGGAACATGACAGAAAGCACAGCCACGGCGAGAGCAGCAGGTAATTGCTGGGCTCCACAGCTCCCCAGCCAAACCGCCCCTCTGATAATCCCTTTGTTCTGGAACTGGCACATTTTTGGCAAATAGGAGGGAGGGGGAGAGAGCAAGCTGAGACTGAAGCCGTGAAAGCTGCTGGGAGTGTGTGGAGTGCCTGAGCAGTGAAAGGGCTGGGTGTCAGTCACAGAGCTGAGCCTCCGAGGCAGCCCCTTGCCCAGCCCGTTCCTCCCGGCAGCTGGGAGGAATCACATCCAGTAACCTCATGCAGACCGTGGCTAAAGGCTGACTTTTGCCCTCTTAACTCCACTGGAGATTCTTCATGAGGGCTGCACAGTGAAGGGCTGATGCAGCCTACTGGAATTAATGGCAAGATCCTCTACTCCCATGAAACTGCTTGGGGTCAGGACCAAGTCTGAAAGCTCTCTGGGCAGCAAATAAGACAGATCGTGTAGTGCATATATTTGCATGCAGAGCTGCTTAAAGGTGCACATCAGCAGTTTCATGAAAGTCCACAGTAGACCTAGGGGAGTGGTGCAAGTCATTTTGGAAAGCAAAGTGCCTGAATCCAAAAGACAAGCTTCAGAAGTGTTACCCTCCTCTCTCTTTTCTGCTTTCTCAAGCATTACAGCCACACCTGTAACAGCATTTTGCTATCACTTAGTTCAACAAAAGTTAGAAACTGGCCTTCCTAGAGACTGAGCAAGGCACTGACTGCCCTGCCAGTGAGGCATCACTTCCTTCACCATCCCCTCTTACCTGCTTCATGCCTTGGGTCCGTATCTGCTCCCAGGTCCACACTCCCCACTTGTCATGACCCCTCACCCTTCTCTGTTCAGTATTAAACATTTACACAGCCTGGGAACTGATGGGAGCATAATGAAAAACTGGTTTGATACCAAAACACAGTAAATCCCAAACTTAGCCCTGTGCAATTAAAAATTGTTACTGCTTCAGTAATTGCATTGTGTAGAGCTAGGCCCACCATAAATTAACAGTGATTTGCAGCTTGGATAAGTAAACATTAAATGTGTGTCAGAGGCTCTCAGAATCATAGAATCATCCTTTAGGCTGGACAAAACTTTTAAGCTCATCAGGTCCAACGATTAACCCAGCACTGCCATACCCCGCACTGAACCATGTCTCTAAGTGCCACCCCTACACATCCCTTCATTATCTCCAGGGATGGTGATTTCAATGCTTCCCCAGGCAGCCTGTTCCAATGCTTGACAACCATTTAGGTAAAGATATTTTTTGCAATATCAAATCCAAACCTCCCCTGGAGCAACTCGAGGCCATTTCTTCTGGTTCTATCACTCATTACTTGGGAAAAGATCCTGACTCTCAGCTGGCCACAGACTCCTTTCAGGGAGCTGTAGAGAGCAGTGAATTCCCCACTGAGCCTCCTCTTCTCCAGGCTAAACACCCCCAGCTCCCTCAGCTGCTCCTCATGAGCCTTGTGTTCCACCCCCTTCCCCAGCTCCCTTCCCTGCTCTGGGCAGCTCCAGCCCTCACTGTCCTTCCTAAACTGAGGCTCCCAGGACTGGGCACAGTGTTCCAGGCGTGGCCTCACCAGTGTTGAGAACAGAAGGAAGGGCAGGTTGCAAACCACAGGCTCCTGACTGTGCTCATAGCTCCTTCCAGCTCACCCTTCTTCAGTGCTTGACTCTCAATTTATTTATTCAGAGGTGTTTATTATACAATGTAGGTTTGGGACTGTTCCTTACTGTGTTCAGTGTGCAAATTTTTATTTTTTTTTTTTTTAAGTTTTAAGGATTACCTCACAGTTTACTTGTT
>VZTR01021630.1:321207-363819 GCA_013400775.1 Chaetops frenatus | reverse complement strand
TAATTAGGGTTTTTGGGGTGTCCTCGTTTTTTTCATTTGGCACTTTTTTTTTTTTTTTTTTTTTTTTAAGATTTCAGGATTAGCTCACAGTTTGCTTGTCTTTCACCTCTTCCATTTTCCAGTGGCTCCAGTGTATTCAGGCACTCCTGCACATGCTAAGCTTTCAGAGCATCAGCTGAGCCACTGCAATGGGGTTAGCCTCATGCTCAGAGCATCATCACTCAAAGAAATTAGTCACAGATTTAACTCTATGTAGTCAAAAGATGAGAATTAGCTGCAGTGTAGCTCATTTTTCCTCAAGCATAAAGCTGAGCATGTACCCCTCGCTTTGGTAGATGGGAAATTTTAGAGGTTTGTTCAGTAGGGGGAGGTTATCCATTTCTAGGATGAAGGGAATTCTTTAAGGTTTGGAGTACAATATTTGCACATTGAAAGGATAATTATTGATTTTTTGATATTCAGAAATCTCTGGGATTTTTTTTAGCTTTAAGGCAAAAAGTTCTGTAGGACAAGGCTAGAAAGTTCTGTTCCTTTGGGACATCCTGAATAAAAGCAGGAGTTGTGTTTCTGCTGCTATATTTTGCACCCCATCTGGCAGACTCAGATATCAAACCCAGACTGTCTTTGATTTCAGTGGGAGAAAGTAAGAAGAAAATAGCCTTTGGCAGAGAAATCAGATCTGTAACTTCTTAAATATTTCCCAGAAACATAAGACACAGAATTTCATGTCTCCTAGAGAAGGAATGTGAGCTGAGATTTTCTGTATCCCAGATAGATGCAGTAATCTCTGCCTTACAGACAAATGATGGGTGATCAGGAACTGTTTATAGGATGATAATACTTAAATTTTTTAAAAATATACTTAAACTGATACATTTTAAAATATTTTTTGTGAATAAATATGGCCCAAAAAAAAGTCATAATATCCTGAGCAAGTTTTAGTGAGATCTAAAAGTTCAGAACCTTAAGAATTCATATAGTTATTTTTTCAAATGTTGAAAGCACCAAGATATGATATCTGTATTTGCTACTATATAAATACCAATGTATCACCTTGTTTGTTTCTTTTTTTTCTAAATAAATCCCAATATCCACATGGAGAGTGGAAAGGAATTCTGTGTTCCTTTGTTACAGCCTGGAAAAATAAATTAATTCCTAGTTTCCCCTCTTTCAGGGAATAAATACCTTTTTCACAAAAAATTATTTCTCATCCACCCAAAACCTATGTTTTGCCAGCATTTCTACCCTAGACAGATGGAAGCAGGGCTCATGTTGCTGCCAGAGGCATCTGCTAGAGGGCTACACTTGGGGTTCTGAAATGAAAGGTTATTATATCAACCCAGTGGACAACCTGGAATTGCCTTGCTTTGTTTCAGCTGGAAACTTTAATGTTTAATTCTCTCTTCCTATTAGTCTATTACAAATAACCCTTAGTTACACAAACATCAAATTAAAATAATGTGAAAGAAGCTGATCAATAAGTTTCTGCCTAACTCATTTTGGTTCAAACTCTATTCTCCCAAACCTTTTCAGACACTTCAGATACAGTAACCAGTATCTGCTGAGATCAGCCTTTTACCAAACTTGACTGATCTGACCATTTGATTTTAAGGTACTCACCTGCAAGTTAGCTCACATCACACAGAGGGGGACCAGTATGACCTGGGAGTAAATCTTGCATTAGCAGATGTCCTCTAAAGGTGCTACCCAGAGAAGAGAGACTGAAATATGGCACAGCCACACCAGAATATCAGTGTGGCTCTAAATGTCTGGGGCCAAGGTTGCTAAAGGACCCTCACGTTCAGCCTGTGTCCACATTCACACATTTCCCTGCACCCTTCACATGCTGGGGTTTAACTTTCTTCCTTAAGGCAGGATTTTTCCCGTGCATGGCTTGCAGATGCTTTTCCCCTTCCAAACTCCTTCCATGTGTAGGATTTTGTTTTGTCTCAGTATTGACATTTCCATGCTTTCAGGGCTGGCCATACAAGGTTTTCAGTGTGGGATCAGATGAATTGCTGGTCTTATCAGTGTCCTGATTCCTGAAGGAATGAGGTACACTGGGCAGAAACTCAATAACCTCAGAAAAGGAGGGCTGTGTGTTTTGTTCTTTAGGGTGGAAAGTAGGGGAACAGCAAACCTTCTCTCCTCCTGATAGTGACTGACAAACTTGATTCACTTTGATTTTTATCTAATGACAGATTTTGGTTTCATACAAATATACATTGTTCCTCTGGGGTTTTTTTGTTTGTTTGGGTTTTAGTTCGGTTTGTTTTTTGTTTTGTTTTTCATTTTACTTTAACAAAATGAAACACAGAAAAGGGGCAAACAGACATTTCCTTGAAGATCTGAAAGCTCTTTGAACTAATTTGGCTGACTTTGCATGTTAACAAGGCTCAGCTGTGAAGGCAATACCAAGTAAACAGAAAGCAGTAATATCCTGAATTACTAGTGTGCAAGGGCTTGCACCAAGGTAAACCAAGCACCTACCACACAAACTCTTCAAATTCATCAATTTCTCCATTCTTATATTAATTATCTGAATCTCAAAGGCTTTCCCCAGCCTCTGGTCCTTCTTGCTTTTCACATTTGTTTAAAAGCTACTTTTCTGAATAGACGTTCTGCTTCTCATTTCTTCATAAAAAATGAAAATAAGTATAAGCCTTTGAGGAATGAGTAAACTGTTATTAGATATAAGTGGAAAAAAATAGGTTGTTGTATTAACTGCTTATAGAAAGCAGATTGCCTAAGTATGCAACAGGAAATGAAATGAAAGATAACAAGATTGTTTGATTGCAAGTGACTTCAAAAATGACATCTGAAGAAAAGGAATCTTCATCAACCTACATGATAACCAAATCACACCTTCATTCCTTGCTTTTCAAATGCTTATCAGCCTATTAAATCACCATGGGAAGGTTGCAGAATTGCCATGTTACTTCACAGTATTTTTGACCATTTCTCCTAAACCAGGGAATTAGCATTTTATGGGATTCCAGTGTGTGTGACTTTCACTTCTGTTAGAAGGCTTAGGGACATGGGTTGTGTGGTGGTTTGACCTGGGCTGGATGCCAGGTGCCCTCCAAAGTTGCTCTATCACTCCCGTGCTCAGCAGGACAGGAGAGAGAATATTAATATAGTGAAAGCTCATGTATTGAGATAAGGCTGGGGAGAGACAGCTCCACATTTACCATGATGGGCAAAACAGACTCCACTTGGAGAAAATAATTGAATTTATTACTAATCAAAATCAGAGTAGAATAATGGGAAGTAAAAGCAATCCTAAAAAAACACCTTCCCACTATCCATCCCTTCTTCCCAGTGTCACCTTTATTTCTAGTTTTCTACCTCCTGTCCCTCCCTGCCCCAAGCAAGTGGAGACAGGGAGAAAGGAATGGAGGTTATGATCAGTTCATCACATGTTCTTTCTGGTGCTGCTCTCTCCTCAGGGTGAGAAGCCCTTCCCCTGTGCAGCAGGATGTTCTGCCTAGAATGTAACTCACACACTGTCCTGCTTGCTGGGCTGTCAGTGGTGGGCTGAGAGAGGGGGTGTCAGGCTGGTTTGGTGTTGAATTATGCCAAAACCAGTCTGTCTCATTAACCCCAAACTTAAACTTCCTGGTAGTGAAGTAAAGATATGGTAGATATGGTAAAATACCCTTATCTAAAAATGTCCATATGACACAGCTGACCTGGAGACATGGGATTGGCTGTGTAATCATTATAGAACTCCAGTCCCACTTTCAAACACCAGGCCCATCTAACACATCCCTTCTCAGAGTGTGCATGAAGATTGCTGCCTTGGGTGGGGATTATCCTCCAGGCCCCCCAGCATCTCTGATCACCTCAGCCTTGGTCAGCAGCAGGTCCTGGAGCCACCTGGCACTGACTCTTCTGGACATGGGAAAGGTTCCAGCACCTTCTCACAGAAGCCATCCCTGTAGCCCCTCCGCTACCAGAACCTGAAAAAAATTTGTGTTTTGACACCAAATTCAGATTTCAGGGGAAAAAAACTCCTCTAAGTAGTCAGAAACCACACATTGCTACTTGCAAAGTACAGTCTTCATAGAGAAGTTGTGGTGCACCTTCTTCTTAAATTTACCTTGATATAGGTGTGTTGAGAGACAACAATCCCTTTAGTATATGAAGCTGGTTAAAGCCATCACCCAGGAAAAGGGAGATGAGCCCTTTAAACTCATATTTTAAACTCTTCCATCTCATCTTTTTAAGAGAAAGAAGCCATTAGCACCAGAGTAGTCATGGGAAAGGATATGATTCCTCCAGTTCAAGCAAACAATAGGGACAGAAATAAGCTTATTTTGTACTTTTGTGTTTACGAAAAGTGATTAAAAAAAAACCCAAACGGGTTTCTTGTTTCAGTTTCCCTTTCCCAGGTGAGCATCTCGGCTGTGAGCAGATTCCTTCTTTGTTCTCAAAGCCAGGAAAGGCTTTCCAAGATAAAAGCGAGTGATCATCGGGCCTGGCACCCGCTGCAGGTGAGGAACACAGGAGGGTGATCTGGAGAGCTCTGAAGTCGCCGTGCCCTGCTCAGGGAGGTGTCCCCCAGCTCCTCAGGCTGCAGTTGTGAGTGACTGTCACACACTGCCCACCTTCAGCCGTGAGAGAGTGAGATAACCCAGATCTGAACGTACCCTGCAGGCACCTCTCCTCTTCATTCTGTTGCTGCTTCTACTTTTAAGCGCATATCATTAAGCAGTGAGTCTCGGGAGAGCTGTAGTTAGTATTTCTATTTTTTTTTCTTTAAATCGAATTATCTCCTAACTGCTGTATCATGAAATTACACAGCGCCACAAAATAGAGAGGTAGTTTGTGCAATACACATTTTTAAGAAAGAGAAATGATTAAGGAAGAAGTAGAGCTGCAATCATTTCCCATCTACCTAATGATGGTGTTGTGCTTTCCCAAGGGCCCTTGTCACCAGTTCTAATTCACTAACTCTGACACTTTGCCTGCAACCACAAACAACTAAAATCAATGGGAAATGGAAATGTCCCGACAAGGCCAAATTGAGCCCACCTAGGCTGTCAATGATTTCTTCACCCTTATTAAAGCTGTGTGAGTGTTCCTGGGTGCACAGTGCTCAATCACACTGTGCAGGGCAATACAGAGCAGTGCAACGTGCCTGGTCTCCAGTGCAGAGCCCTGAAGAAAGGCAGCCTGCAGGAGATCAGGGCAGCAAAGGGCCTGGGGATGGGACCCAACCCAACCAAGAGCTCGGCTCCAGAGCTCTCTTGCCATTCCAGATGTCATTGAAGACAAGGGTGTACCTTGTGCACTATTTGTAAATAACCTCTCTCTTTGCACCCTACTCCAGATATTCATTTAAAGCTACTTTAACTTTTCATTGTAGTCGTTTAATGTGCTGATATTGTACATAGGGTTTTTTTGAGGATCCACAACAGAAGTGGATATTCATCACTTTCTTTAATTCAGGTAAGTCTCAAGCCCTGTGAAATATAGTCATTTATGAAGGTAGGCCTTGGGTCTCCTCTTTATTGTGCCTAATGGAATCTCCATATTCATATTCTGGAAAATTTTAAACTTACTAATTTGTCTTTTAGATTTTTTCCTAATTAAAAAATAATATGTTTTAAAAATCAGCTCTTTTACACTTCTCTAATTAAATTTCCACTGGATATTTTTTGGTGGGAGAATTCAATTAGGTTTTAATTTTAGTAATCAAAAAAGCATTGGTGCTTTGAGTATTTGATTTTTAATTTAAAAATTTGACATGGCATTCCAATTAAAATGTTCAAGAGTTGCATTGTAGCATAAAAAGTCTATTACATCTGGTAATCAGGAGAATCCAATGACCATAAAAAATGCAAACAGTATTTCAAGAACCCTCAGGTAATAACCATATTTAGCAAAGACTAAAGACTCCAATTACAGCTGCCTAGAGCAGCTCTGATCACTCAGAACCCATGGGAGCAAATGGAAGCAACTCTTTACCTATCTCACCTTTGGCTAAGGTTATACCTTGAAAAGGCCACCTGAACTCAAGTTCCAGCAATATGACCAAGCCTGCCAGGAGCAGCATCAAAAAGGAAATGTTGACTCTGCTTCTCATTCATGCAAGCTCACATAAAATGACAAAAAAAGACCCATTTTCATTCTAATAAAAAGAATTAACAATATTAGCTATTAATAATTATTAATAATATTAGATATTAATAACTAGCTATTAATAATTATTAATTCTAAGAAACACTTTTAAGAACGAAAGCACCTACATGTAAAAATTTAATGCTATTTATGCTCCCACATCAAGAGCTGCATAACCCTTCAGAGAACTGAAATGCAGGAGCTTGAATGTGCCAAATCCACAAAATGAAGAAGGCAAACAGATCATGTAGAGCCAAAGTGAATTAGGAATACAAAAATAATGTTTCAGTTTTCAGCAGGTTGGTCATTTATATAAAAGATAGAGCAGTACCTTGCCAGTGTCCAGCACAGGCTGGGCTTATAACAGTTGTACACAGAGCAAGCCTAAGAGTATTTTGGTCCCTAGGGGCTTAGTCATTGTCATAATGGATCACAATTGGCTCCATCTCGTCTGCTGACCTGCCTCTGACAGTGACAAATGCCACTGAAAGAATCCAATATTGTCATTGCTCCCAACTAAATGTATGGCATTTTAAGAGAATTGCATCTGTCTGTCTTGGCTTTTGTTTGTCCTTCCTCACCAAATAACATAATGTTCCTGTGTTAAATTTTTTCCATTTTCCTTTAAATGTCAACTTCACCATGCACTTCTCATCAATCACGTGATTATTACAGTTTCTTTTTCGAGCCTCTTTGCTACACATGACATTGCACGACACAGACAGCAAGGCACCAGGTCAGGTGCACCCTCATGCTTAAAACATGTGCTATGGTACAGTGGGGCAAAAAGACAAAAACCTGTCAAGATTGTCCATTTTTGTTCTTTTTTTATAAAGTCTGGTATCATGCACTGACAAAAGGAACTGTGATTCAAACCCTGTCAGCAGCTGAATTCAGAATCTTGCCTTGTACCAGACCAGGATGATGTATAAATGATGCCTGCTGTGGGTGTGTGCATGACTTTGCTGAAAACACTGCAGAGGCAGCTGAGAAAAGGTGTTAGATTAGCTCTTTTGTGGTTAATAGAGGAAATTTAAAAGGCAAGAAAAAAAAATTAAATAAATAGAGTGGAATTAAGATGAAAATTAGAGAAAATACGGAGCCCAGTGGGACTTCTTGTCTACAGTTCTCTGCAAAAAAGTGAACACCACAGGGGCATACTTGGGGAAATGGAGAGAGGCAATGATAGCAAGAAGGCAAATTTTACTTTTTTTCAGATCTAAAAATTTGAAATGAAGAGGGGAAAGGTTTCCATACTGGCAAATAGATCCAAAGACTGAAAAGATATGAGACAAGTCAGATAGCAAATCAGAATAAATGGAATTTTAATTAAAATAAATATGACATGAATCTAAAAAGGCCCTGATGAAGTAGTGAGCCAGCTCACCCAGCCCCAACCCTGGCACCTGAGAAAGCTCCATCAAAATTAACAATCCTTGTTATGCTGGAGGAGCAGCTCCATTTCTCTGCTCTCACACACTCTGTAGTAGACAGAGAAAAAGAGCAGCTGGCATTTTAAGGAGAGAATATGAAAAGGGATAAACTTAAAAGTCTAACTCAAAATTTAATAACAAACAAGAAAAAAAGCCACCAAGAAGATTAAACAAAAGTTGAAAACAGGCTTAAAAACAAAGGAGAAAGCAAAGGAATCATTTACAAACCAAATGAAGAGGGGAATAGATAAGATAAATTCTGAATATTAATGAGCAATCAGAAGTAGGGGGGGAAAGAGGAGCTAAAATAGGTCTATTTTACCACAGGCGAAATAATGTACAATGTTTCAATCTCCCCAGTTAAATTATAGAATAAAAAGGAACCTTAATAAAATATCAGTGTGTAAATCTCTCTCTAAACCACCCACATGCTGACTGCTACTGGAGATGAATAGGTACAATAACAGGCAGAAGGCAAAATGCCACTGCCACAAATGCAGTCCGGTTGATTGTTTTTCTGTAGAGAGTAGAGAAGGTATTTTAATAAACACAAACCAGCAAAATTAGTGCAGCTGGGCTGACCAGCAGAACAATTTTCAAGAAAGTGAGATTACACTGAGCATGAGTCAGACCCTGAGGGTTTGGATGTGTAGAAAGGATGCTAAAGAGACTTGCTGAAGTGTTTTGATATTTCCAGTCAGGAAGCTCCCTGTTTGCTGATGGCACAGAAGGGTGGCTGATGCATTCAGGGTCCAGCCTAAAAAGCCACACTTTCCTACATAATTATGGCAGGGAGACTCCTAAGAGAGAATGGGACCAGAAAAAAATTTTTTTCCTTTCATGATTTTGTTTGAGTTGGGTTACATTGATTAAGGGTATCCTGGGGACTTTAAGGGCTTCTGAGTAGTTCCTGCTGTAAACAATATTTCTGTCTTTTGTTTCGGGGCTGGAGCAAACCTAGAGCTTCCCACGTAAGGGGCTCATGAGGAATTCTGCAGTTCTGCTTGCTGTATCCTCCGGGCACCATGCACACTAAAAAGAGAGAGCAAGAGAAGAACCTATGTGGAAAGGCTTTGATGTCTTGTGCCGAGACTCCACATCCAATCTGATGTGTTAATCATGGCATTAGTCATTATGAAGTGAGGAAAAAAAAAATTATTTCTACTATGATGAATATATAGCTTCCTGGATGTGGTTGCGCAATCCAGGTTTTTCTCCTGGCTCACTCAGTCCTGTCAGTGCCATGCTGCTGTCATTTGTCTCACTGGGCAGCCTACTTATTCCTCACTGTGGGAAATCAGGACTCTCCCTCCTCTGCTGGCAGAACAGCACTCTGGAAATAAAAAGACTGTTGTCAAAGGCTGCTGCCATCTTAAGTTCAAAGATCCTCCTGGTGAAAAAAACTCCACAGGATTTCTCATTGCTGTCATATCCTTGTCCATTGCCCTGCAACCTATCAGGGACAGGGCACAGCTTTGAACTTCAGCTTTCCTCTCCCAAGCACAACTTCTGCAGCCTGAGCTGAATGAGAAATGACACTGGCTCTGCTTTTTTTCTCTTGTTGCTTTCCAAAAATAATCCTCATGAAAGGTCACGGGTGAATGTCTAGGAAAAAATACTGCCCAGATCTGCAGTGGAATTTTCCCAGCTTCTGGCAGCCAAGGTCTGACCCTGGTGAGTTCTGATGTCCCCCCATTCCTGGAGAGCTGTGAGACTTTCTGGTGTTCAAGGGTGTCCCTGTACTCCCACTGAGAAGTTTAGTCATTTTCTTCTCCTCTGGAATCCTTTTAGCCAACGTAAGAAACAGGATAATAAGAACTCATGCAGATGTCATCCAGGGCCTGAAAGTTCACGTGTTCAGACATCTTCTCCCCAAATATTGAGAGGCATCCTATATTAATTTCTTGTAGACTGAACAATACAAGATAAGTAATACAGAAAATAATCCTGCAGAGGATAAGAGACCAATCACTGTATATTGCACAGTGAAAAAGAAGTAATTTCATTCTTTTTATCATCCTGAAATTGTCTTTTGAAGACTCTAGCTCCAATAAGAGACTGCCTTCTTGCTCAAGGGAATTTCAAATTAGCAGTCAGTTAAACTCTAAGAGCCGTTTCTCCTGGGAATAAACATTTGTTTTGTTTATCTCCAGCCAGCAGCTAATAGCACAATAATGATCTAATCCCCAGATCCCTTTGGCTGAAAACTGATACCTTAATCTCTGTATTGCAAGTCTTATCAGCCTTTGCTCCTATGCAGTTCGAACATTTCCTTTGTAGCCTCCATGCCCCCTGCAATGAAAGACTGTCACAGACTCTGGTTATCTTTACCACGAGTTACCTTTCCCTGACCCCATTCACTGCTTTCTCACAAATATCACCTTTGAACTCTTTTCTTCTGGCCCCTCTATGACTGTTACTGAAGCCCAATGTTACTGTTAATTTTGCTTAACTTCCTCTGTTGTTCACTATCCCAGTGGAATGGCATTATGTTTGATTCAATGATCAAGACAAACCAGTCCTGCTGTTACCCTGCCTTCACCCAGCTGCAATCCAGAGAGACGCCTAAAGCAAGCACAAAGTGGGCATTGCTTTTTAATCTCAAACCACATTGAATTTCCCCACGTTACAGATTAGATCCAATAGTACCTGAATGAAAGAGAAAATTAATATTCCTGAGAGTGGCCTTCTGGCATCCCTAGGTGGTACATTTCTTTAGATTGGCAGTCCAGACATACTGGGTAAGGATCCAGTATGTTCTAGTCACAATTAGGGAATCCTTAGCAGAACTGAATCAAAATTGGGCTTCCTGTCAGGGTTTACTCATCACACATATCAAAGAATGAAAGTAATGTGAAACAGTGAAAGCTCACACAGAGAAAAAACACACAATTTAAAATTAATGAATCTATTAGAAAATATCCTCCATTCTTCCCTGTACCCAGACCTAACTACTTATTTATCCTACACATCTTACACAGCTTCAACACTACACTTCTACAGAAAACTCTTACAGACACCAACCTTCTCTCATCTATCCTCCTTCTCTTTCTGCACTCTCAGATGCTGCAGCTGTTTGATCTGCTAACATGATGCATAAGGGATAAACATCATGGGATAAAGTAATAACATAATTTTGCCTTCCTAAAGATACCTCACCAGTTTGTTTTACAGACACACCACTAATTTGACCATCTAATTACTGTTGGCTTGTCAGATAAACAAAGGTTAGTGATTTTTACTTCACCTCATACATCTCTACTTTACAACATACACTGCTGTATGCATGGTCATTCAGAAGCTGCAATGCAAATACCACTGATTTTAATTAATAACAAGATTTTCTTCTCTATTTCAGCTCTGTTTGTTTCTCAGTAAATTTAGATTTTCCCAGCATCTATATCTCAGTAATAAAATTTCTGACAGACAGGAGATGTGGCCACATTTATCCTACAGTGTGCTATCCTTCCATTTATGTCATATGACTCCTAAAAACTTAAGAACATTGGAGCCTAATTTTGTCTAAAATAAAGCAGAATGAGAAGAAGCCTCTAATGGAAGCATAAAGTTTTGCAGACACCATAAATGAGTCACACACCAGACAGTGATATTGCCCAGGAATGCAGATAAATGCATGATAAAAGGTTGCAGTGCATTCCTCATTGTTTTACCTCAAAAGGAAATATACTCAGAACTGAGAGTCAAGAGCACAGAAACCAGCAATCTGATGCAAAACTAATGCCAGATTTCCTTAAAATGCAAACCAATCCTCAGCATACCTGACCAGGTAAGTGTCATTTCTAGTTGTAAGTTTAACATTTTTATGGTAGTCAGAAGATCATTAAGGTTAGGACTTTTGTACCAGATATTTTCTGGTGTTGGAGGAGAAAAAAAGTGCAAGGGAAGAACACAATGAGCTTTTTTTTTTTTTTTTCCCTAAAGTGGAAATGTAGATCTACCACATTCTCTTTAATTGGTTGCACATCCATTAAGCTGAAAAGAAAGAAGTAGCTCTATTGGACCATATAGAGTTTACTTATGTTGTTTGGCATATTTTAATTATTTATTTCTGCCTTCTGGAGAGATAAAAATAACATGTGCTGCTAGAACTCTTTTTGGTCCAAAATTCATTGTAAAATACAGGAATCATGGGAATAGTTTGAGAATTTTAACATTCCCAGTTCTTCCTTTCTTTTCCTACTTGTTTTTCCCTCCCTTATTTGCAGTTATTGCTGGTTTGAGCCCAAGAGCCCAGCAAAGCACCCTACTTTGAAATCAGCACTGGATAAATGTGAACCTGACTGTTTCAACACCCCAGCCTGAGAGAACTGCAAAAGATACAGAGCAACTCAGCTAATGGAAAAGAAATCAGTCATTTAAAGTCCCTCCTGTTTTAGCAACTGCAGATGTTACCCATCAGTGGCATGGCTGAGGGCACCATGTCCTTGCAGCTGTTTGCCAGACTCTGAGGTGATTCTGGGCTGGTTCCTTTGCCACTCTCAGTGGCTTTCTGCCACTCACACCTGTGGAACTACAGTAAACTGGTAGAAAATGCCACCAGCTTCAAGGAGGGTGCAATCCAAACTGGCTCACACACTGGAGAAGAGGGTGTAATGAAGACTTGCCTCGCATTTGTATTTTAGCCATCTCAGGACGCTTGGCCTCAGTGGACCTGCTCAGCCCTGTAGAGGGATTAATCTCCTATTTACACTGCTCACACTCTGAGCCTGTGGATGTCTGTGGTGGTTCCAAAAGAGCTGCCCAAGGGTCAGGCTGAGAGGAAGGGAAAGCAGCCTCTGATGGACGGCCACCAGCTCAGCCTGGCAGCCCCAGCTGTGCCCCAGACCGGGGATTCAGGGGCACCCCCTCCCTGCAGAGAGCTGCCTGGTCACCTGCATGGCCAGTCGGGGAGGGACAGCCACACACGGCTGGCCTGGAGCCAGGCAGAGGGTCAGTGCAAAAGCCAAAGTGCAGATTTCCTGCCTTACCCACCTGCCTTTCCTCTCATGCCCCACACAGAGCCCCACTGCTGAGGGCATTCTCACTGGAGTGCCTTGGCCCATCCAAACAAGCCCAGCCTGACGTGTTCAGTGGGGGTGTGGGCAGGGAGAGACTGAGGAGGGAAGCAGTGGGTGGTGGAGGAAACGGAAAAAACGAGGCAACACCAGGAGAATCTGAGGGCATAGACACAAGAGCAGACCCAGTGGCTGCTGGGCAGAGTGTGAGCTGTGCTGGGTCCCTGAGGGGGCATGGCAGCCGTGCTGTGCTGCCTGACACTCTTGTCCTGTGGTGAGCAGCACTCGCTGGGACAGTGCAGCTTGGATCAGGAGGATGCTGGGGTGGCAGAGGAACAAGGAAACCTGGGTCAGATCCTGCTCTGCTGCCCTCCCATGGAGTACTGCACTGATCCAACTGTGGCATCTGTCCCACTTCATGGTGACTGAGAAATTAAAATGTGGTCTACCACATGCATTGCAAAATGCTCACATAGGAATATTGTGCTAGCTTTGCCTGGGGTAGAGTTAATTTTCTTCACAGTGGCTGGTATGGAGCTATGATTTGGATTTTTGCTGAACACAGAGTTGTTAATGTAGAGATGTTTCTGTTATTGCTGAGTAGGGCTTACACAGAGCCAAGGCCTTTTCTGCTTTCCATAGTGCCACGGTGGCAAGGAGACTGGGCCTGCCTGAGGGGCTGGGAGGAGACACAGCCAGGACAGGTGACCCAAACTGACCAAAGGGATATTCACATGCTCAATGTGTAAGGAAAGGGGAAGAAGGAGGAAGGAAGGGACATCTGGAATGATGGTCTTTGTCTTCCCAGGTAACTATTACACAAGATAGGATCCTGCTCTCCTGGAGGTGGCTGAACACCTGCCTGCACATGAGAAGAAATGAATTAATTCCTTGGTTTATTTTGTTTGTGTGTGCAGCTTTTTCTTTCTCTTTTAAACTTTCTTTATCTCAATGCAAGAGTTTTCTACCTTTGACCCTTCTGATTGTCTCTCCAGTCCCACTGGTGGGGGAGTAAGAGAGTGGCTGTGTGGGGCTTGGCTGCTGGCTGGGGTTAAATCATGAAAAAAACAAAGAGAGAGCAGAGCAGTAGCCTCAATTCCCCTTCACCTGCTGGTCAAGGCCACGATGGAGCTTTATTCCAGTGTAGGCTGGTGTAGGATTATGGAACGAGGTGGATTAAAATGCCTCAGTCCAATTAAAGTGTTGAATTTGAGCTTTCCTTCAGACTAGTGCAGTTTCTAAGTGAAATAAGCTGTACACCTGCTCCTGATCAAGCAGACAGGGAAAGCAGAGCTCTGAAAGTCCCCTGAGGCCCAGTTACAGCCAGGGATGTGGCTGAGCCATGGCTGAGCCATGGCAGTCCCGTGGCTCTCCTGCCTCAGGGCCCATGGGCTCCACAGGGGCTCAGTGCAGGGAGGTGGAAGCACGGAAAGATAGACCTGGAGGAAGTTACAGCACAGAGCAAGGAAGTGAGGTGCAGAGTTTTAAGAAGAGTGAATGAATTAAGAGTTATCTTACCCAAAGCAGGGAGATTTCTCCCTATGCTCATTTGAGTCTGTATCTGCATTGCAAGAAATACAGCAGAAAGTTCTCATGTGTTACCAACAGGACCTGTCCTGTTCCTGCAGCCCTCTATCCTTGGAATAAAACCTGCCTGAGAGATGATTTATCAGCAGGAGTTTTACATTCATTGCTTGGGCACTTGAGCAGACAATAAACCATGCTTCTGACTCCTTGAATGAGGGGGACACAGGAGGTCAGATGGTAACTGGAGTGCCTGGACCACATTCCTTCCCCATTTCTGAGACAGTGCAGCTGCTCTGACTGCCCTGCCTTGACACTGGCTATTTCTTGCAATTCTATCCCAGCTCTGTGTTTCTATTCCTGGCATTTGTTGTTGTTTTTTTAATTTTCTTTTCTGTCAGAACTTAAAAATAAAAGTTATCTCTTCATCACTCTGTAGAATCTAACTTCAAAAGTGAATGTCTGGAGCATCTTCCCCAAATGTGTAGTCCTCCCTTATTGACACAGCCCCCACTAACTCAGTCAAGCAATTTAGCTATAAATTACACATTTCTGCAAGCTTCCAACACTGCATCTGCTGGATCAATGTCCTGTGGGAGAAGAAGGTCAATAACTAGCATTAAGGTTTGATTTGTAAACACAGCTTTAAAGATGGTTGAAAAATGGGCTTTGGCTGGAATTCCTAAATCTTTCCACCATAACTTTTCCAACCAGCTCAGACTTTAATTCAAGCACTGAACTTTTGGGGGCAGACTATTCCTCTCTGAAAATATGGTACTCTTGCCTTCTTGTTTAAGTGTGACTTTTCCTGTATTTCAAATGCCACAATATAATCCCTCTCCTTGGGAGGAAGGAGGCAATAAAGTTGGACAGAAACAGATTTCATTTGGATGGGAACTTGAGCCTGAGGTGGCTATTTGATCTGGACATTTTCCTCCACAGTCCTTTCCTGCTGGACAGCATGGTTTGTGATACACCCAAGTCTTTTCTCTTGGGGAAGAAAAGTGATGCATTATGGATTGCATATTCTAATTAAGAAACATAGCTCAGAGACACAAACGGATCACCAAATAACTGATAAATTTAATTTTATAAGACACTAATAAATTCCAAGTAACCAAATTGTCTGGGGCTTTGGGTACTTAGCAGTTCAAGAGCATTTCAAAAATTTTCATGGCCAATAGAAGACTTTCTGTATTATTACATGGAAATATAAGCCTAATTTCCATCAGAGTTCTAGCCAAAGAAAAAGAAAAGAAAGGACAAAAAGAGGGGAAAAATAGATGCTGGCAACCTTAATAGTTTCCTTAGATGGTAAATCAAGAGATATTTAACCTCGGCAAAAGCGTTTTGTGGAGACACTATTGAAATGCTAATGTTAGGGATGGAATAAAACTGTTTCCTCCGTCCAAACGGAATCTGGCACCAGCAGTGGATAAAAGGGATTACTAAACTCTAGTTACAAATACAGCCACAATACAGCATCACCCCAGCATCACCCATATTTGCCTGTAGTAGAGAAATTAATTGATACACTGAAATGTAGTAACACAGGTCTGAAATGGAATCAGCTCTTCCCTCCTGACTGAGTAATCAAAAAGAAGGGAGATATAGATATATAGATATGGGAAAACGAACCATAATTAGTGACAGAACATATTCCATTTATGCTCTGGGGTGGTGCCAGGTCAGATTGGGGTCCTCTGGTGCATTTTTTCATTCTCTTACACCCTGGCCCAGGGCAGGGTGCTGATGGTGTGTCAGACACACCACACTGAGCAAAGTGTGATGGCTGCAGGTTTTATAGGTGGCCAGTGAATTAGAGGCAGGGTGAAAGAAAATAGGTTTGGAGCACAGAGTAACAATTCTTTCCAAGACTTAGTAAAGGATTTGGTTTTAATCAATTGTAAGTTAGGTGTGAACGACTGTATTTGTGTTTTAGTAAGAACAACAATATGAGATTAAAACAAGCACTCTAGCAATTTCTTTAACTCTTAATGGAAATTATCTTTGTTAATATTTTTTTGTGGCAGCTACAACTGGAGACTTTGAATATTGAGCTGACAGAAAAAAATCTCAGAGTGAAATTTATTAGGATCAGGCTGTAAACAGAAGAAAGACAGACTAATTTTTTTCATTTCTCAAGCAGAGAAACACCAAACTGTCATCCTCTGGCAGACTGAATGGAAAGTAGTGGAAATGGAAAGCACATTGGAGTTGTCACTTAAACTCGGTGTTCAGGGGCTGTTTTGGTTTTTAATATATGCTTAGAACTGACAACATCCTCTGAAAGATCAGAAGTAGCATTGTGTTCAATCCCAGGTGCAGTTCAGCCACTGGGACTCTGCAAAACACAGATGTGTTTCACTGAAGCAAAGTCAATGTGAATTAAGTGCTTTGCTGAACTGGAGCCATAACTGGACCCGAGTCAGAGACCCATCAGCCTCACATCCTGGAGCACTCCCACAGCTCACAGAAACCCCCTTTCCCAGTGTAACACTCCCTGTCCTGGCAGAGAGGTGTGTGAGTCCTGCAGGGACCTCGAATGAAGGTGTTTCCAGGGAGGGTCTGTCTCCCCACTTGTGCTGATCATGCTGCTCTTACCTCCCTCACCTTCTCTTCTTTCTTTGGGATCTTTATAAGTTGTGAATAAATTATTTGTTTTATGGAGCTGTAGCATATGGCAGCAAAGAATTGCTCTGTTATGAGGAAGTCCCAGGTGACAGAAAGAAAATGAATAACTAATTTCTTGTTGCTGTGAATTTGTGAATACTCTCTGATATCGGGCCCTGGGTCTCCTATGAGTGCATTTCACTCCAAAGACAAGAGTGGGGGAAAGAGCTGTCAGACCAGGCATGAAATATGAGGCAAAGGACTGACTGGTGATCACCTGAGAGGCCATTTCTATTGTTCTTCTATGCAATAAGAAGGACCACACTATTTCAATTATAAAATGGAAATTAAATAAATCACGTAAGCAACTGAATACCTATCTCCAGATTATTTTATCCTATTATACTACAAATAAAAGACACCAGCTAGAAATTTCACAACCAGTTGTGGACAGCAATTTGTAAGGTGATTCTAATTTTGCTCTCTGTAGAGGGAAAATCAAACTAGGTTGTGAAGTGTGAAATCTCATACATCTTGAAATCTGCCTTTTATTTGGACTGAACTAGATCTGAACAAACGGTTTCTGTCTTTCCAATATATTCACCAAAAATCCATTCTACATATACACCAATCTCATATTTAACCATTAAGTAATGGAACAGATTACATTAGCTGCACCTTACCAGTGTTTTGGTGTCAGGTTGTTCCAAAACTGCTAGTGCAGGTGTTGGGTAGATAACAGTCATAAAAGATAGTAGAAAATGTTCCTGAGGATATGTGATTTGTACCTGCTTATTTCTTTAAAATCTATCGATGTACATGAGCACTCAGTATTTATTTAATGCCAAAAATATGGCACATTAGTACCAAAGTGTTCCCCAACCCTAAACAATTACCCTGAACAATAGAGAGGCACAGGAGAGTCTTTGTATCCTGGAAAATCCGGCTCAAATCTTGCATGAAACGGTTTGATTTTTGGTTTAAACTCCCTACTTGTAAGCCTGGCAGTGCTGCCCCAAGAGTGTCATGAAGGACAGATCATGCTGACTGTCTTTATAATGCCAAATGTCTCATAAAGTGCCAAAATGTGATGGGAAAATTGTGAATGAGGGATTGCTTTCCTCCAGCATTAACACTGTGATACATGGAATGTGAATATGAAAATAGGATCCTGTATTCAAGAGCTGCTCATTCTCTCACCCTCACCTCTGATGCTTTCCTCAGACACTTGGAGACATGGCAGGAGCTGATGAATCCAGACTTTTAGGCAATTAGACTGGAAGGGGTAAAAAGCCCAGGTTTTCCTTTGTTCAGTGTCCCTCCTCACCCAGCTCCAGCTGTTGTCCCATTGCTGCACCATGGTTAATTTATTTTAAGGATCCAGATATCTGAGGCTGAGGCTCACTGGATCCACCTGCTGTGAAGGGGCTTTTGTCCCACCTCAGGTGATCTGAGGTGCCTTTGAGGCTTTCTAAACCTAACTTCCAGCTGAAACTTAGTCCTGAAACAGGATACAAAAATAGCAGGGCTTGGATACAAACTTTTTCTAGAGCTTTGCACAAAAACCAAGTTTATACATGGAGGGTCATTTTTCATGAAGATCCTCTTGGTACTTTATAATTTAAATTGCCATCCTCCTCAGGGGCTCTTAGCAGTGAAAAATGACTAAGTGGCAGGGTGGCAGTGGTAGAAGTGTTGTACTCATAACAGTGCAAGAACATGCTGTTCTCAATCTCTGCTCCAGTCTCTTCAGACATAAATAAGGTTCATGTGCCTGCAAGAGCATTTGTTGGTTTGTTTGCTTTTCTCTAGCAGGATAATACCTGTGCTTACAACCCTTGCCCTGGCTATTTGACATTCTCACCACAGTGTGCAGAGCCAGAAAGGGCTGCCTGCATTCAGTATTAGGCAGAGGGATTTAATGGTCTCAAAGGCTGGACCTGTGCTCCCAAGGACAACTTCACTACAGTTTCTGTATTTCAGTGGTTCCCCAGCTCTTTCTGCTCTCTTTCCCTCTGCCTTGGCCACATAAACCTCTGACCTCAGAGACCATAAGCACACTGGAAAGGTCTCCAGTGCTCAGACCCGATTGCTGCTGTCACAAACATTCAGGACAAGCCCCAGGTTCTTGCTACCCAATACACAGATCAGAAGAGCTTCAAAAGCGATTTTAGTCAAACCAAAAACCGACGGGCGATTTTTCTGTAGTCTCAGTGCTATGTATTCCTCTCTAAAAATTAATCTAAAAATTGCATTTGTGGTTGTCTGGGTTCAAGAAGGGACAGGACAAGTCCATGGGAAGAAAAAATGTCCTGGTTTTCTGTTATTAGTTCCATCCTGTCTGCCTCAGGGAGGCCCTTGGACACAGACCACTGGAGGGATATTCTGGAGGAGTGGCACAAGGTGCTTGTTTTGGTCTTACATGGTCATTAGAGATCTGCTTGCTTTTGGACACTGTATAATACAGGATACAGAGCAGGGATAGCCACAGTGCCTGTTCCTCCACTTGGGTGTAAGGAGGAAAAAGCAACTTGCAACACTGGTAAGGCAGAAGTTTTCCAAATAGAAAAAAAAGAGAAAAAGGGGTAAGATGAATGGATTACACCTTTAGTAAAGAGACTGAAGACTGGAAAGGCTTTATCAGTGCAGAAGAACACAAAGACTCAGGGAAATACTAAAAAAGTATAGAAAAGAATCAGCAAAAATAGAAAAATGTAGGCCTATGAAAGATTTCCATGATCATTCCTAGGGAAACTATTAGAATAGGGTTTGTGCAGATGCTGAATAATCTCATGCTGGTTGCTCTGAGATATCTGAAGAGTGAATTCTGTCAGATCAATATAAGAAATGTGCTTTCAATACAATGCCAACACTTACTGTAATAGGCAACAAAATGCTGCATCCATGTCTAGCTCTGTATTGTCATTTCAGATTTGAGTTCAAATATCAAAGACATTTTATGACATACCACAGGAGAGGGATGCATTTTCTGCAGCAGAGAGTATTTTCTCTCTGAGACATAGTGCAGTCTGCTCCCCCCTTTGCATTTCATTTGCATGTAAGTTTAAAAACCAAAGAAAACAGAATTTTTTAAGGCCTTGTTTTCCCTGTGGGACATGTAGTGTTTTCAAAAACCCTGAACTGAACTCCTGTAACCCAGCACTGCCAGAAACAGGCACTGCAAGCCCAGCAAAAAGGGATTCCCTGCCTGCCCAGTGCATTTGTTCTGCCAGAAATGGATGGATCCTCTCTTCAAGCCCAGAATGATAGAAATACTGCCAAAAGAAAGCAAAGATGAACCAAATGAATTTTTAGCTCCAACATTTACAAAGCTATTTTCAAGACAAAATATGAATAGACTTCATGTGTTGGAACACCTACTGTCACTCTCTGTCAAGACCACATCACATCTTTATCAGGTGCCTTTCTTAACAGAGTTGCCTCATTCTAAGACCTAACCTAATCTTAACAGTCCACAAACACTGAAAAGCCCCTATAAGACAGGTTCTACTCTGGAAAATAAAACCAGAATGTCAGCAGTTTTTATTATTATAGCTCTAGGGAACTAAATTGGAATTTTTTAAGGTAAAGGCATCAGACCATTAAAGCGTATCTGTTTATGGTTATAGAAAATGGAATAGGAGATCTTTAGCATATACTGTATTCATAGTGTCATCAAAATGTTCATTCCAGGTCTGGAAGGTTTATTAAGTTGCCTTTATGAGTTGAGGGTGGAGGTGCAGGTTTCAGAAACAAGGTCATTCCAGAAGCCAAACTGCCACATAAGGGAATGGATGCTCCCCAAACCCAGTTTTTAATGTGATATTTAACAGCATTTAATATTTCTCTTGTCACATATCAGTGACTCAGAGAGATGTCTTTTTTCATGGATATAAATTCACACTACTCCCAAACACAGTTAGCACTTTTCAGCAAAGCTCTGCCTTACTCAACAGAAAGCTCATTTGTCTTCCTATTCAAAAGAAGGGGATCTCACTTTGCCTTTTTTTTTTCTCTTTTGTTTGAGCCTTCATATTCTGCATTGGAGACCAGGGAATGATTAGGTCAGGAAATGGAGTCAGAGGTACAGATTAATCAATCATGCCTCGTGTCCTCCTATTGCAACACACAGACTGAAGTCCCAGGGGATCGATGGATGCCACATCTGCATGCACAGCTCACAGGCAGTGTGGGGAACTCATTCTGCAGCTATTTTGTGGTTACCTTCAACTCTGATTGATGCCATCTCCTCACTGCTTCCTTCTGCAGGCTCCAGTGCTCTGGGAAGGAAGGGAACTCACTCCTGCCTCTCCAGGCTCACTAAGAGATGAGGATTTTGGCTTTCTCTTGCAAACTCCTGTGAAGTTGGGTCCAACAGCAAAAAAACATTGACATTAAGGTCTAAACTTTTCCCAAATTCAGCAGTATTTGCCGAGGCAATTTTGATTTGACACATTTCTCTTTTGCTCAGGGTACCTAAGAGCCTGTCAGGGATACCACAGGAGGTGATTAATGCTCTGCTTGTTTTGTCTGAAGATTGAATGCTTGCTCATCCAATATGAGCAATTCTAGAACAGAGGACCACATGCATGAAACCACCAGACATACTGCTAGACAAGGGTTCACTGCAAAAAAATACCATGTTCAGATGAGGGATGGAAGGTAAAAAGCAAGAAGTAAAACCAGTTTTCCTAAAATAATGGGCAATCTGAAATAATGTCAAAAATTAAAATTTAATGAAACGGCTTGTGAAAAAAATAAATCTGACTAATAATTGCAATTTTCTTTTAACATGATGAAATTTTCTGTCACTTCAGGTGAGAAAAAAAAAAATCTTTCATAATTTCATAGAAGTTCCATTATTTTCTGCTGATGAGTGCTACAAGTGGTGACCTGAGCACAAAGGTGCTGAGAACAGCCAGGTCATGATCCTCTTTTACCCAGGTCATGCAGACTTCCAGAAAAATTGCACTCCAAATAGGACACCTTCATCACATGCATTAAAATGTAAATTTTAAAATCGTGTTTAAAAAATGTAAAATGAAGCCATCCTCATTGGGTGGTGGATTCCTTTGTGTCCCTGAGGTGGGGCTCAGGGTGCAAGTCAGTTCATGTCATCAGAAGATAATCAGGTATCCAGTCAGCCAGGAGGGCCACAGCACACACTTTCCATGGCACCACATGGAAATTCGGGTGCAAACGGCAGGCCCTGAGCCTACAGGACAATTAATTCAGCAAGCAGCACATTTATTACCTGTAACTAATGGGCTGTCAGGGAAAATGACCATCAGGAGTGTGTTCAGAAGTATTAATGAGAAGGGTACCAGGCATCTGAAGTCCAAATATTTACTCCTCACCAGCATGATGTCTTTTGGAATCCAGAATATCTTTGGATATGATGCCCAACTCTACAGCAAAATTATTAGACAACCTTTGAAGGATGGGGAGAGGGGAATCACCTTGGGGAATTGAGCACTTTGACAGGTCTGTGGTTCAGAGCTTACTAAATTTTACGAGAGACAACTAATTTTAATTACTGCTCTTCCAAACTAATTTCAAACATTTCTCCAAAATACACAGGCTGCTACAGAGGCTCATGTGCATAATGAACATCTGTAGTAAAACTGCTTTATTATGGGTTGTTTGATGCTGTTTATTGCATACCCATTGGTTTTTGGAATGGCATTAGTGAGCAGCATTTTGAAGATGGATGCTAAATTTTGCTGTGGCAAATTAGTGTCAACCAAGAACATATTAGCAAATAAAAGAGTACATCTGCTCCGAACAATGGTTTTTCTTTACATGGTGATGATGATTGAAAGGCTGTAATAAAGAAATGATACATATACTCTATCCCCCAAACTCCATTAAAAGGCTGTTGCAGGCAATCAGCAGTGCAGCAGGACAGACAACTGCATTGCATGTCAGCAGTGGAGGAGCTGGTGCAGTTTGCTTTGGTTTACAGGGAGAGCACCATTCTCAGTACCAAACTGCACATCAGTGCAAAGTGTTTGCTTCCCCCCCTGCCAGCAGCCTTTGTTTCAGCTATCTCCCATCTGCCCCTATTTTTTTGGATGTCTCTTTGTCTGGGTTTGTCTCCCTTTCCTCCCCTCTAGATTGATATCAATTCCAGGCCAGGGCATGTAAACTCCCTTGATGATCATTACAGTAAAACTTCAAGAAAAGTCTTTCTGAGATATGGAGAGCAACATATGGGGACAGTTTGCTTTATGTCTCATTTTTCATACTAATGTGGTTATTTTATAGGACTGCATCTCATCTCCTGTCTGACTAATGCCTGAACTGTGTCTCATTTAAATGAGAGGTTCCTCAGGTTCACTAAAGCACAAGAGGTTTAAAACTTTATCATGCAGCTGATGCTGCAGTGAGTATTTGCCTAACATTGCTCAGCAGTGAATAACTCCTCTCTTCAATGTCCTGAATTTTGCCCTCTCATAGGCAGTTCAGTCAGAACAGAGGTGCTGTGATATGTACTTGGATTTATTTTTCCTTAGACAGAAGGAAATTGTGGTTCAAACCACTCATGTGGTTTAGGTTTCCCTAGGGCAGCTCTAATGCCTGATGCTCACAGTCACTTGGCAGACTCCTTGCGGGTGTCAAAAATGTTCTTGGCTTGAACCAAATGTCTGAGCAAATGCATTTCCTTGAGGGCAGTGCTAGACACAGTAAAAATGTCCTCCAGAGCAACTACTTAAGAGAGAAAAACCTTTAAAATGGGGACTTTGCAACGAAATTTCTGTTTCTAATTACTGGAGCAGAGGGAGTCGTGAGGGATGAGGATGGAAGGAGAGGAAACGTCCCTTAGGAATTCCAAAAACAAAGGCTTCTTTTGTCTTTAGAGTTCTCACTTTAAACCACTTTAAATTTTGAAATGCAAGTTAATCTTTAGGAAAAAAAAATCCTTCAGAAGGGTAAGTTAGAAATTTAAATTAAATATCTCAAAACCATTCATGTGAAATATTTCAGTGATTCACATTTGTATTTGGGGACATGATTTCAGGTTAAGCACGTTTGCAAGATTTCAACTTTGTCTTGCCTTGAGTCTGGAAATGTTTGTTGTTGGTTTTGTTTTGTCTTTTTTGGGTGGCTTGTTGTTGTTGTTGTTGTTGTTGTTGGGATTTTTTTGTGGGTTTTTTTGGGTTTTTTTGGAAGAGAAAACTGGTTTTGTGCCCAAATACATGTCCAAGAAAGAGTTCATATTAGAAATATTTTCATGTCCTTAGAAAGTGCAGTTTTGTCAGCAAAGCTTCTCCAGGGAATGAGTGTTGGAATTCATGCTAAGGGCATTAAACATGTAATTACTGAAGGTCAGATTCAGGGGGTCAATGCATTGTGAATCCTCTCCTCTTATAAAGTTTGCAGTAGCAATCCAGGAGCTCACATGCTAAGGGATTACAATTTGGAATTTTTCTGTCCTGCCTGCCAGCTCTGATCACAAGGATAAAGTCTTGGTGGACAGCTGGTGCCAGGCTGGTTCAGCTGGGGACAGAAGCTGCCAGCCCAGGGTCCTTCCCTGCCACCCCTTAATCACCATGACAGGGCTGACCAGTTTCCAGGGGAAGTGACACAGCCCAGGATTCAGGCTCTGCTCCACAATGACGTTGCAGTGCTCTTAGCAAAACTTAAGTGGGATTTAGCTGCCAAAAAGGACAGTTCTCAAAATTCCTGCCTAGACCCCACCGCCTGCAGAAAGTTATTCCTCAATAACTTCCCAGTGCCTGCTCAAAAGACTTTTTTTGGGGAAATACACTCACATGACTGGTGCAGAGACAAGGTCCAACCTCCCAGCTGCATGCTGGAATCCCACTTTGTTCCCTCTGGCTTCCCCACTCACTCCATAGCTTCATACTGTACAGCAGGTGACTGTCAGAGAGTGCAGGAAAGCTGCTGCCCCACCTTCTCTCCTTCACAGCTTTATTGTGAAAGCCTTGAATTTTGTCACAACTACCTGAAGTGTGGTGTTTTGGGCACCTCAGCAGGACAGGAGAAGCAGACTCGAATCTCATATTAAAAATTTCCTGAAAAAGGCAAAGATCCTATATGGCCAAAGAAGACAGAAAATGTGTATTTCACTTTTTGGCAGCTTCTGGAGCAGCAGGTATTAAATAAAGTGTTAAATATCCCCTCCTCTTTCTGTGACAGTGCTGTAAAGGAAGAGTAAGTCATTGACCCAAAATAGCCAACTTGGCACCTAAAGAGAATGGGTTATATATCCCAGCTTTACATAGGTGCTGAGTGAATGCCTAGGTGTAGACATCCAAATCCTGGAGAAACACCAGATTTCAGACAATTTTTACCAGTTAGTAAGGACCCATGGAACCTCATGATAAGCAAGGAGAAGGTGAGGAGGGAGAAAAACCAGTAATTGGATGAAATTATCACATATGCAAAACAGATGGAGGTCCTCTGTCACACGTGGAATAGAAGATATACTGACACGGACTGCTGTAGCTGACAAAGTTTGTATGAACTTAAAATACATTAAGATAAATACATCAGTTAGTAGGTACTGAGCAAAGAGGTGGCACCACTGCTCTGCTGGAAGCTGTGGACTGGATGATTGCATCAGGAACACCCCAGTGTAGCCGTGCCTCGTTCTTACATTCTTCTCTGAGCATCTGATGCAGTATGCTGACAGAAACAGGCTATAGGAAGAGCTTTGATTTGCTGATTTTCCAGCTTGCCTGCCCTTCTAGGTCTTATCTTTAAATGCTTCTTCCTTGAATTTAAAAGAGAAGACATCATATTTTCCCACAGACTTCACCTTTCTTGAGCACTGTTGGCTGTGCATAACAAGAACATCAACTCTTGGACTCAGAAACATAAAAATTCAGTGTGTGCTGTGATGCAGACTTAACTCTCTAAGCAGAACATGACTTAGACCATTGAGTTTTACTCTTTCTTTTGAATCCAAATTAGCTCATAAAATTACTTGTTCAAGACCTGCTAGTGATTTTAATGACAAAAATCACAGATAATCCTAAATGCCACTAGTCAATGCCTGTTTTACATACTCACCTATAAGTTGCAATAGAAGTAATTCCTTTTTCTCATGCTTCATGTTTCTCATTTTAAAAATGAAAGCTTCCTAGAGTCTTTGTGTTCCTATATGTGTGATCTTGGAATTATGTTCAATACAAGCATGAAAAACACAATTTTAGCTACTACATGGAAGCAGCCAGCCAGCTGCTGATTTTTCAGGGTGTGGTGAGTGGTCCCTGATGTGGGATAAGCCTCTCTTCTATTGATAAAGACCTCATTTTCCCTCACAACATCTTCTCTTTTGGGCACCCAGCATATATTTTTTCATTCCTCTCTTTCTTTTTAACCCAGGAGAGACTGAGAACCAAGATATTATATTTCCTTTAGCTGAGTGAAGCTGACACATCGCTAGGGAAGGGTTAAAGAAAAACAAACCCCCCTCAAGATGTTCCTGGAAAACCCAAGCAGATAAACACATGGGAAGCTCAGACAGCCGGCCTTCTGTTAAGTATGTGAGAGAAATTTTCCATCTCGAGGTAAGGAAGACAGAGGCACTGTTAAATTATGTTTCCCGTGAGTGTTGCTAAGGCATACTTACACATATTATATGAGGTAGAAAATTAGTGCTTTGAATTGTTATGGTTACATTTGCAGTAAAGTGTAAGTGTTTGCAGTTTTTCAGAAGTTTGCCTATGGTTCCTCGTGCAGTTCACCCACTGGGAAGAAAATTTACTTGCTGTAAAATAGCAGAACAGATCAACAGCTACAAGGGAACCACTGCAAACTCTACCCAGAGCCCTGTTCCTGGAAGAGGTGATTATCCTAGAGATGAAAAGACTACAATGACAGCTCCAGGCTTCACATTTATCCACAGCTCACCTTTGGAAAGGTTGGAGCCTGATCCTCAGTGCACATTCAGCAGTGATATGGGAGGACTTGCACACACTGGTGTCAGTGTCTGACCCTGGGGCTGTGAGTCTGCTCGTGAATCAAGGCTCAGTGGTACAGCACAGCTCTAATAAGTTTAGGGTTTCTCTGGTAGTGACAGGTGTCTCTAGCAGTGGTAGGAAAGTTGTGACACCCAGATCTCAGAATGTTTTAGATACCTATGTGTGTAACTATGTATATACTTAAATATTTTATCTATGTGTGTGTATCTATAGTTATACATTTACATGTATCTGTATATATAATATATATAGGATATATGTAATTTAGGTAACCTCAGCTCTGTGAGAAGTGGGAAGAAGGCTGAGCTCTGGTAGCCCTCAGCAGTGGTGATATGAATTGCTCCCTTTTCTCTCTCTTAAACAAAGATAACAGAGGCACCTTCTGTAGACAGGCTGAGCACAGCCCCAAAGCAATTGCAAGGGATTTTGAATTGGATAATCAACTCTCATGCATGCAATAAATTACGTGCTTTTCTTGTATCTACAGAGGACACATGTCAGGAAGGAAGGGGAAAAAAAAGAAAATAAATTAAATCAAAATCTCTGACTGAGGGAAAGCATTTGTCTTAGTCCACACAGCAGAGACTGGTAACCCCATCCTCAACCTGAGACTGATGTGACCAAGGACTAATTCAGGGTAACTAAACACCTCCTGAGGGTTTGGCACTTTGCTGGCACTGAACAAGACACAGCACCACAAACTCATTTCAGTCCCTGCTCTCTTTCCTGCCAAGGAAGGAAAGAAAGCAGAGAAGCTGCCTGGAACCTCTACTGCACCAGCAGTAGCACTCAGTCCCTCTCCTGAGGGCTGATCAGCCACAAGTGCTGCTATCATTGCACCATGACCTAGGACAAAGCCCAGGAATGGAAAATTAAGGTGTCTACAGCCCCATTTAAGTCTGGATCACAACAGAGCACTTTAATTTCTGTGACTCTAAATTCTCCTGATGCATTCTTCCCTTAATTGCAGTCCTAAGCAAAATCACTGAAATATCTTGGGGTGCCAGCTAGGGTCCATCACTGTGCACTTGAGAATAAGCTCCCATCAAACTCCCCTTTGTTTTCAGTGCCCCCACTGTGTGGATGGAGTTTGATGTCACCTTACAGCAGTATATCAAAATATTCCATGGCAAAAAAGACAAAGCAAGAGCTTTTGCCTTCAAATTCTTAAGTCAGTCTGACTGAAAGCAGAGATCCAGTCCTCAGCTGGATCAATCTAACATTGTTGACTTTACTGGCAGTGGTTTTGTCCCTGATGAACATGCTGAACACCCATTTCAGCTAAGTATTCAGAAAATTATTCTTCCCTGTCTGTTGCAATATCTTCTGCAAAGTTACATGCAATTGCTTCAAAGGGAAATTTCTTTTCTGCGGTCAGTATGGGAACTGATTTCTCAAAATGAGTAAGTGCTTTTCTGTGGTAAATCTCTGTCTAGATTTACTAGTCATTTGCTCTTTGAGGATGCTCTACATATCCAGTGGCAGGACCAGCTGAGCAATATCAGCTAAACATACAGAGAAAAATCACACACAAAAAAAATTTTGTCAGTGACGCATAAGAGTCTTCGACTTTTAATTTTGTAGGTGTAGGGCAGATGTGGAAGTGCTGAATTTGTCTGATTTCTATTAAACACTTACTCTTTGCTGAGTGTCATAAAAGCCATGTATCCCACATTAACTGCTGAAAACATTTAGAACAGGGTGCTCTGTGGAGTAAAGCAAATTATAAAAGAACAAGGCGAGAAATCAGTACCTTATTTCCACAATCAAAAAACAAAAAAGTCTGAAAATATGTGCGGAAATGCATTAAGGAGATAGCAATGCCTGGGAGCTGAGAGGCAGTTTGGGGATAAGAGGAAGGGGACTGAGCTCCACTGTTGCTGAGCATTCAGCAGAAAATGGCCCAAGATTGAACATGTCCTGTTATGGCAGGGGGAAGAGAGCAAATCCATCACAGGGAGAGGGAACACAGATGAGGGGATCTGATTTAGCAGTTTTGCCTTCTTGGCTTTCTTCTTTCTGAACAAGCTACTTGTTCACCTCTAAAATCATCACCTACCACCACAAATGGTCTCCTCATTAGGGCTTCTCCAATAAACTCTGATGCTTTAAATTTAATCAGAACTTTTACATGCAGCATGCTGGGGCTGCACCATTAGTTAAAAACAAAGGTCACTCTTTTCTCTTTGTTGTCTGCTAATATGATTTTGAATATTACTGCTTTGCAGTTATTACTGTTTACACTGGGTGATTGGCTAGACTCATTAAAGTGAATGAATGCCAGGAGATGACATCATTTACATTTAATTGTCTTGTTTCTCAACAAAGTCTATAGAGTTGTTTTAATAAAGGGCAGGGAAAGATAAAGGCTACATTTGCATTATCTAAGCAGCTTTTGACAAGGGTCTGGGATGCTGTTGACATTCATTGTTTACAAATGAGATAATCAAATAATGTGTCATTTTGCAATTGTTGCTGGGTTGGTTTTTTTCAGTAACTTGGAGTTTTTTATTACTGTTATTACTCCTGAATGTTAATGAGCAGACACTCAGTTTCAACTTATTAGCAGTCTCTTTCCAGGATTCAGAACAACTGACACATGTTCAGCTTGCTCAAATTCCTAATGCATGAACCTCACTATAACTAGAACAAGACTTTAAACTTAGCCATTAGCTCCAGACTTTTCTGAATTGGGGCATTCCAGCTTCAGAAATCATATGGTCAATATTTTCTGGGAGAGATATCTGTTTTCCTGTCTAAGATTTCCAGACAATACAAGTGAAGCATGCAACATATTGCTGATTTCTCACCCTTTTTTGTAGTTCCTTATTTGATTAAAATACAAATGTTGTGATGGGCTGATATGTGATGGGGAGACGTCATCATCCTTCCTCTTATGACCTCAGAGTAGAACTATGTCAGGTCTTGGCTGCCAAATCTCCTGCTCCAAAGCTTCCCCACCATATCTCAGTCACAGTTAATTTTTTCCCTCATTTTCTAACCCCAAAGTCCCTTGAGGGTGCAGCTGTGCTCACTGCTTTTTGCATTTACACATTCAGCCCAAAATACTGACTTTATCCACAACGAAGCCAAGCATGCCATTGCCATCCATGAAGCCTCCTCCCTGTTTGATTTACAATTCTGTCCTCAAGGGGCTGTTCTGTGGCCAAAGACACCTCAGCCTAATTCCCTGTCCATAGTGAGGAGGGAAGTCCCTGACCTTCTCCAGAGCAGGTCTGCAGAATTTTGCTTTTTGGTCCACTGTGTGTCCACCTACCTGCCATCATCCACTCATATGCTGCTGTTTGGTGAAGAAAGCTGGTATTATATGCACACAAGAGAAAGAAGAAAAAATTTTAAATGTCTAAATATTGTCATATTCAGACAGTGACACCTATTGCAGACTCTGGGTTTGTGTGATGTCTAAGCTGCAGATATACAAAGGATGGAGGCTGCCTATTTAACATCTTTCAGCTGAGGATGTGGTTCTGGACCTCATTTCAGGAGTGGTCCCTGTGAGCTGATTGCAACTCCTCTTTTTCACCATCAGCTGTAGTGAGCTGGAGTCCAGGAGCCAGTCTGAACTGCTTATAAATATCTTGGATTTAGGTATTGTAAGAGGTGTCTGAGTCCATATTAGGTTTCCACTGTGTGGAGTTTGAGTAAAACCAGTAAACTCTTTGCACCCTTTCCAAATTTCTCATGTACTTTCTTTCAAATTCTGATATAAAGAAGGAACAGCTTTCTTTCATCCTAAATGAACAAAAAGAAGGAGTGAAAATTTAAGCATTATCCAGTCTCTGGAAGGGACCAGTCCACGATTATTTTGTGCACCAGGCCATGATAATTTTGTGCACTTTAGTCTACAGATTTCATCTGTTCTGCTGAGAAGCCCAAGGCTATAATAGAATAACCTGCTGGTTACATTGTGCCTGTATTTAATGTAGGTGAGAATGCACTGGTTAGAAGCACTGCTTATACCGAGACTATGGATGGCAATTTCTATTCAACTGGTAGCAAATATTTTGGACTTAATTCTCTTCTCCAACTTGACATTCATGTAGATTCAGTGGAATTACACAGATTTACAGTCCATGTGAGACAACAAAAATCAATTATTTCATTTGTAACAGGAACTAAATTCAATTATATATGTTGTATATTTTTATAATTTTTTTTCCCTGTTAAAGAACAAACAAAACACCCCTAACAAAAAGCATTGTGTTGTTTGTAACTGGTGAGTTAAACCAATTACCAGATTACCAAAGAGCTGCTCCCAGTGGGCCTCTGTATTTGGGGTAATCTTAAAATAACCCACCATTTCTTAGCTGGTATTATGTAACAGTAGCAAGAAAAATAAGCAGAGTACTGCCTCACTTTTGTCTAATTACTCTGGCAGATGAAGGTGTGAAATGATTAGCCAGTAACATATGGACTTGAGCTTGGAGAGGTTCCCAACCAGATTTCTTTTTATTCCAGGCATATTATATCATTTAATTTAAGGGCAGTAATCCATGGGTGAACCTCTGCCCACCACTCTGTCACTTGCTCTCTCACGCTTACCAAACATATTCCTAATCTCAATCTGTGAGATTCCTAATCTCAATCGTGCTTTCTTCTGCCTCCTTGCAGTACAAACAACCCCTGATGCTGGTGACACTGATGGGCCAGGGGTTGCACTGGGATGTGGAGCCTGATCTTCACATGACAGCCATAAAACTGAGAATTTACAGTTTGGGTACAATAAGGAGGTTTAACAATGCTGATGGTATCTACCAGTCCCATAATGAAGAGAAAGGTGTCCTTTGCTTCCTCTGAGAAACACATTTTTCAGTGCTGTGAGCAGGACTGTGTCAATACTGCTGTTATTTGAGCACTGAAGCAACATTTCAACTTGCTAAATATAGGCACTGTAGGAAGGCACACCCATACAAGCACCATTTTCCCACTTCTACTTTAGTCACAACATTCCCCAGTTAGCTTTATTTAGCTTGTATTGGGGGTGCCCAAAATACTCACGTTGAGACAAGTGTGTATTCTCTTCATGCAGCTCCTCAAGACCACAAACAATAATTGCAGCCCTTGCTGTAATAATGCCCAATTTTGCATGTGTTCATGCATTTAATCCCCCAGTACCCTGCTTGTGCTGCTTGAAGCTCTGCAGCCAGCAGATAACAATGTCAAAAGAGACAGGGTTTCAGTTTTCGAACATGGGAAACTTAATCCCTAATCTGGATGCTCCAAATTGCCACTTAGACATGTAAATGTCGATTTTATGCACCTAAGTGCCAATTTGAGTGTCCAGATGCCTGACTTGGACATCTCATTAAGGCACCCATTGGGTTATATTGCTTGTTTTACCTATCTGAGTGCACATTATGTGCTGTAAGCAATTATGGTCTGTTCCATACAAGTAAATCAATTCATTCAAGTGGCTTTACAGAAGAAAGTGATTTCAGCAGAGCAGAAAATATTAAAAACAAGTAGCTCATCATGTGTCACACACACCTAGGTCCCCTCTCCATTCCCCATCACCCAGTGCCTGAGAGCCTCCATTTACTGTAATTTCTAAAAGGTATCTCAATCTGAGGATGGCCATTTGGGCCCTCTGGCTCCTGCTGCTGCACTGCAATCTGCCTACTGTGTTCCTTGAGTTCAGTGAATTATTTGGGGCACTCCTGAGGCAGCAAGGTGGGAGCTGAGCTGTGCCTCACACAACCAGGGCTGCCAGGGAATCCAGACACTCCTCACTCCACACATTCCAGGGCACTAACAGCATCTCAAAATAGGATTCTGGGTGTCGTTGTGTCCATCCCCCCTTTCAAAACAGTGTTTAAGTGGCCTTGAGGAAATGAGACTAAATAATACCCACCATGCTTTTCCCTGAGATGCCTTAAAATGCTGTAGGCAGAAAAGCACAGGCCAAGGCCACTTTACCCCAACCTTTTCTGAGCAACAATGTCTAATATCTCTTTCACATCACAGCACAGATTGTAAAATGAGGTGCAATTTGCAGCTTTAAAAGGATGAGGAAAAGAGCAGCCAAAAACTGACAGTGCATTCTCTCAACAGGAAAGGACTGTCCAGTGTGTTATCAGTTTATTTTTCCTGCTTTTACCTGACCAAAGTGAGCGTTTCAAAGTTTCTGAGGAAAGAGAAGAAGTACCCAGAAATTACTCCTGAAACAAGCCCATACTCTGTCTGGGGATTTGCTTGGTCTCAATGGGTAATTTTTTTGTCTGGCCTGCTTTCTGCAGGCATGGCATTGTTAAAGATCTGCTCACAAAGAGAGTTGACAGGGCAAATGAGAAACATTGCCCAGCAGATGCAAGGCTGCTGTCAGAGCCAGGGACTCTGCTTTCAGTGCTGCAAACCCTCACAGCTTTGTAAGGAAACTGCTCCAACTCCTGCAGCTGTGGGGCATGAATGTCCTTAGCATGGGCAATACCTTCCAAACCCTTGCTGGAGTTTGGGAAGGCTTTAAAGTGGGAGATCCCGGCCCATTCTTGATGCCTCCTAAGCTCCCAGTGATGCTTTGAACACCAAACCACAGGTGGGCTAAAAGTGCTCAGTTCTAGGAGCTCACTGTGCTGACACCCAGCTTGCTCCTCCTCTCATAAAGTGGACTCAGCCAACTTTCACCCAAATTTTCTATTGCATTGTGGCTGGGGGTCTGGTCCTGGAAGAGCACTGCAAGTACTGGAAGGTTGCTCCTATCCCAAATGGAGGGAGGAAATGAGCCAAACAAGAGCCTGACTGGGCTCCTTCACAGAGAAAGCAGCACAGAGACAAAGAATTTGTGTCCACAGCAATGAAAGAAATCTGCAGCCCACAGAATGCAGAAATCATCTCAGTACATTTTTGGTGAAAGGGACCATGACAATGAGCATCTCTTCATAATACAATTTCTAGGATTCTTCAGCAAAGTCCAGACAATGACAAGCCCATACAAAGCAAATTAGAGCTGCTCATGCATATGTGATTACTTCCTATATGAGGGAATATAATATATGTATATATATATTATATATATAAGGGCTTCAAATTCCATGTCCATGTTTTTCAGCCAATAAGTCTTTACGTCAACTAATTTTTATTTCCTGTTGCTCAAACCAAAAAGGAAAACAGAGTAAGTGAGGTACCACTCCCAAGCCCTGTTTTCCTTCCTATCCTTCCTCAGAGCTTTGGGGTCTTTGCTCATTAAAATTATTTTCCTTGCATGTGCTCCTCCAGTACTCATATGGAATCAATAGGATACAAATGATGTGACCTATCAGAACAAACAGTTCAAATTCTCATTATCAGATATTTGTGGCAACCGATTTTTAGGTCAATATTCTGTGAAAGAATACTTGAAAAACACTATGCTGAAAATTGAAGATATTTTAATTTTCTTCTGGAAAATTCTTCTAAATACAGGGAGAATATACTTACCTAGGAACGTCTTCTTTACCCAACACTCCCCCCTGCTAACATCAAACTGTGGGCAGTTTCTTCACTGCAAGTAAAAATGAGATTATTCATATGCACTGAAATTACAGTGGCAGAAGACTTTGTGTCTTTGTGTCCCTCCATAGTCACAGGAAGCATTAGGGAAGTAGAGCCCTACTGAGGCACCCTGCATAGCATGGAAAAAAGTCAGAATTCTGAAGCTCCTGGGATGAGGAAAGGGGTTCTCCTCCTCTTCAGTATTTTGTATTCAGTTGCAGACAATCAGATGGTGCAGGTTATCAAAGGAAGCTGGCAAAGAACCTGCACCTTCTGCCAACCAAAGTCTTGACTTTCTGCAAATTTGTTACATTTTGAAGGGATAGTGCAGTAAGAAAAAGCATGCTTCTTCTTTCAAAATAAGGTTTAGCTTAGAGACCAATCTCAGGAGTTTTCAACCCCAAATAAATGGCCAGAATCCCTCAGAGAGACTTGTATACAAAGTTTTATTATGCTCAGATAACTCTAAACTCTTAAAAATGTGAGTTTCTACAAATCCAACTTAGCAGTTCAAGTTTAACTACTAAAAAGGTTTATGCTGGCACTTCATGAAGAAATTTAAGAGTGTGACATGGTCTGACAGATTTTTTTAGGTGCTATGGAGAATTTGGTAGCTGCTGTTGTTTCTGCAAGGCTTGGCTAGAGAAACACCAGTAGGAGGTGTTAATACAAAATTGCTATTATAACAATTTCTAGTGATTTTGAGCTAAACAGGCAGCCAGGGCTTTTAGATGTTAATGTATAGAAAATAATGAAATTATACATGGAACATATGGGCAGAGACTTTCAAACCAATGAATGTCAGTCCATGTCTCAGGGGCTAGAGCCCTTTTTCCCTTTGGAAAAACTGGACTACTCATTAATGTGTTTCAGGCCAAAAATTATTCATAAATTAAATTAAATTAAATCCGTTTGAAATAGAATTAAAATGATGGAAAGGTGCTGAATATAGTTTTTGTAACAATTAGAGTTGCTCTACAAAAATTAATGAAAAGCTCCATCTTAATCAAGTCATAGTCCTGTCAGCATCCCTCTTTGTCATTCTCTATTGTCATTTAAATAGCTAATCTTTCTCTTTTCCTTGCCACAGTTTCTACCTTTCATATCAGCTAGAGTTGGTTTGCCTCCAAGTTCCATGGTAGTTAATTAAAAACTTAGGAAAACCACCTGATTTAGGCTTCCTGTGGCTGAAGGAAAGCAGATACGCTCATCAGGAAAAGACACAAATGAGTTATGCTATTTTTGTATAACTGGAAGATAGAGATCAAAACAGCCTCTTAGGTCAAGTGGTTCAACTCTCTACTAGGGCAGACACATTTCCAACAGGAAGAGTTTTTATGTTTTAACAAATCTAGTTTTGGAGATCCTAAATAATGAGGACTTCATAACATTGCCAATTTATTCTGATTACTCCTTTCATAAACTGTATCCACAAACTTTTCTCCTTTTTGCTATTTTTTTCTTTTTGTTCTCGTTGCAAACACTTTAGTGTTATTTATACTTCATATCATTATTATTAGAGCAGGAAACAAGCTGTGGGAAGTATAAACATTTTGTTGGGTGAAAACATGCTTTCAAATGTGATCATTGGAGATTTCTGAGACATCCATCAACATATGTCACACCTCATAGATTCTTTACCTTTGCCCTCCATGGCTGCCATTGATGTATTCAGGGAGAGCTTTGTCAAGAGAGAAGAACCAATTTCATGAATGATCCAATTAATGTGGATCTCTCCAGGCTTCTCTAGGAAACTAGCCTGTGCTGGCCTGCCAAAGAAATGCATGGATAAAAATAAAGCTACACACATGCTGACAACACATTGCCCAAGTTACCTTTATACCTTACAAGCTGCTAGGTGGGTGTTCTCTTTTTAGATACAGGAGTAAGGGAAGGATGCTGGAAGAAGGCACTGAGCCTTTCCAACAATAAAAAGAGGTGTCCTTTAATAATTTTTGTCCAAAATTTCAAGGAGAAAAAATGTTTTATCTGCTTCAGCTGAAATTTACTTAAAAATCGTAAAACATAAATAATGTGCTTCCTAAAATATTTGTAATACAGATGTTTTGATGCTTTGCTGGCAGAGGAGCAGGGCAAAAAATGGGACAGGATTCCTAGCAAGGGACCAGTCTCTCAATGGAGACAGAAGGGATGTGAAAAGGGCTCTGTGATGCCCACCAGAAAGTGAAGCAGACAGACAGTCCTTGCTCTTCTTATAACAAACATGGCAGGAAGAAAGAGAGACAGAGAGGCTGGAGGAAAGATAAGTGTGGTGAACACAGAGAGCCTGCCCAGCCACACACACCCTCCCAGGCTGGCTCTCAGCATGGCTGCAGCTGCTGGAGGAGTCACAACCACTTAGGGAGACACTGCTTTTTTTTCCTGTAAGCAGCACCCCTTTTTCCCCCTTGGCACCAGGTTTGTCAATTTAAACTTGGGGCAGGGCCTGTTCTTTGCACTCTGTTTGTGTACTGACTGACTGAGGCAGGGCTCCCTGCACACTTTTCTCAGACAATTAAAGGATAATGGTAAAACCAAGTAGATATTGCAACTGTCACATTCCCCAAATAAAAACCCAGCCCTTTCACAGTCCTTGCAGTTTGTCAGAACTGCAATGTAAGCCTGAAGTTCAGAAGTCATTTCATTATTGTGAAACAGTATTTTTACTCAGCAATGAAACTGATAAAAACCTAGCTTCAGGGAAATTGCAAAGTCTCTCTCATCCAAGATAATGTCTGCATAATACTCAAAATCAGAAAGGACCAGGTAGTTAATTCACACTACTCCTACTCACTCCACACCTAGGGACACACACTGATGGCAACTCCCAGATACACAGATACCATTCAGCAAAAAGGCTTGAGAAGTGAAGTTTTTGAGGATTCTGTGCCTTCAAATGGATGGTCCAGGTCTCGAAAGTCACAGGAGTGGGCCAAATTGAACATTCTACTTATTTTAAGTTATACTTTTCTAAGCCAAAGGACATAATAGATGTGTTAAAGTGCATTCATTATTGCAATGATTTTCAGCTGAGCACAATCTTGCTTTTTGTAGCCAGGATTTTTCATTTTCAGACATTGAGCCTGCAATTTGCTGCTGATAGAAGTAGCAAATTAATGCCTGTTTTCTTTGTACAAATGATCAGTCAGGACAGCTGGAGACAACCCTATGGAATTATTTTGCTTGTTTTCAGTATAAATTCCATGGAAAGTGCGCAAGGAGTTTGGGTCAGGCCCATTCTCAGTTATTTCCATCTTTCCCAGCACTGTACATTATCAGCTCTTTTTCCCTGTTTTCTTTTAATTTTTCCTTCAAACTCTTGCTTGTCTTTTTTATTTGCTCTCTGGCCATAAAATTTTTCTGCCTTTTCAGGGTATATCTCACTGAGAACTTGGTCACATAAAGTTAAAAATATAGATAGTTTTCATCACAGTCACAATGGTCCGGGTATCAGACACGCTGTGTTATTGTCTCTCCTAAATGTATCTGATTCTGAAAAATTCTACATGGGCTTATGTGTTTTGTTCAAATGTATCCTTGTGATTTTTTTTTCCCCTAGAAGTCTTTTATCTATCCAATTGATTTGTTATGCTTCAAAGATATGATTACAAACCCCTGAAAACTAAGCAGTGAATATCAGTAATTTGAATCTGTGAAGCACATCAGTCAATACATTCACACTGAAACCCCTGTGACATGCTCATAACAATGCTTCATTTTTATCAGCTTCCTTCCAGATCAATATTTATAGTATCATTCAAACATTTATTATGATACAACAGTAATGTTCAGGATCCAAATAAGAAGGGAAAATAAAGCATTAAATGCAGGGCACGATTTGAACAGCTTGCAGATCTCTTGAGTTTTCACTTTTTTGCTTTGCTTAGAGCTCAGATAGGAGGGCTCTGGTCCTTTCAACAAAAGCTGACAGAAGACCTTCCTGAATCAAGACAGCAAAGTCTTTCCTGATAATTTCAATCACCATGTTCAGGCTGGGCTCCTCTGTGGTTCTGGTGGGTAAGGAGAGGCTGCACAACCACCCAGCTCTCCCCCACCACATCTGAATTACTGTGACTCTGCCATGGCTCACTCTTGGCCATGAGCACTGCATAAACCAGACACCCCTGCCCCTCTAAGCCTGGTTATTCCCTGCCTCCTCACATTGTCCTGCATCTCAGGATCCCAAAGCCTTGTTTAACCTGCCCAGCCTACTGACACTCCTTCTGCATAGCACAAAGATGAAGGGACAGGGACAGCAATAGGGAGCACAGCACTCTATGGGACAGGTGTCCTCCATCCTTCCTCATCTCCTCATAACCTCATCACTCCCTCACCCTGCCCTCAGCAGAGCTATGGCTTCAGTGTAAGTGAGGAAGCTGAACTCCTCTAAATTGGCCTTTTCTTTTTTTTTTTCTCACCCTTTCTGTATGCGAAACTTGGGGCCTGGGAATTTTTGGTAGGAAGGATTAAACACTGGCAAAGTTGTGAGTATCCAAATGCAGGCTCTAACAAGAGGAAGTGCCAGGCAGTGTTAATAGGCTGTGCTATCAGCCTTGCCTAGAGCATCTCTCTCTGTTTACTGAGGGGTGATGTATCATTATGATGAGTGATGCAGTCTGCTCCCTAGCCAGAGCTGTCAGAACTTGGCTGTGTGTACAGTGGCAGAAAGAGGATCATAATAACTTCTAAATGTGACTGATAATGTGGTTTACATTTCCCACATTGTTAGCTCATGCACATTGGGATTTCTGGCTGGTAGGGAATAGATAAAACCCTTCCATTGCCTTTTGGGCCTGGTTTTATCTCAGTCCTCAACAGTAGGTTTGCTTTGGACCAGTGGTATTTGCAGCATCCTGGCATTCTTTGTGTGTCTGGCACTTTTCTGGTTTGATTTCTGGACACTACACCAAACACTTATACTGGCATGTAGTCTTTACCTTTTACTGAGCCAAGTTAACCCATCAATGTATGTCTAAAAAGAGACATTGCAGTATTAATAGCTGTTAATGCTAGAGAACCAAAGTGGATGCCAATGTTCAGAGAGTTTACAGTTATGAGGCAGTGGAAAGAATCCCTTGTATTTGACCTCTGATGTGCACCCAACTGCAAACAAAAAACTTCAACTGCTTATGGAGTCCATAGATCCCATTTTACCAGCCTTCCTTGGGGAAAGATTAAGTGTTTGCAACAGAATTCCTCTATTTTAAAGCAGCTTAAAAAAAAAGTGCCAGTCTTCAGAGTAGTTAGAAGAGTTTCAAAGCTGGTATATCCTTCTCTCTTAACAGAGAAGAAGGATTAGATTTAACTCAGGAAGCCTGTGCTCACTGCTTCTGCCAGCAATTTGAACATGACAGGAGCTCAGAAAAAAGGCACAATACAGCTGACACAGGTGTTCTTCCTTGCTCTGCCCAAGATATGTTTTCAGGACTCATCTCTCAAGACCATCTTTTTGCTGAAAAATGTAGAAGCAGACCCAGTTCTTTGCTTAAAATAATTTCCAAGGCAAGCATTTTTAAAATTTGTAGCATTAAATATAAATATTCCTGAAGGATGACTCCTGGAAAGGAATGCAATTTTTTTCTACATAGGCGTGGCAGAGCACAGAAAGACAGGCACCAGACTGAAAGGGCCCTCAGTGCCCACCTACCCCACATCATGGGACCCTTTGAAAACCTTATTTGTCTCTGTCTGTAATCAAGAAGCTGTTTCAGAATCTCTTTGCTGAGTTGGTCAGATACTGCCTTCTGATGTTTGTTCCCATGGGGCTTTTACCAAGAGGCTCCTTCACCTTGAAAAGAGGTTTTCCCTCTTCCTGCTGAACCCACAGATGCATCTGTACAGCAGCCACCAGCATTCTTTGTGTCACTAAGGTAAACAATCCAAAGGTTTTGGTCTCCTCCTATGAAGGAGATGCTGCTTTTCCCAGCCCTGCTGCCTGCCTTCCCTGTCCCCACAGCAGTCAGAAGTCATCTCTCCTTTTGGTGACCATACAGGTGCCCAAGGGCTCTGAAGAGCTCTGCTTGTGCTTCCCTCTCACTGTTAGAAATACTTTTGCCCTTGGAGATTTAGAGTGAATTTGACCACCCTACTGCTGCACTATGGTAATCTTCTGCAATCTTCTTCTTTGCCCCACAGTCATTTCTGAATTATGAACTCCTAATGTGCAGCAGAATTACTATTCCCTTATGCATGACCTTGATTTCAAGCCCTTGAATGTAATTCTGAGGTCAGCCCAGTTTCTGTGTGCCAGTTCAGTCTTCCTCTCCACTAAGAGTGCCTCCCAGCACCTTGGCATCAGGAAGTTGGTTTGATATCAGTTAATTTCCTAATAGTCCTGCCAAGCTCATTAGTGAAAATAGCGAGCAGAATTAGTGCCAGACCTTGTCCTTGAGGAACTCTGCTAGTGACCCTTCTTCAACCTTATATTTTCCCTTTAACCCTCCCTGTTTCTCTCTTCCTGGAAGCCAGGTCCTACCATTCCCTTTTCCCCTGTGTGTGCCCATCATGTTCATTAATCCATAGTTCCCATATGATGGTACGACCAAAATACCCTTCCCTGATTCAAGACAGACAAGATCTACAATATTATTTTAACAGAGAAAGTTATTGACTACTCTGATATGAGCTCCTGTTTGACAAAATCAATGTGCATTTTAATCCCCTTTTTCTTTGACATCTCCTATTTAGATACTTCCAAAATCCATGTTGAATCATGATCCAGTATTCAGAGCAGATAAACCCAGGTCATTTTCCAATCTCTGTCTCAAAATATCAGCACTGTGCTGATAATACAGGTGCTGCTGGTGGTCACCTGGTGTGATCAGGCATATTCCAGATTTGTTTGTCTTGCACATAGACAGGAATGCAACACGTAAGTTCCAGCTCACTGAGGTGCAGTGGAGAATACCTGTCCTTTCTACCTCTGTCTTCCCAAGAACCAGACTTTCACAAATCTGTGGCTTCATTTTGAAAAACAGGTTTGATTTTTTGGTATTAGTTTGGTAAGGTTTATTTATTTCTACTTTTCTGCAGCACATCCAGACTTTCTTTGTACACAACACTTGCTGTTCTGACCATGACCACGTTATGCATCCTCCCAAGGCCAAGGAAAAGCAGTTATAGCTCACTATTAGGAAACTCCTCTGCCTTTAATTTTATTTCTGATCCTGGCAGGTCTGAGGGTATCACTCAGAATATTCAAGATAAATTTAGGATAAAAAGTTGCAAAAAGAATGTATGCAATGGTGTATTTGTTTTAAATGTTTGGTCTGTATGAAATTGTGTAAGGAGTTGGAAATGCCAGAAAAAGTTGATAGAGATGAAAGACTGACAGGGTTCCTGCACCTGGACTAGTTGTAGGAAGAGGCCAAGTGATCTGGGGGTGTCTCAGTGCCAGAGATGGCAAAGCAACCATGGGGTCACTGCTCCAAGAGCCAAGAGGAAATTGTCACCTGCTCCTCTCCCCACTCTCTCAACACACAGAGAAGCAGCAATACTTAAATAAATACCATCAGAGTTTCTCCACAGCCCTCTAGCACTGCTTCATCTCTTAATCTTTCCAATTTCTCCCTTGGTAGAAGAGGCAAGATCTTCTGCTCCAACCTGAAGTTGACAGTTCAATTCTTCATATGCTGGAAGCCTTCAGCTGTGCAGTCGTTCTGCTTCCAATTGTCCTGTAAATGCAGTGTATCACACAGGAAGCACCCTGATAATTGATATGTATACACATATGGGTAAAGAAATAAAACTTTCATTTTTAATGTATAATTACACACACAGAGGTACATATATATATATATATACACACATGTGGCATTCCTGCTAGTAACAGGAATTTATTTCAATGCACTTTATTTAAGCATCTCTTAATCCTTGTAGACTAAATCCATTTCTAACCACCTCAGAACTTTTTTGTTGTTGTTGTTGTTTTTAAGGAGGAAAAACATCCTGGTAAACACTAATTGGCAATGCCTGTCTTATAAAGAATAAAATAGTCCTATTGGGGAATAATTCTTGTTCAAGAAGTTTTTTATAGTCAGGCTAGTAAAAATGAGTTAAATGTAATTTTGACTCATCCATAATAATCTGTTTATAGCTCTGATGGTTATTTCTGTTTTCCACAGAAGCAATCACTTGTTAGACAGAACGGAACTGTAATCTTAATTTATCACATACATTTTTTGTTAGCAGTCAGCAGACTGTAGTAAATATTCCAGTTGGAACAAAGGTGCAAATGATCAATACATCTGTTCCATTTATACCAATAATGGCACACAGTGGGATTTATGGGCCTCAGTACAAAGGAGGTGCACTACTCTGCTGATTACCCTTCAATCGCTGACATACATTTGAGTTTCACTTCTGTGTAAATATGACAAGAGACAAACCAAGAAAAATGATTGAATGTGCAACCAACACCCTCTCAGACAGAGCTTTTCCCTCCTTTTTTTTTTTTTTTTT
>VZTR01021630.1:269991-310034 GCA_013400775.1 Chaetops frenatus | reverse complement strand
CCCCTCCTCCCCACTTCCAGGTTCTTTCATGGTAAGTTCAGACATCAGGAAATTTCTGAATTGCATAAATGGTCATTCTGGGGGTGTAGCTCAGCTCAACAGAAAGGAGTATTTTAGGTTAAGTATTGCACTAGAGCCTGCTCACCTCCAGTTGAGTCCACATTTGCAGGAATAGAAAGAGCTCTCTGCTGCCTCACATCATATAAACAAAACCTGGTATTAAAAGTTTAAAGACATGGATTTGCGAAGATTTTAACTCAAGCTTTCAGTAACTACATTGCTGTGAAAAAGCAGCCCATGTTTTAAGCATCCTTTTCAAGCCTGGGAAGGAGGCACAGAAGGAGGAGCTCAGCTCAGGCAGTCTGGGGGTCCAACATCAGCCCTGGCTGGGCTCCTCGTGCAGCCTCGGGTCAGTCACAGAGGGCCACATCCCAAACAAAGAGGCTCAGCCATGCTCACACTGAGTGCAGCTCCTGAACCCACCACACACTCTGTTGGGAAGGGTTTGGGGTAAAAAACTTTGTTTGCTGCCAATTCTGTGCATTCTGATTCTGCCAATCTCCTTTTCTCATGGCAACTCTGAACTTCAGAAATGTTGCTCGTACACATCCTTTAGCTCAGTTGTGGAAGAAAAGGACATTTGCCCAGTTATGCAATATGAAGTTTGGTAAAAAATGAGATTGCAAACACAGGCTGCATGAAATGGTCAGCAGAGAACCCTGGCACAGGCACCCTGTGTTAAACCCCAGATTTAATTCAATCCATCAGAATAACCAAAGAAAGAGGATAAGAGACTGATATTTCAGCATCCTCTACCTCTAAAGGGGACAGGAGATGCTGCCAAAATATGAGGCTCTCTGATCTGTTTTCCTCATTGTTTTTGTGATGGAGAGGGATGTATAAATTCTACAGTTGCAATTGATCTATGATCCAAGGCTTCTTCCTGATAATTGATGATTTTCTGGATCTTTTTTCTTTTTGACATGCCCTGTCCCCAGATGCCTATTCTTCCTTCGAAATTCTCTGTGGCCCCTAAGCCTTAATTAGGTCTTGCAGGTTCTTTTCCTGTGGTGTGTTCACCACTGCAGGTTTTGTTTGTACTCCAGCCCTGCCTTTCATTCAGGCTCCAGCTGTAGTTCAAAGATGCTCTGCTGCTCTTTGCCATGGGCTGCTCACCTGAGCTGCCCTTTTACAGCAGTTGTAGCTGCTGCCCCCGTGCTCTGTGCACAGCTGCTGCTCACCTCAGCACTCATCAAGGGGTATTGAAGGCAAAGAGAGAGCATGAAACAGTAACTTTGGGTTAAACCTAAGGTAGGAACCTGGGCTTCATGATAAAATATCCTAAAAAACAGGATTCATGGGAAAACAGCAGCTGAGGTTTGGATGTCTCTGTGACTTAAATCCTTTAATCCTCCTCCAGTTTAAACATCCGAGTCAGGAATTTAGGGGTACAGGAAGCAGAATGGTTATTTAGCAATATTGCCTGCCCTGTGATTAAGCCACTGCACAGGAGAATAAGCCCGAGGAAAGCCAAGCCCAGGGAAAGCAGAGAGGAACCTGACTTCAGCTCCTGCTCCTTTAATTTTCTAGAGACTAGGGCCAAAGCAGAAGTGTTTTCTCTCCCTTATTCTCTCTGCCTTACTCACTTGCCCAGAGTTGTACTTTGCTTGCTCTTCAAGGAGCCCCATAACAGTTTCCTGCCCTCCTGCAAAGTCTCCTAGCACCAGCATGTCATGAAAAGGTGGTTTTGAATTGTCAGCTCTCCATAGCAGAGTGGTAGGTGTGTTTTGAGAATGCTTAGCTGAACTCAGGCTTGCAGGGTAGGGGATTTTGGAACTGAGAAAGCTCTATTTCTGTAACTGCTACCAAGAAAAGGTAGGAGGTAGACACCATCCCCTTGGCCAAGGTGTCAGTACTTGCATTTCCTCTGGAAATAACCTACAGAAGACTTTCCCATTTTCTGAGGGTATGTTGTGTTCTGAGCTGTTTAGTTAGAGATCTGCATGTTCATTGGGTTTGGTTGAGGACGACAAAAACTCTTCTTCCAGACTACACAGGACACCAGGCTTGGTACCCACCTGTGAGGAGGGAGGGACGGGGGCTCCAGCAGACACCTCCAGGGGAATACTGAGTACAAGGTGGCACACTCTGGCCAGGACTCTACCAGGTTTTGTTTACATGATTTACAGCAGCAGAGACCTTTTTCTTCTCCTGCAAATGTGGACTCAACTGGAGTAGGTGAGCAGGCTGCAGTGCAAGCAAACCACGTCAGGCTTTAGACACAAAGCTCCCCTGCCCTACAAGTCATCAGCCACTAACTAACGTCATCAGATAGGGTTTGAGACTGCAATTTCCCTGCTCCAAACCCAGCAAGGAGAGCAGTTTGTCTGCTGGCTGAGAGCTCCTTTGGCAGTGCTGGCAGCTTCCCTTTTGGCTTCCTTTCCCTGGTGCACCCTGCCCTGTGGTTTTTGGCAGCACAAGTGGTGACTGCAAAGCAAGCAGTGGGAATGAACTTTTAAAAGGTGGGCACACAGCAGCAGCCGTGTTAGCTCTGACTGTTTAAGAGAATTTATTTAAAGAGAGGGCTCTCAGTAGCAAAGGACAACTTAAGAGGTTCAGGGTACCCACAGTGAGGAGAGAAAAGCAGCCCTGTTCTGTATTTATCAGCTGCCATGCTGTTAACTGGCTTTAGCAGAGTGGCAGGCTAAGTCAGGAGTCCAGGGAACAAAAGAGGCAGATTTCTTTCTGCAGTATTCAGCTTCTGCATTTGCAGACTGTCTTGCTAAAAACACAAAGAGAAGAGATTATGGCTGTGATAATCTGTACAGGAATTCAAGGCTTAGGGAAGCTGGATTCCAGTTGACCTGGGAGAGGGCAGGCAGCTCCAGAGGGTGTGTAGAGAGCAAATACAGTGCCAGGTTTTACTGGAAGCACACGGGGCATGGAGAGGCAATGAATTGTACGGTAGTGACAGCTGCTTTGGAGGGGATAGCACTGGAGTACCACAGTGGCAGACTTTGACAGTGCTCTGGGCACGCCCACCTTTTCTAAGTCCTTTCAGCATAGCTCCTGACACAATTACCATAGCCACATTTCCCAGCCAGTGTGATGTCAGGAATACTCTCTATATGGAGCTCTTTGGAAAATTGGCTCCTATTTTTTGGCTGAAATTGAGAGCTGAGCTTTAGGAAAATGGGAGCTCTAAATGCTTGGATGACATTTCTCAGCGTTACTCACAAATAGGAGAACCTGTGAGCCACAAAGGCAGTGCCATCAGCCATCTTTTAAGGATATCATCATCAGACAGACTATTTGCTCCTCTTTTTTTGTCCTGATGAGAACTCTAAGACAAAGTTAGCAATGGCAGAGTGACAGACCACGACAGGGTTCAGGTTAATATATCCCCTGTTTAATGCACAGCTATTATGTTAACAGATTCAGCACTGATGTGCATGTAGGTAGTTAGGTGCAGTGCATGACTGTTCCTTTAAATGAAAGGATCACCAGGCAGTTATCTCCATCAGATTTTATTATGTGACATAGGATGAACAATTACATACTGTGCAATAAGCTAAGTGAGGTTTTAATCGCTGCTGCATTTATGGATGGTTTATCCTGACCTTTCATAGCCTTAGAAACCAATAACTGGAGCAAAATGAAGTTTACCAGCTCCTCTCAGAAATGAGTCATGTGAGCATAATCAAATCCCAGGCATTACTAAAGCCTGGATTTCTGGGCTGGTGAGGAACTGGGAGACTTCCCATGTCAGATGGGACTGGACAAGACATACGTTTTCTTTTTGACCAAATTCAAACAAAGGATGTAGGGTTTATGGTTAAGGCCAAATCACCTGAAGTAAATTACACCAAATTTGCAGCTTTAATTGTCTGCATACTTCTTTCATAAGACTAAGCTTCATGGCATCTTTAATGAAGCATACTTATTTTAAGGAATGTGACATCTCTAAGAATAGTTATGCAAAATTATGCTAGGTAAATGTCATACTAAAAAGGGAAAAACGTGTTTTACAGAGATACCAACTCTACAGAAAGATTCTCTTAAGCGTAGAGTTTTGTTGAAATCCACATGTACCTCAGTAGCAGAGCTGTGAACAAAATGTGCAGTCTCACCTTTTCTCTCTCCTCATTATACCACTATGGCATTCAGGAGAGGTGAATGGGATGACAAGGAATGAGAAATGGTATTTAACACAGTTTTCACATTACCCTTTCTTTGCTAAAGTCCCACAGCTCTCACTAAGACTCTAATCCAGAATTTTCTCCATTCCAGAAAACTTGAAATAGGAGTTGTCTCCCATTCATGAGTCTTTTGCATGCCACTGATTTATTGACTTCCATCCTTCTGCCAATCAAGTAATGTCTTTCAACTTTAATGCATTCAGAGGCAACCATTTGAAATAAAAGACTTGAAGAATCACTACCATGAGGGTAACTTTAATGATAATCCCTTTTTTACTGTAGCTCTGTTTGCACACACAGGAATGCAGAGCTGCCCAATTTCACCTCATTTCAGACAGGAAGGAAATAACATGCTGTGACTCTCTTTTTTCTTTTTCTGAAAGAGAAGGCACACTTGCAAAGTCTGCCTGCAGCAATCCTTGTCTACCTGTGGTCTGCTTCAGAAGAGTGGCTTTTCCAGGCCTCTCACAGGCTGCCTCAATCCAGACTTGGTGACAGAACTGCCTACAGCAATATTTAGCCATTTCATTTGCCACCCTCGGCTGCAAACGCAAAGAAGCAGACACGCCTCAGATAAAACTCACCGCAGACATTCAGAGGAGGCAATCCCACATTGATCTGACCCACAAAAGAGACAGAAAGTGCCCATATCCGATGAATTTGCAGGCACTCAGGCATTGCTGCTCACAGCTGCACAGCTGTCCTTCACACATGAAAGGAACACGTCCGGCTACCCAACAGCTCTTCCAGTCTTTCCTTCTGTACAGCTCTGCTCAGGTTTCTCCAAAACCACAGCCCTGCACAGCATTGCAGCTGCCTGCCCCAGATCCTCAGCAGTTGTAACCCAACCTGGCTCCATGGGCTTCAAATGCCTTTTCCACCCACTGGAAAACCCATGGGCAAGTTGAAAGCACTTCCCTCTCCTCCCTCCCCGCCTACCACGCAAACAGACACAGACACATCCACGTACATGGTGAATGGAATCAGTCCAAAAAAGTTTTTTTCTCAACTCTGGTAGCAATATTTATTTCTTTCCAAACTAGCTTGGAAGGAAAACTTTGAAAGCTTTCCAAAGCAAATATTCCTGGGGCAAGAGGGATGAGTGTAAAGAATAGCTGGAGCTTGGTGCTGCAAGAACTTCTAACACCGAGACCTGAGGCAAAGGTCCATTTCTCCTTCTCTTCTTTCCCTCCTGCAACAAATCTGTATTGTACACAGCAGTGCATCCCTCTGTCAGACACTCCTCATGGCTGCCAGGTGGCTGAGGATGTGGCAGCTTCTGCCAGGGAAGCAGAAATGTGCTGGTCTTACATTGTTCATACTGACTTTCCCACAGCAAGTTGGGGGAAGATACCCATTTTTCTTCAACTCATGTAGTTTGCTGAGGGACATCTGGGACAGGGAAAAGGAGCATTTCCCACCTGGGTATGGGTGTATGAAAACTGCTGGGAAAACCATAGAGAAATGTTCTCATCTTGCAGTAATTAGGATAAGAATATAAAAGTGGACAGATGAAGGGGGTGAAGCCTTTGGTCCCTGTTTTGTCCTTTTGTTGGGCCTTGAAGTTTTTAAAGTAAAGACCTAATTTTCAGAATTGAACAATGGCAGCCCTCTCAGATGAGATATCATTTAAGAGGGAATATTTGCATGACAGGATGGGGAGAAAAGGAGTCAAAAGATAACAAATCCTTCTGTTTTGATCTGCTAAAGAGAAGATAAAGGGTGGGATTTGATGAAGTCAGGTTGGATAGCCCTACCTTTGCTCTGGAAATAGTGCAGCTTTCCATCAGAGGAACTGCAGTTGGGCTCAGTGAGGTGAATATGCAGCAGAGAGCTCAGGGTGAGACCATAAACTTTGGTCACTCCATCATCTACTGCAGATTCAGAGCAGTGGCCTCTGTGCATTTAGTGAGTTCCGTGTGACTCCCTGATCAGCATCCAGGTACAGGCACAAACAGAGCCATTTGCTGAGTTTATGAGGCTCTGGGGCCAGGATGATCCCATGTTGACACATGTAAAATATTCAACAGATGGAGTCTCTCAGTGCTTTTGCAATACAAACCACCATAAGACTATTAATGAGGCAGTATCTTTTAAATTAATCTCTCCAGCATAGAGTTGGCGGCACTGGGCTATTAATACATCTCAGATAATCATATTATCTGAGCATCTTCTGGGCAAATCAAACTCATGCAAAGTTTTTAGCTGATTTCATCATCCCATGGCCTCTTTTCCTTCTGTGATGTTTTAACACTTCTTGGCATATAGGCTGCTTTTCTTGCAAAAATTTTGTTGCAGTTGGTTTTTTTTAATTGCTTTTTCAATTGGATTTGAAAGATGCAAGTCTGGTGGAGGGGCAAAAAGCTCATTTGACTAGATACAGTTGTGGCTAGGTATTAATAATCCCCAAAGACCCTTAGATGAATCTTAAATTCATAAATAGGATTTTGATGATGTTGAATTTTTAATTTCTAGGTTCAAAATGCTCTTCACACAATGAATAAATCAACAATACTTGTGGGAGGTGGCCTGTTGGAAGCTCTGGCCCTCTGCAAGGCTGACTTTACCTATGACTGATTCCTTTCCTTTGTAAGCAACCCTGGAGTTTCCAGATTCACCAAGCAGTCATTTTCCTTTAAAGCACACAACAAATTTGTAACATACTGTAGGCTGACTTTATTAGATTAATTAAAGAAACCTATTAATTTCCAAGTAAATGAAAAATATTTTTAATAATTACCTGTGAACCACTTAGCACATTAACTTGTCCCTCTGAAATCATTTACCTAAGTGTGCCCTCGGTTTGCTTAATCCATAACTGGTCAATAGTATATTAATATTACAGTCTCATTTTGGATCTAAGCATGTCTGAGCCTATTAAACTGTCACCCTGGATTTACTTGCAGGGAAAAATTATCTGCATTCAGAGATAGAGGGAGAAAAGTATTAAAGTGAATCGAGCACTAATGAAATTAATCATCATCATCGTAAGTACTTTCAACTGCTGTCACCCAGTGGGAGATGCTGCTACAGGAAAAGTCTTCCAGCTCTATTGTTTTTATAGCTGAGCTCTGGAGCTTTCTCAGCTCTTGCTTGTTCCAAAGAGACTGATAACACTCTGCTGATCATTTAGAATCACTCCTATATTTTCTTTTTAACTAAGAATCAAGCTTAGAGGCAACCTTGAAATACAAGCCACTTCATGGAAAGCTTGTTGTGGCGAAATAGTTTAATGTAGGTCAGACCTACCATGGTTTGTGTTATAATTCATTCAAACTGGGAGACTCCATCTCTTGCTGTTTACTTCTACTGCATTGCTTGTGAACTTAATATGTATAATTTCCAGGTCCAAGCCAAAAGGAAAGAGCAAATCAGGAGAAAAATTATCTATGCCCCTGCAGTGCAAGATGCTTTTAGGTATCTAGAGCCAGGTCCTGAGCTGTGTAAATCAGAATAGGCACGTGGTGCATTAAAGCCAATAAAACTATGCAATTTTATATCAGTGATGTAAGATCAACCCTTACAGCACTCCTCTTACTTCATGAAAATATTTTGTAATCCTTTCATAATACTTGAATTCAAAAACGTCTTTTTTTTTCCTTCCAGCTGCTGTAGTGACAAGACACTAATCTGTATCTTGTTTAATACTATGAAACTTTTGAAGAGCTCCCCCACGTATCTTCTTTGAATTCTTCAGTTGTCTACAAACTCCAGTGTTGTATGGATTAAGCCTCTGATGAAGAGGAACATGACAATGGGAAAGACAAAAAATAGCAGCAGATCAAAAGAAGTTATCTCTAAAAACAAATTCAGCGCTATCCACAACTAAGTAACATTTGACATTTAAAAAATATTTGATCAGTGTTTTGGCTTACAGAACTGCTTTAGGGGCACTGTGATGTGTAAATTAAATTCAAATGAAGGTTAAATATAGTTCTCTGAGAAAGACTGCACAGTTTAAATTACCTAATTATTTAGACAAAATCTGTTCTCCTGTAATTAAATGTATACAAAAGAATGTGTCTTTTTACTAAGTACATTTGGAGAGGAGATGTTTATCAGCAAATGGTAACTTCCTCTTGAAGATCATAAAGATACTGTCATCACTCAGAGCTGTGTAAGGAGGAAAGTTGGTTCATGCATTTGTCAGAGCTCAGCTGAGGTTGAATGAAGTGAGACAGACCATTCCTGTATTTTGCTCTATGCAGCCTCCAGGTCCTGATCCAGCATAACCTTTTAATACAGGCTTGGCTTTAACTCTTTGTCTAGACTTCATTGCCTGTGCAGAAGGGGATACAACCAGCCAGGGTGCCCAGGCAGTGTTCTGGTCATGAAGAAGCTGATAATTCATCAAATCCCTGTCTGCTGTGATGCCCAGGACTGGATTCCTGCCCTGTGTCCTCTCATTCTGCAAGTGCTCCCAGGCTTTGGAAAAATGACTGCTAGAGTGAGTTACAGCCCATGTGAGTAACAGGGTGAGAGTCTGGATCACTGAGGTTTGTTTAGTCTATTTTTAAATGTGTTGAGTGAGGGGATTTTACCATCTTTCTGTGGGAGACTCCTCATGAGCCTAGCAGATGTCAGCAGCAGGATATCTTTTGCATGGTGCTGGGTATGAACTTTCTCTTCACCTTGTCCATCCCTCTGTTATTTTTTTTACTTGTGTACACCCATCAATATTTACACCCTGTTTCCACCCCAATATTTCTGTTTCTTTCTCCAGAGCCATTGCTCAATCCCACAAACTGTAGCTTTTTCACTCTATTTTTGGTGTCAGCCCCTCAGCCTCCTTTCTGCATTAGGAGGTCACCCTTCTCACCCTTTACTTCCTCCCCCCAGTTTGCCAATCCTGTTCAAATCTGTTGTGTGTGACTGACAGACAGAAATGTCAGCCTTGCTGAGGGCTCAGAGCTCTATGCCATCCATTTAACACTGCAGTACAGGCACAATACCCTTGGATTGTTCAATTACTGCTCATGAGCCAAAATCTCCCTCTCCAAAGGGCTGGAAATTAGGTCTGCACAGTATGCCTAAGCTTCACAATGGCATTCCCTGCAGTAAAGATGTGATATGGAATAGAGCCCTGCAAAAGAAAATAATAAGCAGGCTCATATTGCTTAAAATTCTGAATTTTCCAATATATACCTGGAATTATGCAAATTTTCTGTGGTTTCCCAGGTTGGAAGAGCAGCATTGCTCTGCACATCTGGTCCCCAGTGGTAATATCTGTCATAATTGTATTAGGGAAGAAATTGCATGCTCATTAGTAAAAGCATACTGGTGCACAAAACTTTTGTCTGGGGGCCCAGAGCATTTGAACTGCATGTAGGGAGAAGGTTTGGATTTCACATGTGACAAGAAGACATTTTTCAAAGTGAGTGGGAAATTAAAGGCGGCTCAACAAACTTTCCTACAAGTCATTGTACAATCCACTCTTTCAATTCAAATTCATTCTGTAGAACATCAGCTTACTTAAAGAAAGAGGAGAAGGAGGGGGAAAAAATTGATTTCTTGCTAATAGTCATAAAAGGAAGCCATTAATCTACCAGGGCCCTGTAGTGGGTCTAATAGTGAGAAAGAACAACTGCAATCAATATGAATGTATTCATTTATTCTCTCTCAGCCACAATCAATATGCATGGTATCTCAGTGTTGAATAGGAAAGCACAGCTTTTGCCCCAGTGAGTTTAAAATAATTCAACAAAACTCCTGCTGATTTTTGATTGAATAATAAGTTTGGCTCTAGCTCGAGAAAAACGTGCAGACAGGCAATATGCTGACAGGGAGCAAAACTGGGAGCCAGCAATTCTAGGAAAGGGAAGGGTTCAGGAAGGCATGGGAGGAACAGAGAGGTAAGGGCTGAGTTGGAGGAAGAAAGATGGAAGTGCTCAAGTTATTTGTCTGGGTGGTGGAAAATGTCCCTGTTGAAGAACAGAAGGGAAGCTGGTCCCAACCTTCCAGTGGGTTGGGGGGTGCAGCACATTCCCATTATTCATTTACTGTGTCATTCTTAATTGCCTCCAGAGCTCCTGTCCCATGGCTACATGTGCCCAGAGGGCATGAAACAGCACCGCCAGGGCTGCCAAAGCAGAGAAGGAGGAGACACAGACCCCATGGAAACCTGGAAGTGGACTGGCTCCCAGCCTCACACCCCTGGCAAATATCTTGGAACACCAGAGGCCTCCACTTTGCTCCCATCACTAAGGCTGCTGAGCAAGCAGCCTGTTGCATTCTTCCCTGACTTTAATTTGCAAACAGCCTTAAAACATTGCAGAAAACAGTATGGGACTTTCTTTGTAATGATGGTAACAAAGGTCAGGCTGTCTGTGTAAAGCCTGTGATGTAATCACTGAACAACCAAAGCATCAGATAGGAACAAAGGGGTCACCCTGAGCAGAGGAGGGAATGAAAGCAGAGAGAAGCATTCACATCACCAAACAAAGCTTCTGCATTGTCATGCCTGGACACTGAGCCTACCTGGGCACTAATAAAAATCCAAGCAGATAAATAGAAGTGTTTCACATGCTTTTGAACCTGCCTGCCAGAGCAGTGGCTGTGTTCTTTAATCACCCAAACAGGCAGGCTGAAAGTTCAAAGAGCAGTTAGGTATCTAACTTTCACTGAAGTTCAGGGCTGCTGGTCATTTAGCTGCTTTCTGTGTTGGAGGCCCACACACAAGCAGGCCAGCCAGGGATTCTCCATGGCCTCTGTTTCTGGGGAGAACTGAAAAATGCCTCTTGATGAGTTCTCCATACACTGCTTACCTATTCACTTTCCAGGCTGGGGATATTACAGTTATTATGCAGTGTCCTGTCATGGTTAGACTCCTAATGAGAAGACCTAATTCCCTCCCTGACTGTTTGGGAGGCTTGGCCAGTGGTGCTGTGTAAATGAAGAGGATGGTTATTACTATGATCATGATAATGTTCCATTAGTAATAACAAGGAACTGTGGTCAGGTATGGCATATACACAGGAAATGAGAGAAAATACCTACTTAAAAAGAAGGTTAAAGAAATTGGTGCTTTTCATCACATGAGAGGAGAGATTTGCATGTGAAACAGAACATGATGAGCTTGGCAAAAAAATCCCTACTATCATTAAATCTAATTTTAAAATTATTTAATTTTGCTATGTATTTTAGCCCAAGGAACATTGTCTTCCTGTAAGCATGCAGGCAAGGTCATGAATTCCCCATGGAAATACCTGGAGGAAGGGAAGGGTGAGCACATAAAATGGGTGATTCATGTTCCAATGAGAAATCCACTCCCCTGAGTGAGAGGAGGGTTCAAAGAGAGAGCTCCTTTCTTGTGCCAGAGAGGCCAATGACTAAGGAAGCAAGTAAAATACCAGGCAAGTTAAAGATGGCCTTTTCCTACTGCACCCTTGGAGCTCTGGGCAGTCGGAAGGTTTTTGTCTCTCTGAAGAGGTCCAGTGGATACAACAGTGCTGATGATCCCACAAAAGGATCTGCCTCACCTTTCTGATTGCTCATGAGTGTGCTGTACCAGTGCACCTGGGCCAGATGCAAATGCATTTCAGACAGCAGAGTAGAGAGGGAAAGAGTGGTGCAAGTCCCCTGTCAGGTACAGTTAGGTCATGTCTAACTTCTGATAGTGATCCAGTTATGTCCTCACAAGTGATGTGCAGGCCAAAACTATTTAAACCATGACACAACAAATACTCTAAGACAGCAGTTTTTTCACAGCAGCTTGATTTCAAAGTAAGAGGTGATCTTTTTCTTCAAGGAATGATTCCTTGCAGCTCATGTACCCAGATTTAAGCCAGAAAAATTTGCTTATGGCACAGGAACCCCTTACCAGCTACATGGGGCTATCTGTAAATCCCTTTCCAAACAGCAAGCTACTGAAATCAATGCCTATCAAAGATCAATACAGACACTATCCCATTCCTTGAGTTCCCAGCACAGCAATAAGGTGTAAGTCAAAGAACAGCTGCTGTGTCCCACTTAAACACAGATGGAGAAACCCAGCACAAAAACAAACCTGCCAAAATGACCATGTATTTTATCTGTTGTTTTCCATTTTGACATTCATTCAAAACTCTCATTGTGATCCATCCATGCCCCAAAATGGGTCTGACTTATTTTTCCAGAGAAAACCAGGAAGCTCATTATGTTCCTTTAGAAGGTACAAATCTGCACCTCAACGAAAACCTAAAAAATCCCGCATATGATGTCCTGTAGTGGAAGGTAACTTTTGCAAAAATTGGAATAGATGATACATCTCCAACAATCTTGTTTGCTTACAGTCTGTTCATAGGCCACCTCAGGTATCTGAACAGAGAAATAGCTCTGCTTCATGTCATCTGCAAAGCCTTGGAGGAAAATCAGGGGAAGTGGAGAAATACGAATTTAAAATTTACAAGGAATAGCAAAAACAGCAGAGGAATTTTCTCTATTAGTCAGACAAATTAAAACAAAAAAGAAACACTGGATATAGTTTCTTCTTGTTTTTACAACTGGCTATATCTTTAACTTTAGAATTCAGAGCTTGTACAGTGGCATCTGCACAAACAGCTGTAGTTCCCTTGTGTAAAACACACTGGATACAGCAGTGAATTTGCTTGAACTTGCTTTCCCAGTCAGCACGGTGTAACAAAGGAATGGTTAATGATTTCTGCTAAAGAATAGAAAGCTTCAGACACACAGCAATGCAGGATGCTACTTACTCTCCCTTTGTCCAGGCACACACCTTAAACCTTGCAAAACCTAGAATCTAACTTGAGGGAATGATTTGGAGACTGTACGGGAGTGGCAGGAAAGAAAAATCTTCATTTGTTTTGCCTGGCTGTGGAGGAGACCACATGGATTTCCTTTTTATTTACATTTACTCTTCTGTGAGTGTTTGTGTTCAAAATGCCTTATATGCCCTTTACCAGGAGATCACATATAATTGGCTTGATGCATATCAACTTGAAAGGCTGGGAGGCATCCCAGTGTATTAAATTTAATAGTTGGTAAAAAGGGTAGCACCCAATACAAGTCCCCAAAAAACAATAAAATTCTACATTATACAATTTCTGTGTTGCCTGTATTTTTTTGTTTGTTTGTTTGTTTTGTTTCTTTGTTGGTTTTTTTTTCCAGTTACATTTCTTTTTGGTGTTTGGTTATTTTTTTTTTTAAGTGCAGAGAAAAGGTAGAAAATTTCTGTACTTGATTAGGACCTGTTAGTGGAGATTTATTGCCAAGGGTTGCACTCTGTGTTTGGTATTAACCTCTCAGATCACAGCAAGCAGCTTTTGAAGTTGGCAGGGGACTGGAGGAAAGTTCTTCATCAGGGGACACCCCACGCCTGCCTCCTTCCAAGGGGAGGCTGAGGGCAGAGGGGGCAGGGGGAAGGTCACTTCATTCTGCCTGCCACACCATACAGTAAATAATAACTGGAGATGATTACTGAATTCAAGGAGTTCTTACAAGCCTTACAGCTTGTATGTATTTGTTAGATAACTAAAGAAAAGCAGGGTTAGACAGAATGACTCTGCCAGATGAAATCTCATCTGTTCCATTCCTAGCAAAGAAAATGCAGTAATTTAGGGGCTTTATCTGATTTAGGGCCTTAGTTTTCCCTCCTCTTCTGGTTCCCAGTAGCCCTGGTCCTGAAACCACACTGCCAGCTCCCCCTCCAGCCACAGCTGTTTTTTCTCCCCTCTGGGATCATTGCTTTCCCAGTGGGAGTGCAGGGTGATGCCACCTCTGCCAGGAGGGGACAACAGAGCAGCTCCCTGCAGTCCCACCTGCCAGGTGAAAGGAGTTTTGCACACTCTTCCCCAAGGGGCAAAACCTGGCCAGGCAGCTGGACCTGATTTGCCCCGTTCCTGTGCTCACTGCATAATAACATTCAAATACCCAATGCAAGAATGAAGGCAGAGATGATGCAGGCAAGTTGTGTGTGACCTCATCAGCTAATCAGAAAACAACACCAAATATGTCCATTTTTAGTGTCAGACTTCCATATTTTACATAAAGCAGAAAGCACTTTATCTATGGGTTGTCAGAAGGGACCCTGAGAGGTTTCTTTTTATACCATGAATGCAAGAGAGAGAAAGAGAAACTTTCTAATTAAAATCTTCCTAAGAAAGTGTGATTTCAAGGAAAGGAATAATTATTGCTGTAAAATGTCATACCAGTAAAGCAATCCAAGTTATCAACTAGGGTTTTAATTTTCTTTTTGCATCACTGAGCAGATTCCATAATACATTTTCATATAAATGCCTAGGTTCCATTCTTTTTCACTTGGGTTCACTGCTGTGTTTTAGGGGAATGAGTCCTCTTGTTCATTTTGATGAGCAAAACCTGGTGGAGGGAAACAAAAGCCACCAAGTACCTTCTGTCTGGAGTGAAACTAAGCAATTCCACTTGATGGCTTTGAGCTTCGGAGAAAATAAGGTCTGAATGAAGAGCCTTTGTCAAAGCCTGCACCCCAGCAGTTCATGGGGTTCACACAAGCCACATTTGTTCAGAGCAGTCCCAAGGGGACAATGCAAGCCCTGTTTTACTACCACGGGGTATAAAGTGGTATCAAATAATGAATCCAAATATTTCCTTTCTGAACTCAGCCCAAAGCACTTTAAAAGTTTTCTAATATAAAATAATATACCATGAAGTGGAAATCTTTCTGATATTTTGTCATTTTAAGCTGTGGTAATATATTTTCCCTGGGAAAACATAACTCTGCAACCATTGTGTGCTTTTTGTGTTTTCTGTTTAATCTGTGATGCATATCTGAATGGAATTTTTGCCTGTAATTCTATAAAATTTACTCTGAACCACTGCTTATGCTCTGCTGATCACAACTCTGGTTTAAGGATTGGCTCTTATTTTTCAATCTTCTCTTCACTGCCCTTTTGCTCTATTAGAATATGAGGAGTAAGAGGGAAAAATTTTGCACATTTAACACTTTGTTTCCCATGGACTATGTGATCTTGCTATCTCACATGGGCAAACAGGAAATCCTACTGCTGGAATGACAGTTTTAGTAAATCTAATAGACCAACAGAGGTGCATGGATTGATATTTTTGCTCTTCTAAGTTTTTCAGTGTTATCTGCTATGTGTTTCAGATGTGACAGTCATGGCAAAAGAAGAACAAGGACAAGGGATAATGGTTTTAAACTAAAAGAGGGCAGGTTTAGATTAGATATTAGGTAGAAATTCTTTACTGTGATGGTGATGAAGCACTGAAACAGGTGGCCCAGAGAACCTGTGAATGCTCCATCTCTGGAAGAATTCAAGGCAGGTTGGATGGGGCCCTGAGCAACTTGGTTTGGTGGAAGGTGTCCCTGCCCATGGCAGGGGTGTTGGAATGAGAATGTCTTTAATGTCCCTTCCTATATGAGCCATTCTGTGATTCTAAGGAGTAGGAGGCTTGATCCTCAGCCAGTGTACATTTATTTAACTGTGAAATCCTAGGTTATGGCTTACATACCTGTATGTCAGGCCAGACTTAATCATGGCTGTAGAACATAACCTTTGGTTATTGCACTCCACTGGTCACTGGATGTTTAAAAATCAGACTGATTGAAGAAGACTCCTGTCATTTAATTTAGCTTCTGCAGGAAATGGCTTCACTTGTTTTCAGCCCAAATGAAGTCTGATTTCCAAAAGTGATTTTAAAGCAAAAAATATGACAATTTATCAAGGCTAAACTGGGCCCTTAGAATCACTTAGCATCTCCCCAAGTGCAAAAGTATATTATTACATCAGCTGATAAGAAGATGGTGTTCCTTGTGCAAGTTTACAGTCTGCTGAAGCTACTTCTATTGGGATATTTTAAAAGCTCAAAAATTATAGGGGAAGTTCATGCTTCATCCATGCTTGAGTAAGGTAAAGATGGAGAAGCAATGCTTAAAGGGTGTCACAGAAGGGACTGGACTTGTAGCTCCTCTGCGTTAACAACAGAGCCCCTACACAGGCTACAGTCCTTGCAAGGTGAGGGAAAGAAAGTACATGAGGCACAGATTGATGAGGAAAACAATGTCAGAAAGAGGTGAGAGCTTTAAGCAGGACATCCAGTGGTCTGAGTGAATGCCTGGGAGCTCCTCTCTACAGGGGACAAGAGCAAACCAGATCTCTGAAGTACCCTGCCAGGAGCAAGCTGAGAATATGTGGAGTCCCTCTGCCCTTGAAGTAAACATGACTTTAAACATGAATATATAAAACAGAGCACAGCTATTTGTAGGAAGTCAAAAGTAAATGAAATGGGATGAGCTTCCATGAAGTAGCAGGAAAACAAAGACAAAGCAAACAAACAGGAATGTAAGGAAAGCACAGGCAGCATTTGTAATAGTCATTAACCATGCTTTGTACTCCTGAATGCCACTTATTTACTGGCCTGAGTCTGCAAACGTTAAGGAGTTGGCTACAGAGAGGCCGTGGTAGCAGATGATTTATTTATCTGCTGTCACTTTTGTCTCTGCCTATTCTTCTGCAGTGTCAAGTCTATTTACACTCTTAGTGGATGTGGTGCTGTGGGGTGTGTGTAAAGCTGTGGAATCAAACCAGGACTGTTCCAGAGCAGGCTCATCCATCAGCAAACCTGCTGTGTCTGCACAGCTCACACAGGGAGCCCCACACCCAGCACTGGCACCGTGCAAACCCTGCAGAGCCCTCAGTGGCAGCTCCCAGGTGCTCAGCACCACCAGCAGCAGCTCCTGCTCCACCCAGGTGTCCCCTGGCACCATTCCTCACCAGCATCCACTGAGCTGCCTGGGGCACCAGGGAAGACCTGCCCAAAACCCTGCCACTGAAGCTACCAAGTTCTGTGAGTCTTTGGGTCTTTTCAAAAGTCTGTGCTTGGTGCCTGATATTGTGGCTTTGATAGGGTTGGGATACACACCTGGGGAATTCTCCTAGCTTTAACTTCCCCATTTTTAAAGAAAAATATTATTTAATAACACCCAAGCATTTGGAGCTACCACAAGGATTATTTGTACACAACACAGATCTAGAAAGGAACATTTTGTAAGTGATAACAAAAAACTCCTACTTCTTTTGTGTTGATTTTTTTTTCTTTCTCCCTTTGTGGTGAGTTTAGTGTCTGTGAGAAGTGCTTGGAAGTCCTGTTTTCTGAAAGAGCAGGTGGAGGAAATCAAGGGTTGCTGTAGTGGTACAGTCAATCCCAACATGTTGCAAAAGCATTGTCACTTTGCATTACACACCCTGGTGAGACACAGGTTGAGAGATGTGTGTCTAAGTGGTTTCACGGTGGCAAGAGGGTCACACATGAAAGTAGCCCCTTTCCCTGCAAGGCAGCATGCTCTCCCATGAGATAATCAGGATTTTCTTCCTGAAACAGTTAGTGGATCTCTCTGCTTAACAGCCACTCACACAGAGGAAAGGCCAGGGACACATTCTTTAGATTTGATTGTTGTGAGAGCTCAGAGAAAATTGTGGGGACCAGGAGACCGGGTGCTTGGGAACAAATACTTTGATGTTTCCATTCTGCTACTACCTTTATATTTGTGCTTTCTCTCCGAAACTGATGGATTCATTATGCTGCAACACCTGCTTTAGGCATTTTGCAGCTGCCATGGCAGAAAATGTATATATATTACACTGTCACTGGACTAACTGAGCTGCACTTACTGCCTCCTTCCCACACAGGAGAAGACAACAGACCTGCTTTCCCCGGCACGTTTCTTACACAGACAGAGTGCTTTGTTAATAAGCCAAGCCCAGTATTTTAACAACTGCAAGGTGAAGGGTTGAAGCAGTAATATGCCTTAAGGTCATGTGGCACACAGTCATATTTTAATTACCACTGCCTGAGGCTATCTCCACAGGTATGTTTCCTTCCTGCATAAAACATGAACCTGGGAGTGATTTCAAAACACACTGTCAAATACTCTGTGACTCCAACAGGATGTACACAGTATCAGACTTTAATCCAAGGGCAAATTTTATTTCAGTGTTTTATCTTGAAGGCTCAGAGAAGCAAGAGAAAGAAACACTTTTCTATTGGTAAACTAATAATGTTTAGTAACACAAGATGTATCATATGTTCTAGAGATCTTTCATTTCCTTAATAAATACCCAAGCACAGCAAGCTCTCAACACCAATATCCTTTCAATAAAAGGTAACCTTATATGGTCACTACATGATACATGATTTATAAGATGTCATGTTAAAGTAAACTCAAACTCACCAAACACACTAAGGAAAGGAAATGGTTGTCTGGCTCCATATGGTGTTTTCATGTTTCTATTAAAACCAGACTATTCAAACACTGTGGATACCAGCACAGGTTTTAGCTCTAAAGGAAGGATAAAGAGAGTCTTATCTCTACCATCTGTAGCAATAGCATAAAAATTGCTGGCAACACATGAATGTGGTTAAAACACTTAGGGTCATCTTACTGTTGGGGATTAAAAGACATTGCTCCCACAGACTGGTTTGCTCAAAGAGCTGTCATGAAAGTGAATCACTGAAACCTTTTGCTAGCCAAATATCACAGAAAAAAAGAGGGAGCATAGTTGAGCTGGAAAGACCATTTCTTTGGATACAGCCTCCTTTAAAGTAGGATGTAGCATTGCAGAAGTTGAAACCTAATCTTCACTATAATACTCGACACTTTAATCCAAGGTCCAGATTTTTATCAAGTCATGCTATTCTGATGGAAGATCTTGCACTGCCTCTGCAAACATCTTCAATCTAAGAATTTATTCTGCACCTTAAATTAATAAAAAGTTCCTCATTTATTATGAACGACCATAAAAAGAAATCTAGGACACTGAAACAATTTTTCACTGGCTGTTCCCCCATTTGCCCTGCCAGGTGGATCCGAGGAAGCACAATCCTACAACAGCCTACTCCAGGGACTCCCAGGCTCAGCCCCTGCCAGGCTCCACTCAGACACCAGCAAAAAAAAACCTGATGTAAACAGAATGAACCTGAATTATAATTTTCCTTCCCTACAGAGGGCAACCCCTCACCACTCCAGTGAGCGAGGGGCTGCCTTGCATCTCAGTTCAGGCCCAGGAACACACTGCATCCCCCCAGCATAATGAAATCAAAGAGAGGAACAGATTTCAATGAGTGTCACAGCAGGTCAGTGCATTCACTTGGTAGCGTGCAGCACAAAGCTCACATAGTTGCTTTTTAAGTTATTTTTAAATCTGCTGCCAAACCATACTGCTGTAAAGCCCAGCTGATTTGAGGACCTGCAATAAACTCAGTGATGTACAAGACCCCACCGATTTTGTAGGGGAGGGCTCATCCTCCACATTTTCAAGGTGCTCTTTTCACTGGACCTTAAGTTACCTTAATGCTTTGAAGTGTTTCACTCTGCTTGGATATCAATGTATTTACCACGTCCTTTTGCCTTGACAAGAGTTTAGGTTCATTCACTTCTATGGTCATTAGCCTTATGCCTCTACCACTGTTTCTCCTTTATTAGCAAAAGTGTCTTCAAGAACTTGTGTTAATGAGAACGGCATAGACCCAGAAAACACTCTCAATTCTTTGAACCTCACTCACATCATATTACAAGGCTAATAGTGTCACTACTCCACTTCAATTTGCATTACAACCTCTAGAGCCACCCATACTTAATGACTTAAACACCTCCCTTCCCTCTTCTCTTCCTCTGTTAAAAACTATAGCACACAGCAGCTTTGCTTTAAGTTACAAACACCATCCATGGGTCTTGTTTATGATGGTCCAAAAGGTTTCCTTTTAACTTTCTATCTACAGGACTCAATCCCTGCTCACTCAGAGCTACCAATGGAGCCCAGGGGGCAAAAAAACATCTCCTTTATCACTCCCCTCTACAGGACACAGGCACGGGAGCTGAGTCTGTATTGGTACATGAGGGACTGAGGAACATCTTCCTGGCTGCAGCAGGCACAGTGTTCCCAGCTTTCTTACCTGGTTGAGGAACTTCCACCCAGCTTTTCAGCTCCTACAGATTTCCTGGGCTGTAATTTTGGGGTTGTCTGTGGGAAGCCACTAGGGAAGATGAGACTCTTCTTTTTCCTGATGGTGATTTCTGTAAAAGGGTTTATGTACCAGGAAGGAGGGCACACGCTGGCTCAATTGCCAACACAATTTCCCAGTTAAATACCGTGACAATGGTGAGGCACTGCTATGGGTTGCCCAGAGAAGCTTTGGATGCCCCATCCCTGGAGGTGTTTGAGGCAAGGTTGAATGAAGATTTGAGCAACCTGGACTGGTGAAAGGTGTCCCTGCCCATGGTAGCAGGGATTGGAACTAGGTGATCTTTGAGGTGTCTTCCAACCCAAACCATTCTGGGGTTATATGAGTGACCTGTTCCATGGGCTAACAGGCATGGGCATTTTAGGTGGGCATGTTTTTTCCAGGATATTGGCAGTGTGCTGCTTTGGAGTGGTTTTGTCTGTGGGCTGTTTCTGCAAGAGTACTTGGGGCAGGGGAGTTTCATGTAAAAATAAATTGCATAAGTGAGAAAACAAAAATATCTACTTGCTGCTGACATGGGTCCCTTTATCATTTGTTCATGACTGAAACTGAGTGTAGTGTGAGCTCCACTGGCAACTGTGCTCACCCACCCAGAATTTAAGTTACACTAATATATTTCAGCACAAATTAACATGTTGATCTGAACTTCAGGCCAATTTCATTGCAGTGACACAGAAATAAAATGACTGAAGCATCTGCCAATGGTCTCAAGCACAGGGCAACAGTATGCATACCCATTTGGAAGACTTTTAAAGAAGAGTATTCTTCCTCAGCTTATTATCTTGCTATTTACTATGCTGAAACCAAGATTAAAATGCTTTAGTGTTTACTGAAGCAGCATATATGGGATCTAACAGCATGTTATTTTGTGCACACTGTTTAACATTCTTTATTGCTCCAACTCATAAGGTTTATTTGAAATCAGTGGAGGAATTCATCCCATCCACCATTTACTCAGCCATTATCAGCTGCTGCAAAAGGGTTGTGTGAAGAATAAACACCAGTTATTTATGAGCTTTTGCAAGCATGCAAACTCCTGATAGAAAATTACGTTTTTAAGGTCCATTATTATTTATAGCACCTGTGTGTCACTGTCTGCAGTTGTGCTCTGTATGGAGGGTGCTCCAGAGGCAAGGTTGCTCCTGGAAAGAACAGTAGCTGCCTGCTTTTACTTCACTTTTAAGTTGGTTTATGCTTGATACCAACCTCTTTTTCTCTTCTCACCCCACTCCACTCAGGAAAAAGTCCTTCTTCTTTTGCTGGTAACTACAGTGAGTGTGGAGCTGATGGAGAATGAAACTCTACCTCATGTTTTGATCAAACCTTAGTAAAGTCAATAAAGAAGTTCTCCTGTCAGAGGAGAAGACTGATGAGTGAATAGTTTTCCCAAAGGTCAATAAATTTCCAGTATGGAACCTCCATAAAATGTTAGGCAGATATTGGCCAAGAATAATTTAGATTGCAGGTATACAGATGTGAAGGAGAGACTCCCATTCAGTGGGACCTCACGTGGGAACAGAGTCACAGACTCAATTTGAGTCACAGACCAATGCTCAGCCCAAGGCAATTCCTGCCTGCCAGCTCAGGGTAGGAAACTCCTCTAAATTCTTCACCTAAATACAGGAGAGTGCTGTATGTTTTTCCAATATTTCCACTTATTCCATGTGTTTTGTTTATGTTTGATGTATTAACACAATTTACGTTGTCTTCCTCCACCTTTGTGAAATTTTTCCTGGTCTTGCTACTCAGGAGAGACAGAGGTGCATGTAATAGCTAGGGATTGCTTCAGATGAGCAATTTCAGTGGAAATGTTTAGTGCAGCTTCATGTTTCATCTTCCCAGAACCTTGGTGACACTTTGTCTGGAATACATGGTTTGCACCACATCCCTGTGTGTCTATTCCCAGGTTTGATTATCTGAGCTCTCAGAGGAAAGAAATGCCAAGAGCTATGTACCTTTGCTAACTGGCATTCTTCTGCTGGTTTTGCATAATCAAGCAGCACCTTTCATCCTATAATATATTTAAAATGTCTTTTAGACAAAGCCCAATCTGACGAGGCTGGCTCTGCAGCAGCAGGGAGCGTGCATGGTACATTGGGCTTCAGAGTAATGGTTTAGATCTCTCTACAGCATGTAGCACACATAAGCTTTGAGGCATAAAAATCATAAATGATTAACTTACTTGATTTCACATAAATGATAGAAATATGCTCTCCATAGTTTATTTTATTGTCTAAAAAGAATGACATTCTGTGATCATGTGATGGTGTCTTTTTATGGTCTTTAGTGATTCTAGTCCATTTTGTTTTAACCGACAATTTTTCACTGTATTAATTGCTAATTATTATATATTTGTATACATGACATTTCAATTATCATCATGTGATCATAACTGTTTGGATGGACTATTGTCTCATCTCCATGAGCTATTTCCACTACAAGCTAGGCAGCCTTAAAGAAATTGCATCCAAACATTTTTCTTTCTTATTTTTATTAAAAATATTTTTCAAATAAAAAAGAATCTTACTAAAACATCCAGCTTGCAAGAAAACATGAAGAGTCGTTGTAAGAAAAATAAATCCAGTATTTGTTAACTTTTTAATAAGCGACATTTCAACTCGAATTTTGAGGGAATATCTGATACTCTGAAAAGAAAAAAGTTAATGCACATCAAAACAGACATTTCCAACATAATTTAAAATACCAAACAACACTTCCCCAAGAGCTTCTCTGAGATCTACAGGTATCTTAAAAATAAAACAGTGTACATTTTTATATTTACCTATCATAAAATTGGATTCATTTCCTCATCTCCTTGCCAGGTGAGAAAAACAGGTAGAACTTCCTTAAAGAGAGCTGAGACAACCAGGAGAGTCTGGAGAGAACCCAGAAACATATCCCCAGTGTCACAAATTCATGAGCCCATCCAGAGAAACTATGGCAGTGCCACCTGCTAAACACATTCAGTCGTGCATTGATACACCTGAGCCTCATCTGAAGGCATAATCTAAAATATGCACCTCTCCTGCAAACTAAGAGGCAAAGATAAATTCCCCCACTTGGTTTGAAATGCTGTTTTGTTGACTTCTGGGCTATAGAAAGATTTATATAAATAGAATTTCTCTTTCTGCTTGCTTCCCTGTCCTGGAGAAATATGTATAAATAAGAGATCAAAGATCCTGTACAAACATTCAATATAAAGCTGACAGGCTGCAAAAGCAGAGTTTCTTCCTCTGTGTCTCAGAGAACAGTGACTCAGGAAACCCCTGGGACTCCTCAGAGCTGCTTCCTCCACTAGATTACACCCTACGAGGGAAGCCTTTTTAAATTTCGCTTTCATTTCAGTGGTGCCTTTGAAAATGTATATAAGTCAGAATGATTAGGTGGTAAATGGCTTATTTCAGATGCACAGAGATATTTTTGCAGCCTATTTGGAATGGTGTGGTGGTGTCTCTGCCCTGACCTTGCTCTCCTCCTGGAGGCTGCTGAACCCCCAAGGGGCAGCAAAGACAGAGGACATGCAAACTTTAGCTTTGGCCACCCCCTCAAAAGCCTCCCAAAACTTTTGTTTGTTTTTCAGTTAAGATCCTATCAGACAACATGGCATTTCCTGCTTTATCCTTATTGTGTTTTGTTTGAATGTCTCATCAGTTACCTCCCATCACCCCAGCCACTCTGCAGATTCCACTGAGAAAATAAGGTCCAGTAGGAAAATATTGATGGCTTTATCAGTATGAAATACTCACAATGCATCACCTGTATGCTTAGGAGTGTAATGCTGACAATAAATATGATAATAGTTGTCACACATCAGTGAGAGAAATGTTGTGCTTCCAAAGCACTGAATAAATTGCATTTTCCTTTATTTATTCAGTGCAATAGATGGCACAAAGATGGTAGAACCAACCAACCATTTTGACATGTTTACAAGGCTTTTAAATCATGAAATGGATTATTGCAGTGCTGAAAGTATTTGGCAAATGCATTTTATGCACAGCACATTCTGCTTGAAGAGGCAGGTTTTTAATTTACATTTGTTAGCAACGCCCATGACAAGGAAGGATCGTGTGTCAAGGACACCTTTAGTTAACAAACACAGAAACCTGCATTGTTACACCTGATCTGCTTCACATACAGCTACTCAACTTAACAGAGAGGAAGCCTGAGAGTCAGGAGAAATATGCAGATGCTCATGAATCACCCTACTGGCAGTAGCCTGTTTCCAACTCAATCCACAATAAAGTCCAAGGATGGCCAAGCTGTTTCTCTTGAGTGAATTCACAAATACATCCAGTTTGGATCCATAGATCCCAGCTAACAAACCTTCTTTAGTGGTCTTTCCCCACTTCCAAAACCTAGGTTTAATAGAACAAATCTATACCCATTTGAGGCTGATGTAACAAAGTGCTAAATATTTCCTACAACCAGTTCCAGACTTATTTCATTTCCCACTGAGTCTCAGGTATAACCAGTAAAAATAAAACCAGGCCTTCATGACTTCGTGACTGAGAAATGATAGGAAATGTCCTGGTGGATCAGACACATCTTACTTAGGGCACACATTTTATCTCACCAAACTCAAACTGTCTGAAAGTAAAGTTTTGCTAAGAAGATCAATCATGCTCCTTGCAAAGAAAGGAAACAGGTTTGTGCAGGAGACTCAATGCTCTGATGTGCAGACTTAAAAAAAAAAAAAAAAAGAGTTTTCTTTCAACCAATTATTTTATCCCTTCCATTTCTGGATCCAATAAACCAGATCTTCAACAGCTGCAAGCCAAAATCATTTCAACTGATTGAGAGCAGCTGATGGTCTGGTTAAAATTTCTCAATCAGCATTTTGGCTTCAATTAATCTTGGCTGCCCCAAATACGGTGTTCAAACATGGCAGCAGTTAACATAAATGTGAATTGTTTAAGGAATTAAGTAGCAGAAAACAAACCTGGTAAGAAATAAAGGGCACATTGTAAGCTGTTTGAAGTTTTCATTTAGATTGTAGTCACAGGCTAAACAACCGTGACATTCTGCCAACAGAAGAGCTGTGGCTTTACAAAAAATGTGTTGGTTTTATATAGAACAAAAGCCCAAAAATGTCAGAGCACCTTGTAATGGGAGAAATAATAAGATAAAAATGCAATGGAATAAAAATCTGAAATCCTATAAAACTCATTATAAAATGAGCCAAGAGAAATGGAATGCTAGAGATAGGTCAAAAATTAGAAAAAAAAAAATAGCTAGTTCTTTGTTCCCTTACACCAGAAATTAATAACATGCACATATTTAATATTCTCCAAGTTTAGACATGGTTCTGTTCCCATTGAATTAGGCATGTATACATTATTAACGTACATCAAACTACATTAAAGTAACATGAATGGTTTGATTTAAAATCCACAAATGCCTGGCAGTAATGTATCCCCACATCAGGAAAAGAAGTGATCAGAAACCCTGCCCCAAGTTTCTAGTTCTGCTGAGTAGCATTACATCCTTCACATGATTTCAGGGCACATTAAAATGAATTTCTCCTTAAATATCTGTGGGATTTTGTGTGTTTGTTCAGCCTTGGGCTTTAAGGAAAGGAGGAACAGCACTACAAGAAGTACTTGGGGCAATCTTAGAAACCACAGGCCGTTGGCAAGACAGGGAAAAACAGCCCTGAGCAGCACCAGTGGCTGCTGAAGATCTTTCTTCCCCCAACTCTTGAAGCAACAGAGCAGAGCACATTTAGCACCCCAATGCTTTGTCCAATCTGCTTTTTGTGCTCTGCTGCCTGTGCACAGTAGGCCCTTATGCTCAAGGGAGCATTGTGTGTGCATTGTGTATCCATTATTTGGGTGTGCACTGTATATCCATTATTTGGGTGTGCACTGTATATCCATTATTTGGGTGTGCATTGTGTATCCATTATTTGTGTGTGCATTGTGTATCCATTATTTGGGTGTGCACTGTATATCCATTATTTGGGTGTGCATTGTGTATCCATTATTTGTGTGTGCTCTGTGAATCCATTCAAGTTCCAGCTTTACTGGGCTACATGAAGGCACATGGAGCAATTTTCTTCTCCCACCCCTTCTCTCTATGTATACCCACATTAGCACCACCGTGTCCAAGAGCTATTTTATAAATCATTCTCAAGTACCCCTTTGTTGCTGTGGAGCACATGTACACAGACCCCCACTCTGGACCTCCCCTCACCATTTGTCTGGTTGCATTTAATGCAAGTCAGACACTCTTTAGTGCTGCCCTACTTGCCAGGCTGCAGACTGTGGGTCACAGTCTTTCTTTAGCCCATTCAGGACTGATCACAAGCAGAAAAACTTCCTTCTATTAAAAGAAAAATTTGCAGGAGTGTTCTGTCAAGGAGGGCTTTTTTTCATCTCTAATGCAGTGTGCAATAGTGAAGTTCAAGAAACACTGGAGAAAAATGTTCTAAAACAAGGGATGTCATAAATAACAGAATTACTTTCATCTGATTTCTATAAGAATGGAGGCTTATTTAATTATGTCATCTGTCTGTGTGTATATGAATTTGTCTTTTCCCCACATTGAACCTGTCAGACTCAAAATTTGAGCAAATTTGCCTAAGGGGACTTCAAGAATGTGCTTCCACAGGTATGATGAGAAAAGGTAGACAGATAAAGAAAGATCACTTTCATGTATTCACTGAAGAAATAATAGTTAAATTCTTACTAAACTGTAGAGAATACTGAAGCAAAACCAGCTTTTGGTGTTTTCCTACAACAAAGGATTTTTCTCTAGGTGATCATCTGAAGAAACAGCAGAGAATTCATCATAAAGCTGCAGGAAACCATGCTTGATCACTTCTTCTCAAGAAACTGCTTATTGTCTACTCAGAGAAATGACAGAAATAAAGGATTCCAGCAAAATAATACACTCCTTCCACTAATTTAGAATATTGCACAAGGGAATTATTTTGCAAGTTTCCGTCTACCAAAACAATAGCACAGTTGGAAAACACAAAAGCCACAAGCTGCTATTCACAAACTGCTCTTTAGCTTTAGTGTTGGCTTGCAGTATCCATATATAAAGCTTACCACAGCCCAACTTGGTGCAAACTAGCATATCTTCAAGAAAATTGATATAACCTCTCTTGACAGTATTAAGCAAGGCCTTTAGTTTGAGATATTTTGTAAGAAATCCATGGAAAACTATGAACAGAAGATCCCTGACCTGCTGGTGTTCAGTATTAATGACTTATTTTGCTTTAAAAATTATGACTAAAAAACTAAGAACATCCACCATAAAAGTGAAAACGGGAAAAAAAAAACAAAAAAACCCACCTCCACCAAATAAGAAAGCCCCACATTGCTGTAAAAGTATCTATAAAATATTTTGCATTCTGCTTCTCCTAGTATCTTCCCCTAAGGACAAAGGTGATGGTTGTCCTAAGCCTCAGTTTCTCCTAAAAGCTTTTTGCAGCAACTGAGAATGGACTCCTTATGTGCATTTTCTTCAAGTTTTGATTCAAGACAGATGCCATTGTTTTTAAATCTTCTTCCGCCTTTGACACATTTTTCTTTTTCTTGCCTTCTATGTTATAAATTGAAGAATTCATTGCTTTTTATGAGGGTTTTAAGCTTTCCCTTCAGCTGCCTATCCAGGCTGATGAGATGGCAGCAACCACCTGAGGGAATCTGGAAGTGTCTGGTGCTGCCTCGGGAAGGAAATTGGGGAAGATATCTTGAGGTTCCTTTTTGCTTTACATTTGTGTCATTTCCCCATCTTTCCTTCTTGGTGCTAATTTGCTTTATTTGGTCATTGATTACATGATCCCAAATTCAGCAAAACTCTTCAGTATATGTCCATCCTGTCTAGAAAAGTAGTCAGGAAAGAACTTGATTCCCACTGGAATGACGTCTTGAGCACCTCAATAAAGGCTTTTGTCCGAGTTCTGCCTCTTCCTTCCGTTCCTTCAGTGTCCCTCATCCCAGGACCAGTTTGCATGTCAGACCTTCTGGGTGATCTCATTCCCACTCACTCTCCAGCTCCTCCTTTTCCTCAGATTTCCTCTCTTCATTGTTTACACTGCAGGATTGTTTATTGATCACCTGAACTGCTCCAGCTGTGTTCTCACTGTCCAGATCCAGCTGATCCCATTCTCAGAGCCTTCAGATCAGGCATTAATGCAGCTCCAGCTGTTACCCCTCTACCAAGCTGTCCTTCCAGCTGTGTCCCTCTTCCACTGCTCCCATCACCAGCTTTGGTCATTGGTGCCCAAGAGGAAAAGGGAGCTTCAAGCCAAACAAAAGCAAAGAGTGGAAGGCCAGGAAAGGGCCAGTAAAAGACTGAGGACCAAAAACTGAGTTCTGTGGTACAGGTTCCCCTGTAGGGGTGCAGTGAAACAGGGAGCAGCCCCACAGTACCTCCCTCTGTCTGCAGCAATGGGTGGAAACAGCTCAAACACACATAAGGACCAAAACTGACAATTTCACAACTTGAAGATTTCTCAAGGAGACATACACACCAAGAAAACAGGTAGGTTCTTTTGAGGAAGATCTTGAAATATCTTTTCTGTTTCGGTTTTTTTTTTTTTCCAAAAAATATTTAACATGCTAGGAACCTGTATCTATAGTAATAATAAATAATATTCCTGTCCTGAGACATTACATTACAAGTATGTGAGTGAAGTTTTTGTGGGTCATTTTGAGACACATGGAAAGAAGATTTATGTTTCATAAATAAAAAAGGAAGGGAGGGGAAGGGCACTATTGATCATTGTTATAATAACGAGGCTTGTGCTTGCAGATTTAATCTGTTTGTGCTAGGCAACAAAGACTTACTGAAGAAGAGCCTATGTCTCTGGAATAATACAAGGACATTAACCTGGCTCTAGGAAAGACTGAAATCTGGAAATATTTTTATATTTTTCAGAATTTGTGGGTTGATTTTGCTGCACCCATGGGTTTAAGTTAAATTATTATCATTAGATTTTTTTATTGTGTTGGCTATGTTTTACTTTAATATGAGAACAATTAGTGATTTTTATTGCTAGCAAAATTGGACTCTTAATAGCAAAATATCAGGAAGATGATTACATGTTATACTAACTGGTTTACCCTTCTTCATGCAGGCCAATTTATTGTAATTAAAAGTTGCCACTTCACAGCAAGGGTCAAAGACTAGGGCTTGTATAAACATTTTCAAAGAAACACTGAAGAGACAGGATAAGGTCTCTGCTCCCACCATCATTTGTTCTGCTTTGCATAGTTAGCAGATCTTGCTGCTGAAATGCCTAATTTGCACACGTACAAGGAAATTAATTTTGATCTCTGCTACAGGCTTGTTATTCCAACCCAGAGCAAATAAAAGCTGCTTTATGTAACCAACAGTTGAACTGAGTCCTGACTCCTGCAAGAGCTTCTTCATGTGCATTGAAATTCAGTTGACCTATTCACATTAAATAGGATGGTACAGACTCGGTCATACAGAATTGGCTTCACAACAGATAGAAAGTCATAAATATTCCATTTGGGTTTAGTCCTCATCTTCAGAGTAACTACTTTGCCCTGGGTTTTCCAAAATTTAGGGCTTGTTGTGGTGAACTCTTTGCTCATGGTATGCTCCTGTTATGCTGGAGCTCTGGCTCTTTCACTCTCACATAAATTTGTAGTTGCCCTCCTGATACACATTTTCTTACTTTGGGGTTGTCTTCAGCACTTCTTGGCTTTGCCCAAGAAACAGTTTAGTGCCAAATTCTAAGAGAACCAAAATGCACTAAACACCAGACAACCAGGTGGGCAGGTGCAGTACTTTCTCCTCTGAAAATAACAATGGCACATGGATTAACTGTGAGGCATAATTCATTTTAAGTCAGCGGGCAGCTGAACCAAATAAGGCTGCCAAGTTCTAATTTTCCATTTAACACTGAGGAGGATAAAAGGCAAAACAGTGACCTAAAGTAATTATATAGGTGGGTTGAAAAAATTGCAGGCCCAGGGAACATATGAAATATGCAAAGTCTACCTAGAACAGGCACCTAAAGAGGACAGCATGGATCAGTTTAGGATTAATCTTCAAAATCATCACCTCAGTGTGCTGCAGCAGCCAAAATTACAAGCAAATTGTGGGCATCATGAAGAAAGTTAATGGGAAAAAGACAAAGGGAGTAATTTTAATGCTACAGAGACCAAGAGTGAACTCTCATACCAAGTGCAAGGTGATACAACTGGTGTAGAATTGAGTCTCCAGAAGGATGTGATGAAGTCAGGGAAAAGGAAACAGTCAGGTAAATGGTCAAGGGAGAGGAGAAAAGGGCTAGGACTCAGAATTTGTGCAGGGGAAGGCTGAGGGGGACATAATCAGGGATTTCAGTAATTAAGGGGGTGGGTAAGCCAAGTGCAGACTCTGTTCACTGATCCTGCAGAAGGAGAGCAAGGGGATGTTCCATGAATATCACAGGGAATAAGTAACAAAAGGTCTGAAAGACAGTGAGTACATCTTTGCATTGTGGCAGGGACCTCAGCAAACCTCCCACAAAGAAGACTGTGGACACAGAGGTGTCAGCAGGGTCAGAGAGAGATAAGAAGAATTTATGGACTACAGACAAGTCCATGAATGGATACATGTCTAGGCAAGGACATACCTCCTAATCTCCCTTTAAATCTGGAAGAGGAGAAGCAGGGGCCAGAATACAGAATGTGAAAGGCTCCAGTGCTCACCCTAGCAGAACCTTCAGCCTCCACTGCTGGAGAGACAGCCTCAGGTGAGATAAATTGCAGCTCAGATCTATTTCTTATGTACTTAAAAATCAGCTAAAAAGGCACAAGAACAAGGGTCTGTGGTGTTGATTTGATGCTGCTAGAGACAAAGTGGTAACTGCCAAAGAGAGTCTGAGTCAGAGCTGGAAATACAGAGGAAAATAAAATGTTCTTTTTATTTTCAACAAAAGCAACAAAGAAACAAAAGTTTAAAATGTTGCAGCTGGGACTGAGAATTATTGTATCAACCACAAAAGGGGTAGGACATGTAAAGCCTGTATAAAGGACAATGTTTCCAGAAGACATGGTGCTACCTTGTAAAACACTGGTGAGATCTACATACAGCTTTCTTCAATCTTAGTCAAAAAAAAAGCAACTCTCCAGGGAATGGAGAGTCTAAATTAGGAGGTGAAACTAAAAAAGCCTGTGCTGGTCAGCCCAGCCAAAGAAAGCCTGAGAGGAAAGATAATTTGTTCTCTGTAAACGTATTAGTGAGGTAAATGTCAGAGGAGGAAGATGAGGTAATTAAGCTAAAGGAAAATGTTGTCACAAGAATTAATGAGCAGCGACTAACCAGAAATGTCCTCAGGGTGGACTGGATAATTTCCAGAAGATTTCAGTTCTGGAAGAGCTTTCTGTTTGGAGCAGAAGGAGGAAAACAAGTAGTTTTGAGCTGCTCCTTGTTCAGCCCATGAAAGGAATAACACCTTAATAGCAAAGGACCACAATCAATGACTCAAAAGATCACTTACTTTGCTGTGTCCCTTGCTCTCAGCCTCCTGATCATCGAGCACAGACATCAAATGAGAGTGGCAAGTCCTGTGGGATTTCTCATGTCAGGGACCTTGAGGAAGGGGAGGAGCAGCTGCCCATTATTTTTCATGGCCCCACCATCAGGCCAGCAGTACCTCATGATCAGCAGTGTCAAAGGGGACACGTGTGAGCCTCTGAAAGGCTCTCCTGCTGCACCCTGAAATGGGCCTCATTAGCAGGGCACTGCAGCACGTGGTGTCCATGGGATGGCAAAGGCACTGGACATTGTATTTGTTCACCTTCTCTGGACCCAAGGTCACAATTATGTCTATTGAAGGGCCTGCATTGTATTTTCCTCTGGCCATTTCACTGTTGTCCTTTTTACTGGTTGGAGAGGTTCTCCACTCAAAGCCTATTTTCTATTCTGTGTTTCTGCTTTTCTTACTTCTCTATCCTCTTTTGCCTGGACCATTCTCCTGCTCTTTTCATCCCTAATGCTGCTACATCCAGAGGTGAGCAGAGATGCAGTAAAGCAAATTAACACTGCACCCAGCTTTAGCCACAACTTTCCTAAGCCTTTACACATCAAGAAATAGGGGGAGAGAAACAGGTGGAGAATCTGCTAGGCATGTTCTTTAAGCTTGCACTGCTAAATAAAGAAAGCACAATATGTTGAATATTTTCTGTATTTTTAAACTAGGGTAATTAGAACTTCATGGCTTTCTCCTGTGTTACCTGGAAAGTTGAATAAAATCACCAGGGTTTCAAGCTTTTCCCAATAAAGCTGATTCCTAGCTATTTTAAATATTCTCCAGGCAACAGCTTAATATTGTGTCTCTACTCATGAAGTTTTCACATTTCCAATTCATAGACCCATGATTATTGCTGTTTAAATATAACCTAATGCAGAGCATTTGAAATCTACAGGACCATAATCAACTAAACCCACACAACAGTGCTTTGAATAATAGAGAACTAAGGAATAATGGAAAGGCCAAAAATATATAACTAAGCTAATATTAGGAGCTTAAGAACTCTGTTCAAAAGCCAAAAAAGCCTAGAAAGTCAAGTTTTCACTGCTGATGTGTCAGCCTTTCCAGTATTCCTGCAACCTGTACTCTCACAGTCCCAAGAATGACATCTGTACAAGGCAGCCTAAGGTGTCACTTGAAACAGAAGATGTGGAAGAGATATTCCAGATGACTGAGAGTTGTCCCCCTGCAGCTCTATCTGCTCTGCTCTTCCAGGGCAGGAAATGAGTGGCCCTAAGAGTGATGTAACGTATCTATCACTGATGCAGCTTATCAAAATAAATGGAGGGCTGAAACTTTGCATCTGGGTGCATGTGGTCAGAAAAAAAACGAAGGAGATATTGATGTGGAGACAGTGCCATCCCCCCAGCCCCTCATAAAAAGTGGTATTAGCATAGGTGTTATTGGATGTATGGATCTAAAAAAAGAAAAACCTTTTACAGTCAGTAAGTAAAGCAGATAATGGAAAATTACCAACAGGGTAGAAAGTCAGCTTCTTTTGCCTGACTTCACAGAGGAGCTGATCTGTGATGCAGCTGTTTTCAGCTCTCTGTCAAATTGCAAACCTGAAGTTGTCATACCTTTAACAATAAAGAGAATAACAGCCTTTTAAACTCTACTTAAAGTGTCAAGGCCTCACTCCCCACAGCCACCCCACCTTTAAATCAACAGTAAAGGGTTCACTGATTTCCAGGGTAATAGGAATTTGCTCTTATTTGAATGTGACATTAACATGGATATACTGTTCTCAGGAGAACTGACTGCTATGGGCCAGAGCTGGACATTGATTTCACAGCAAATTCCCCATTGATCAGGCATGGTAGGAAGTCTATTCATTGAATTGATAGCAGGATACAGCTATACTGTATTTGTTTTCCTTTTAATATACAGCTTCAACAGCAAGCCATGCATGAATTTAATAAAAGAAGATAATAATCTATCCATTCTATGACCAATAGACTGAACCTGGGTGGTTATCAGACCTGCTGCTATAAATCATGTCAAATAAAGAGACCCATTTTAGCTTTACCAATGAAAAGAATTCCTCTGTTTTAAATATACAGAACCTCTGCTTCTCACTCACATTCAGTAAATTGATAATTCTATTCAGTTATGGTTTATCAATGTAAGACCATCAGCAGAAGAGACTCCAACCTATTGTGCTGTTAGAAAACAAGCATTTGAAGGCAACTAAGTAGCTCTAAAGAGTGAATTAAAGTGTCTGTAGTATCTGTTGCAATTATCCCTAGTTGTTCAACATGCTCTCAGTGCTGCTTCCTATTCAGGACTGGAGCCTTTGCTAAGGTCACCCTATGAAACAATGAAAGGAGATGCTTCGAATATGCTAATGCCTTCTGTTGGAAGAGAGAAAATGGGCTGATGTGAAAGTCATTGACAACCATACGGCAAACAGAGTGGGGGGTACAATTGTAAGCAGAGAGCTGTCTGCAGCTCAATCTGGGAATAGATCCTTAACAACCATTTTCTGCTAGACACTTTTTTGTAAATGACAGAAGCAAGGCAAAAAGCATTACAGGCATAGTGCTTTTCAAGTAGAAAATACCTGTACTTTTAAGACATAGGCTGAAAGTTACTTTTGTAGGCACAGAACTGGACTGAATTCTGGTCTTACTCTTCATTCAGGGAGCATCACTAAAGCCAAGAAAGGGACTCTGGGTGCAGACCAGCATAAATTAGATCAAAAGCTGGGCTGGCAGAATGATACAAGAATTCAGGAGCCATAGGGCTGCCTGCTCTTGTCCCAGGGCGTGGCACTTCAGCACCTCCAAAGTAACAAAAGTAGCATGGAAACCTGGTTAAGGTTACAAGCTTTGCTGAGCTATCTAAAGTGACAGGTGAACAGGTGAAGGAAAATGAGTCTTCTAATTTTCTCTTAATCATGGCATTATAGCAATCCTTCATGATCATTTGGGTGACTTAAAATCAAGCAATACAGTAGGAAATAAAAATCTTTGGGAAAGAATTTCTAACAATCATAGATTCATTTATCCACCTTAGCTGATGAGAAAAAAAAAGGCTGTTGTTGGTTGCATGCAGTTCATTCCCCAATCAGCAAAAAAGCATAGAAGATGCTAACAACATAAAAATAAGTAATGACAAGGGATCAGAAATGCTGCAGGAGGGAGGACACAGAAGCTGAGGCAAACTTACCTATCTTAGCACTATTTATCCTTACCTGGGATAATTCCATGAATAGCTGAGGCTTGAGGAAAGGTGAAGTGGGGCTCTGGGCTTTGCTCCAAGCTTAATGAGAGGTCTAGAAGGAAGGCATCTTTGGAAAAGATGCAATTGAAGGAGTACGAAGGCAGTCTCTGAAATTCCCACCAGGGGCCCAGGGGTGCCTGGGCAGGGCAGAGCAGAGGTCAGCAGCACCATGGGTGCTGGAAGCTCAGTTCAGAGCACCATGGAGATCAGAGGACAGCGAGGGAAACTCCTCTGAAGGAAACCCAAGACAGAGAAAACCTTGGAAATAGAGGGGGAAGATAGTTTTGGGTTTTGGGTGGTTTTTTTTTTTTTTTTTTATTGTACAGAACACAAACACAGTTTCTTGTACCAATATAAATGTTTGCTTGAGGCCAACACGTGGCAGCAGCCTCTCCTGTTACCTGTGCAAGACACAATCAAAAGATAGTTTAAACCTAGTTGTGTCCCAACCAACAAAAGAGCTTTCATCTGCCCAGCTATATGAGCTTTTCCCCCCAAGATTCACAATATTTCAGACTGGAAGGCTTCAGTACCATGGTTTGACCACCCCTACCATTACATTTTATCCAATTACTAAACAAAGCAGCTATTAATTGTCTAAGAAATAACTTAGCTAAAACACTGATGCTCAAAAGATCTTTTACCCTAGGCCAAAAANAGCCTATCAGCAATATCTAAATACATAAAAGCTTTCATTCATCACACCTTCCCCTTTGATGACTCTCATTCAAGATGAGCTTTCTGTGCACTAAATTGACACCATTTTTTAGCCATGCAAAAAACCATAACACTCTTCGTTTGCTGCCTAAAGAGACTGAGGTACAATGTGATAATGCAACAGTAGCAGGAATTTAATTGCAAACCTCCCATCCNAATACAACCTGTGTTGTCTTAGGTCTTCAGAATTCAAGGATGTTCTTTTTCCCCTATATAATATATATATAATATATACTATAAAATAAAATGGAACTGCTGTAACCTGCAATTCTAAAAGCAATATTTTTTTCCTATTTACTCCTAAATTATAAGCCATGAATTTGATATTTGATNGATGCTCAAAAGATCTTTTACCCTAGGCCAAAAATCTTGAGAAATGCAAGATCTCTGTCCCAGGAACATATTCCAACATTTAATCTTACTGATAGCTAAAAGAATTACATTTAATCTGAATGTATTTGTCTTCAGTTTCCAGCAATTTATTCTTACTGGGCTCTTCTTAGATTGGTTAAAAAGTTCTTCAGTACCTTTATTTTCTCCTTGTGAAGGTGCTGACTCACTGCACTGAAGTCACTTCTCTCACTCTGGTAAGACTCACCTCATGAAGATCTATTTTTATAAATAAGGCTGACTGGAAATACAACCTGTGTTGTCTTAGGTCTTCAGAATTCAAGGATGTTCTNAATTGCAAACCTCCCATCCTGCAACAAAAGTTGGTCCAAATCCCATCCCTGTTAGTCCTTCTCTGATCACATTTTGTACCCTAATCTGTGCTGTCTTTTCTTTACTTACATTTTCCTATGGAATAATTGTAAATTTTTTTTATAGTTAGAGATTATTTCTAGGGGGAAAGAAAGAAAAAAAGTTTAAGATTAGTACAAAACCCTGGAATTTATGTATGTGCCTTGTATGAACACCATTGGGAATGTAAGGACATGATCCAAATATCCTGCAATTCCACTTTTCAGTGATTTGGGGTTTTTTCCCCCAAGACTATGATTTTGCCTCAAAATACCTCTATCAATATCCAAAAGGAAGTAGGAGTGCAGAATATTATGTTTTTTCACCACCTCAGAAAATAGTTTCAGAAACTCCCACCAAGACATTCTCTGAATTTTCAGAACCCTTGAAAACTCATTTTGCCACTCAAAATACAACGGGGGAGCATAAACTCAAATTAAAGGACTGAAACTCTGTTCTGAACATGGAAATAGACCAATAGCTAAGTTATTTTTCTCATGGTTTCCAACAAATGCAAACTCCTAATCATTGTTGTCAAATTAAAGTACTTGAGCTTTAGAATGACTAAATCCCAAATGACTTCATCATTGACCTTTAAACTGCAGTGTAGAATAGGAAACAATACTACACAAGAGGAACTGATAAATATCAAAATGTCTCTTTAAAGAAAGAGACATTTTTGCTGTTGATAATTGAGGTGACTTATTATGTGATCTAAACACAAAACCAATTTAGTGTCTAAAAGCTTTTCCTATTCACTTGGCAAAATAATCCTGAATAATAAACAAGTCACAACATTTTCACTTCTGTGACATTTCAAATGGAGGAAAAAAAAATAAAATGTAAACTCTACTAATAGCCATATTTTACATCTAGTGAAAAATTCCACCACATTTAGACAGAAGAAAAACTCTTAATTTCAGACACAGATCCATACCTAAAGATATGAAGGGATTTCTTCCCTATTTTTTTTTTCCAAACTACCAATCTTAAAAGTAAAACAAAATAACCATATAGGTAAAACCATGAAAAAAACCATTGCCCCAATGTTCATCCATAGAAGATTCCCCTACTAGAAACCACAGTAGCCAGTGATATCAAAGACACAGAAGGAAGATTTGTAGAAAGAAGACACACAAAGTTGTCCAAAGGCACGGAACAGGATATGAAAAAGAGTTGCAGCACAGCAAACACTGGTCCAGTTCTGGGAGATGCTGGAGTGTGCAGCTGTTTTCAGGGTATGATGGAGAATGAGCTCAGGGCAATGCATTTTACTATTGGATGTTTGGCTTCTCCCTGCACTACAAACCAGGATAAACTTTCATGAGTCATTAAAATCCACAGGAATTACATGACTGAAGCTTGAACACTGCTTTTCACTGCTAGACTTCTTCAATCCACTGCTCCTTGGTTGTGATTAAACCAGGAGGACACAGTGCTGGACCTGGCTGTTGTTGCCTTCAGTTGCTGCATAGCCTAACCCAGAAAATCCAAATTTTCCTAGTTCTTTGGAGCCTAAAAAAAAGCAGAGTGGTATTTGCTTCCCTGCCCATGGCAGGGGTCTGTACCTAGATGATGCTTAAGGTCCTTTCCAACCCAAACCATTCTATGATTTAAAACCTACCAGATTTGATAGAAGTTTGGCACCTGAATGCTTTTGATTATCATCCTTGACACTTACATATCTTTGTATTTCTAAATGTATTTTTAAAACCTATCTCATTAAAAAGAAAAAGAAGCAGGGTTTTAAATGATCCCTCAAAATGAGTGTTTAGAGGAATCTGTAATCTTGGAGTACATTTGTTACACATGTTCTCCAGGTCCTGGGCCATGATAGCTAAAACACAAGGGCATCTTCTGCTGCCTGACCAGGGCCTTCTGTCCCAAAAACTCTCCCTCTCTGAAGTGACTGAGCTTCAGACATTGGTTGTGCAGTTTTTCAACTCCTTCTGAAGACAAAGTGAAGCTCTGTGGCAAAGGGCTGTGAGGAACTGCCTTGTGCCATTGTAGAGAGAGCTCTGCCTCTCCACTTAAAAATCAGAAACCTTTCCCCAGCTCTGATGACTTGCAGCTCTGGTGCACTTCCAGGGTAGAGCTTATTACAGCAGGAGTGATTAAAGAGCTGATATAAAACAGAATCATGAGATCCCTTAAAATAAGAGTAATATACGTTTCCTACTGTGTAGCTATTTTCCTCATAGAAAGTATCATTTTATCAAAATAATTTTCAAATAATACCAACCACTGACCACATTTCATAGTTCATGGTATATGAGCTGAACCTCATTATTCCAGAAGCTCAGAGGTGCACATTATTCATCTTCTACTTCTTGTGTGTTGGTCCATTTCGATGATTAATACATCTCATTCCTCAAAATTTTCTGTATTTTAAAAAACCTTACATTACAGTCCCCTGCTTTCTCCCTGAGAACTTAGTACATTATTATTGCAGGGATGGCTAACATAACTTTGAAATGTCACTGAAGACGTGGTTCAGGTTTTGCATCAGGAGACCTACAGGTTTATAGCTGGACTGAACAAAATCTCATTGCAGTTTTCAGAGATGCTGGCTGCAGCCATTGGAAGTTAGTGAGTGGGGTGTTCAACTTGTGTGAAAAAGTGCCAGAGAGTGGAAGTGCTGTAAAAACTTCTGTAAAAGTCATGTATCCCAACAGCCAGAGTTTCTGAACATCTCCCACTTTACAAATATTGCCTGTGAGAACAGTAATCACTTTTCCAAGTGGCCACCATGCAAAGCTGGGTCCAAGTCTCCCAACACTGTCTCTCAGCAAAAGTGTCTTGGTCAGATTACACTAATTTAGCTGCTAATGAAGGTAGCAGTCAGTGGATCTGTGTGTGCCAAAAGAGAAGAGGAAATGGAGAAAATAAATGAAAAACTCTTGAAGAAGGAACCTGTCAAACAGTATCTTTTATAGAGTGCCTACTTTTAATTTTCCTACAGAAAGTAATCAGGTTTTGACTCATCTTTGGTACTCAACTTATATTAAGTCTTTCATTTTCCTCACTGACTTAAAGCAATGTTCTTTATTCTTCCCACTTCAAATGAAATATCCACATCATTTGTTAATGCAGGTTGTTGGTTGTCAAAGCTTGTAAGGGCCCTTCAGTTTTGGGAAACTCAAAGAGCCTTAGGCTTCAATCAGGAGATGTAATAAGGCAAACTGTAATACACAAGCCATGAACAGACTCAGCTATGGAGAAAAGGTTTCACTTTCTAATGCTTATATAGCTCAGGGTAAATTCAACTAAAATCCTGTCTGACACGGCTTGAAAGTAATTTTTATTCATGGGAAATTAGATGGTAGCAGGGAAAAAAACCCACCTTATTTTATATAAATATAAAAATTTCCTCTAAAGAGGTTTTCATTTTTGTCCTGAGGGAAAGGAGGGAAAGGAGTTATAGAGGAATCTTATTCCACATTTTGTTCTTTGTTTGCTCATGTTCCTATTTTTTTTCCTTGTAATTTAGGAAGAAGAAAAATTGTCCCTTAACAACACTTAAACTAACTTCACCACCCTGATCTCAAATGATAAATCAGGTATTCACAGTTTCCTCTTCCTGCTTCTACTTTCATGTTGCAAATCTAAGAAAAGAAATTTCATGAATGCCAACTATCCCACACATCCTGACAAACAATTCAGGTCTAAAAGCATTTCTATTCTATTATTTGTGTATATGTTTTTTA
>VZTR01021630.1:237376-257256 GCA_013400775.1 Chaetops frenatus | reverse complement strand
ACTTGTGATAATTAGGCATTGGTTTGGTTTGGTTTGGAATCAACCTCTGTGTTTAATTAAATCTCAGGAATTGACAAAAATGGATATAGGTTTTTGTTTAGCCAAATGATTAAACAGCATTTTTTTCTCATCTTTTTTGTCAAAGCCATGCTATTTTCTACCCTGAGCGAGTAGGAATGTTTCATTGTGAACTTAAATGAACAGTTTACAAATAATTACTTTTTCTGTTTTTAATGTTAATGGAAAATGCATTCTAAAAACAAATCACTGCCCTCACAAAGAACTCTTCTCTGGACGGACACATTATCTTTATGACAGCACTAGGTCAGCCAGAAGTACCATATATTACAGATGATTTATTCTTTATTGGGAAATGGGGAAAAAATATCCTCACACCCAGCTCAGCCTGTCCCAGAAAACCTGTTACACAAACAGTTTGTCCACCAGCAAACAGACAAGCCACACTGCCGTGACAGATTCCAATTATAAGAAAAATATATCTTAAACAAATGAAACCCTTGTGTACCCAGTGGCACAATACAATAATTGCAAAGACGATTGAACCATCTGTGCATCAAATTTACGGCCTTATCACGTACAGTCAGACCTTTCCAAAGGAGCTTGTCAGAGGAGCAGGACTTGAGAGGAAAGAGCTGAGTGCCTTTAAGGGGCTTGCAAAAATTTGGCAATGCTGTTTTGCTGATCAGAACGGAGCAATTTACAGGTAAAAACTGTGATAAAATTAAGAAGTAATGCGCTGAAAACATGTGATGCATAATAATGCCATTTCCTATAGATACATCCTTCCCAGGTAGCAGCTAGTTTGAAAATCTGTATGACTTTAAAAAGCCAGTGCCCCACAGAAGAAAGCCAGAGCAGCAGAGCCAGTCAAGATTTCACAGCAAGTTTATACTCCTAGATTCATTACAGAACCTTTTAAGTGAGTCTGAGGTGGAGATGTGAAGCCCACATGGAAATTTGAAGAAAAGATGTTCATCATTTAGAGGGACTATTCTGCAATGTCAGGAAGGAGTCCATTTACTTCCCTCAACTCTAACCCCAAAAAGAGAGATTAAATGGTGTTATTTCATACACATTCAACTGTTCCTTGTCAAGTAATTTTAACTCAGGAGTTATAAATATGCCAATGAATTAAAGGACACTCAGGAGACAGCAGAACTATGACAAAACAAGCTAATCTGTGCACAGAGAAATTCATAAAGACCATTTAAATTCACTGGAAAAAGATAAAGCATGTAAAGGGATGTCCTAGCATCCACTGCAAATAGTTTACAGATAAATAATAAGTATAACTATTACAGGGAAACACATTTTTAAAATATTCAGTTGGCTGAGTTTGATGCCAACTCATTTTACTTCTCTCAGTGCAGCTATGATGAAAAGGAGCTTTGAAAGGTAAGGAAAAGAGAAGAGACTGTGATAAAACAGGACAGAAGAAAAAGGATAAAACCAAGAAAATGAAATAGAAGTGGGGAAAATACAAGCAAGTTAAAATCCTGATAAAATGTACAGGAAAAATAGATATACTAAACTGTAGATAAGAAGAATGAGGGACCAGAACTCAGAGTCTGAGAGAAAGCACTAAGGACAGAGACACAGGCAGAAAATCTGGTTTGAATAAGATAGGAAAAGACACAAAGGACAAAGAATTATATTAACACAGATGGCACTGCCATGCCCAAAACAGTTCACAATCACAATTTTTAAATCAGTGAAATAGAAGGGGAAAAAAATTAGTATTCATTTAGCAGATTTTTTAAATTAATAGAAGTCATACAAACAACATGCCCCATAAATATCTTTTCACAGCATGCAATTCCTGTCCTAAAGGGAGTAAGAAGATTACTCATGTTGGTTTTCCTTGGCAGACTGAGGCATTTTAGGCAGTGGGAAGGCTTGCCAGTGTCTTGCAGTAGTGAGAAAAATGGGACTTTTTGCTAACAAGTTCCACTCCAGATGCAGCCAGCAAACCTTGTCAGGGACTCACCAAGAGGAGATCATCCTGACACAAGCCCTTCTCTGGAAGGGAGAGAGAAATCCACTGGACACCCCATGTGAAAGTGATCCCACCCAAAGGTGGAAATTACACAATGCTTGCTAGCGTTAGGCTGGTCTTATTTAGGCCTTAATCCCACTTAGGATGGAGAAATAAAAAAAATACCAATCCTGTGGAATGAATAGCACCTAAGCTTGCTTTCTTGCTTGCCCTCTCCAGCCAAGCAACCAAATCCCAGGCAGTTAACTCTGGGTAGTTATTTCTCATTTGTCTTTGCTTCACTCGAGGGCTCAGTGCTGGGGACAGATGATTTTTGACCTCTGTTCCTTACTTTCACAGAGATAGCCCAGATTTCTCAGCCTTCCCCCCTTGAATTAAACAGCCATAGTCTTCTTCATGGATGAGGTCATTTTTTAAATCATTTTTTTCTCCCTAAAGAACAAGCCTGTTTTCTTATGTATGAGAAAATGAAGAAGCCTTCAAAAACTGCAGGAGTCTGACAGGAGTGGGTGGCTTTTATATTAGATGAAGTCCTACATATAAAATAAGCCTCCCAGTACCTTAATTAGGAGCTGGATTTCAGCTAAGGTTCATCTCTGCTTTACATTTTCTACCTCCCAGCTTCTCCTTACTTGTTTTTTGATACCTGGACACCCAATTCAGCTAAACTTCAAATGAAATCACTGTCCTAGAACTGCACTGAGATATATAAGCACATACACATGCACAATTAAAAAAAAAAATAAAAAATTAAAAGCTACCAAAAAAAAATACTCATACACAGTGAAGTTTTATATGTGTACTGTGTAAGAACTTGTGCATGATATCCTCAATGTGCTGCCCAAAAGGTGATGAATTAGATGAAACTTTTTCTCTTGCCTTTAAATCACTTTTGGAGGAGGCCTTAAAAGAGCTGCAGCTCTGTCAGCTCTGCATGTCCAGTGTAGCTACAGCAAGAGGCAGCAACTTTTCAGTCTCTGGGTATGACTTAGGTTTCACTCAAGGAGGAGAGAAAGCAATTGTGATCATAAAATCAGAGCCCGGGACAGAGTGTCAGATATGTCACATGTGCCACTGCCTGGTTCTTGGCAAACAAAGGCACTCAGAGATGGATGGTGGCTGAAATCCTCTCCCTGCATTTAATATTTTCAGTTAAAGCACTAAGCAAAATGTTTTAGGGGATGAAGTTTATCTAGGTTTTAATGTTGCAAACTCTACCCATTTTATCCTACCTCTTGCAGTATTTTGCAGGTACTTCCCTCCCAAAATCATATTCCTACCTATGTTACAGTATGAACTTCAGATACTTTCAATAACTTTTCACACTCCCAATTGGAAAGAAATTTTTGGAAATCTGAGCTAATCATAGCACACATTTCCAGAACACAAGAAGGCTCTTGAAATTACTCATATTTTAATAGCTCCTTTTTTTCAAATCAGCTGCAAGATTCTTTGTGGCTTTGACAATAAATAATACCAGGGAGGAATAAAATCCCTTTTTCCCCTTTCTATCCCTACAGATTCCAGCCCACAGCTTGTCACCACACAGGCTACAGCAGTAGGGGCTTTTCATTTCTCACTTCCTTGCCTTTACTGACCTCTGGGACATAAGAACATGGTTGGTGTTTTGCAATAATCTGAATCACTTTTTTTTTTTTTTTTAATATTACATTTCATTTATTTACCAAAGCAAAAAGTTATTCCAAAATAAAATCATGAAATTTTTCTTTTCAAAAAGTGTCACACTAAATCATTTTTTGAATTTAAAATATTCTTTTAAAATAAGATGCTTTCAAGAGTCACTGCTTTCCAATAAGCAAAGAACTGACATTACAACTATCAAATATAAAAAAAAACTCAGCACATCAACAAAGAGATTTTTGACAGATGAAAAAGGCAGTAAAGAAGGATAGAAGTAAACCCTGTATCATCTTGGGAAGTAACAAAAGGAAAGGAAGGAAAGATGGGAGGAGGAATCTCCAAAACTTGCCCAAATAATGAATCCCAGGGGAAAAGCGAGTAAAGCACGTTGATGAACAGCCAGATGTTTCTCAAGCCAGGAAATCTCTTTCTCTTGATTTCAGACCAAAGTGAACTCCCTTTCATGCTCTCAGTTCTTTGGTACACACTGGAAACACACTCAGATGCTTTTTGTGCACCTCTTGCAGTGCTTATTTAAACCAAGGGGGGAAAACCACCCAAATCTTTGCAGCATTTGTGTTTGGAGCAGTCTCCCAGCAGAGCTGTCCCGTGGTTATTGCCACACTTCAGCTCACTCTGGGACATGACACCCATTTTCCACTAAAGAAGCTTTCCTTTCTTGTGGCCATTTTAATTATATACAGAATAAACTGTTCTTCTAGCTATTGAGCCAAGTTTTCAAAAGCTTTAAGACAGTGTGCAGAATTCAGCCAGTCAGTTACTTTTCCAAGTTCTTGTCAGAGATTTAATCAAATGATCATCCTGCCGTTTGGGTTTTGCTTAAGTTCTGACTTCAGCAAGCCTGTTCAGCTGAAGAGAGCCCTACATGTTTTCAGATCAGAGTCTCCATTTCTAGTGAGACAGCACTCTGAGGAATTAGCATTTCCTCATCCTCTTCTAACGCTCAGCAGACAAGATGGGTCTGTAGTATAACATGTCAGAGAACTACAAAGTCCCTTTGGACAAGCCTCTGTGAGAATTAGATCCTCAGGATCATTTGACAAGTGTTGTTTCTTTTTCTTTTGTTCCTCCTGTTGTCCTCCATGGCAGGTAGAAAATGAGCAATTAGAAGGATCTTATGTCTTCCTGTATTCAATAAAAAGAGATGTGGAAGAGGCTGTCATTGTGTCAACCCATTTCTTCATCACTGCCTTAAAGACACTTTCTCATCTCCCACCCCAGCTATTAAAGGGGCAGAAACTAATTTCCTCTTCAATTTCTGTGGCCAGGCCTCAGCAGCTTAAAGAGCAGTCTTGTGACTGTGCTCAGAAAGAAGTTCCACAGCTTCTGCTGGGAAAGGAGTTCACATAAATTAGAGCTCGTAGAGCATTATTACAGCTTGTTGCCTATGGTATTTCCTCCCCCCAGGGTAAAGGAAATAATCTTGATTAATGACACCCAAAAAAAATCATTTTTCTCTTTAATTCACTAATTGGTTAATCTTTTATGACATCAAAGAAGGCTGCAGCATTAACAAAAAAGTAGTCAATGTAAAAGCCAGATTTCCTGTGCTTTTGCCATGTGTGCTTTGTTTCCTGATGTAATTCCTAACTGAAAAGGAATGAAAAATTGAAATCTCCAGTTTACATGAGAAATGGCAGTTTTGAGCTCCCTATCAGACACCTCATTTTCTCTACATTAGTCACAATCAGACAGACAAGGCTCTGTCTTGTTGAGCTACATTTAGCAGTCTGTCTGAACTGCAAATTTAGATGACATCCAAATTACACAGACTCAGCCACTAGGTTACACTAATGCAAAGTAGGAGAAAAAGAATCAAGACTATTGATTTTTTTGGGTCTTTCTCTGTCATATTCCCTTAAAGGCATATACCAAGGCTTTTAAGATCTTCAGCATTTTCACAAAGGAACAAATTACGTGCAAATAAGACTGCCTTGATCTATCTTCCCTGCTTAGATTGTGCCTTCTGTAGAGTCATTATGTATTTTTTACGCTGCTGCTGCCGTTTACTTGATCCACTTTCATGCACCATGTGGTCAATATATGTGTTGGAGAGTAACTGTGGAAAAGCACATCTCTTGCACCTGCCTGTGATAATCAAAACCTTTTTGCTAATTCCCTGCAATCCAAACACATCACACATCTCTCTGCTCTTTCTTGCAGCTGTTTCATCAACTCGATGTCATGTTCTGCAGAATGCCCTTCTGATCACGTTTCCATTCTCAGACAACTTGATTTTTTGCAATGAATATTTACAGGAGGTCCACAATAATGTCGCTAATACGAAAAGCAAAGACCACAGATTCTACTGACAAATAGAGCTGATTTCCAAAGTACTGAACCTTCACAACTCTGTCAAAGCCTAACACCCCTGTTCACTCTGACTCACGTTAACATGACTCCACTGAATCCACGAGCAGCTCCACTGAACCCTCGCAGTGAGATAATTGGCCAGTGTGAATTTCTAAACACCACTGAGGCAATAAATATACATTTTATTTTCTGCCTGACAGTCTTTGCAGGGGAGCTACAGCCACAATCCTGCCCCAAAGTATTTAACTGAGAAGGAAAGTCTTAGCAAACACGTGCTTTGGAGCAGACTGCCACTTCAGTGTGGGTACAACACCCAGCACAGTGGGCCAAAGACTCAAGTTTTTAGATGCTATGGCCAGTATTAAAAAAATAACAACGTCAGAGCTTTTAAGTTCTCCCTTCTTTGAACCATCTACCTACCAAGAGAACTAGCAAGAGCTTTTTCTAGCTGATCTCACTAAGCAGCTGTGTAAGCTTTTTTAGGCATAGTTAGCAAACTACAAACTCATTAACCACTACATATGGTACTGTCACTTTCCATGAAATCTGAAACTCACATACTTCCCTTCTAGGCTGTGCACATGCTTCCTGTCGGAGCTGAATGTATGTGCCATCAGGCACTAATATGCCCCTTATGCATTGCCATTTGTGTTTGTTTGATTTTGTTTTTCGTAGGCTGCTGGGCTTCTGACATTCCAGCCTTCAAAATCACATGGCCTGGATTTTTTCCCTGTGTCTATGGAAAGGAATTCATTCACTTGCCCTTGTTTTTTTACTTACTCTAGGAACCCATTATCCACTTTCTGTTCCACCTCACATGTTATTAATGTGCAGGCAAAAACTGAGCTTAAGGCTGGCTTTTGGTGGGTTTTTCTCCCTGACAGTTTCAGGGTTTGTAGAAGTGAGTTCTCATGGGCAGGTAAATTTGACCAAACACTTCCTTAGCCTTTTTTTTCCTCCAGGAAGATGAATCAATTCGTAAAGCACTAACAAATGTCTTTTTTATCATTCTAAGCCAGATCAGCAAATTTTTTCTTCCTCCAACTTGTCAAATACAGAGACACTTCCACCCTTCAGATTTACATTTTCTCTGCCATTTTTTTTCTTTTTTCCGACCTTTCTGTACTAGAATTTTACTTCAGCCTTATCCCTTTGCTGGCCCTGATGGAACAGAATTTAGGCAAAGCCTTAAAATTCCTTGAGGTGTGTATCTCTTCCTTTCTTCTTTTACTTCCACCTCTCACTATCGTATAACTATTTTCCATTCCTACTGATTTTTTTCCTTGTAGACCCCATTCAAATCACAGAAACAGCCTGTTCAAGGTATCTTCAGTTTCCTATGTGCCTTTTTAATCAAAACTATAAGTTTATAGCATTGCTATGGGCTTATAGCATCACAGAGTCACTGAAAGATAATACAAAGACTGAGTAGAATTTGAATGAAGCCTAAAAATTAAATTAAATTGTGGAAGTATGGATGTTTTTCCTCTGAACATTTCTGTTTCCCAATCAGTTTAGTCTGTTGATTTCCATTAAAACAGAATTTTTGTAGCTGGAGAAGACAGATGAAGAGAATAGAGGTGTTATAGGGTCTAGAAATGGACTAAAATGTAGCACCTTCAGCAGAAATTACAGGGAAAAAAGAAAATACAAAGAATTTTTTTCAAGTTGCCTGTATTCAGAGGACTACAGTAAGGCCAGTAGTTTAGGCCTCCTTCTTGATTTAAACCTTAATGTACAACACCATCATTTGCTCCACCACAGCCATAGTTACTTAAATGATGGGAAACAACCCCGTCCTGCCCCAGTGAAAAGAAAATCGACTGACAGCAGGAGAGCCTTCGTGGATGGGCAGCAAAGTGGAGATGCAGTTTGTCAGCCCCTGGAGAGGGCAGAAGCAAACCTTGCTTGGCTCCATGGCACACAGGGGATTCCACAGCACTTGCTGTGGAGGCAAGGGTCACACGTGGCAGCAAAAGGCATTTGATGGGCTGCTGCTAAGGGTGAGGAGATTTTCTAGCACACCATTTTGGGAGAGAGGATAAGCCTTGGAGGAGAGGGTCAGCAAATCCATTCCAGCTGGACACAATGCCAGCCCTAGCTGGTGCAGGTGGCTGTTTCATGGGACTTCCACCCTTCCCTCGTCTGCTTAGTGCCAAAGTCAGTGATAAACCTCTGCTTCTGTGCCAGAGGCCACACTTTCACTCCTGCTGACTCCTGAAAAAATGCCTCAAGTCTTCATTTCTTTTACAGTAGTTTCTCAGCTTTCAAAGAACATCCAATTTCCTACTTCCAAAGCTCTTTGAAAAAAGTAAGTGTATACTGATATATATGCTCTCTAGAAATAATTAAATATCATTATCCTCTTTTTTACCAGTGCAGACAGCAACACACAGAAGGCTGAAATATATGCCAGTTTCAAAGAGAAAAGCACAGCTGAAGATCCCAGAAAAACTTCAGCTGTATATAACACATCTCCTGCCACAAAACAGTATGGTATATCAAAATTTGATGGGACATTTTTCAGGAAAAGGATTGGCCAGAAACAAGATTTCACAATATACTCCTTGATAATTTTAGACATTGCCTAGAAAACTTGGTGTTGGAGCACACATTTACCAGCCTTAGTTACCATTCTCCATTTTTAAAGATGATTATCATGGCATGAAAGAATGGGGGCAGGGAGTACAAAGAATATTACATTATCATCATGTATTATATATATTATAATATTTTTATATTATATTTTAGACATCAAATGTGGAAAGTAAGTCCTCTGATGGCACCAGTTGGCTGGCCATAGATCTGTAGGAGAGATTCCTACTTCATTGGAGACTACAAAGACTGTGACTGGAGTCAGTCAGCCAAATTAAAGGCCCCAAAAAAAAAAAGTATGATTGATACTATATATACTGTGGTATGTTCTGTTCTTTGCAAAAATAATAGCTATTTGTATTAACTTTAGGGGAAAAGCACATTTTTCTCTTATTCTAAAATGGCTTTAAAAGTAAACATTCACATTTACATTTGGTGGATGACCTTTAGTATCAAGAAGAGGTCACCTGAATCATATCATCTATATTTGAATGGTTATACAGGAATTATTTTACAGAGAAGTCCCTGAGGTAATTATTTCATATCAGAGCCAGGAAAGTTGAGTATCTGTATGCAATATGTATTTACACTTCATGCCAATGCATTAAATAAAATTCCATCACATTCTTTGTCTTTGTATTCTATTCTTTTCAAAGACACACAGTACATGATTGGATTGCAAATTCCCTCATAGTCTGAAAGGCTGTCTCCTGCTATTGCTAAAACAGATTTGGCCAAAACTGGAAAAAAAGTCAACAGAGAATCTGAGATTGGTTTAGAAAAGTGCACAGAATCTTTGACAGCCACTCTGTCATAAATGAGGAGGCAAAAAACATAAAAGAAACGCATTGTTATACTATTGATGTACACACATAGATGCACAGGAAAGACAGAAGAATGTAAAACTTTAATTAAAACCTTATTTAAGAGAAACAGCAGAGAACCATTTACCTAAAGGCCAAGTCCAAAACTCCTGGAAGCCAAAGGATATTCTTCAAAATCTTACACAACACTCTGAGATGTGCTCAGCAAAAAAAGAGGAGGGCATGCAAATTGAAGGTCCTAAAGCAGGATTTTAAAGGCCTATTAAAGATATTTAAATTCCATAGTTAGTGTTAAAACCAAAAGACCTGAGAATGACCTTGAATCTGGAGTGTTTGAAATCTTGATTTGGATGCATCTGACGTCTGTGGCCCATGTGTACTCAGACCTGTTACCTGAGCTAGTTGAAACTCAACACAATGGAAAGGAGGTTGACATAAATGCCTTTTGAATTCTTGATGCCTGAAAATCCCAAAGCCACAGAGTAAACTGTACAAAACAAAAGTCCAGCTGGTTAAAATATAGGAATCTCTTTCAGAGAGAAATGTTGACATAAATATAACATTTTCACATTTTCCAAATACTTCCTATGGAAAATAGGTTTGGACATTCCCTTTCCATTCTTTCTGCTCCACTTTTCTCATCATTGTCAGAAGTGTCCACAAAAAAATAGCTGTTTATAAAACCAAATTTTTTTTCAGAGTTTCTATCTCATTTTTCCAACGGAAATTAAAGAGGAAAATAGGAAAGGAGAAAAAAAAAATTACCAACTCTCCTCAAAACAATATGTTTTCCTGTTCACAAAAAGTCTGGTCACTGAGCATTGCATGGTCACCATCCATTGACATAAATCAGCTTGAGTGCCCTCAAAATCTGGCTCCAAAATCTGAGGGCTGCAGCTGTCAGCCAAGCTGGCCTGGAGGAAGAGGGGCAGTGGGTGCACGAGTCCTGCAGGGCCTGCTGCAGCCAGGCTGCTCAGGGGGGCTGGGAGCAGCCTCCTGCCGGGATCCCACTGCAGCATGCAGCACTCACAGCCCCAGCAGAGGTGCTGAGAGAGGGAATGCAAACATGTTTTTGATTAAAAAACTCCAAGCACATCTCCTTCCATATGACCATAGAGCTGAGGTCCAGACTACATTCCAACTTTCCATCTGCACAAGAGGTCCCTTCCAGGATAAGGAATATCCCATAAGCAGGAATGCTCAGCTCCTAATTCAGGTTCACAGTGCAGCAAAAGCCAGGAGTTGATGCATAAACCACACTCAGTCCTTGTCAAACACTGTCCACCTGGAGAAAGACCAAACCCAAAAATCCAATGCTTCCACTGGACAGACAGTAGCAGAAGCAAAGCATCACAGGCTTTGGAGTCCAAATGAATCTTCCCACTTCATTCCAGTTGTTGTGTACTTTGGAAATATAGGAGTCCATCTGGCATGGGACTGGCAGGATCTGTTCCAGAATGGTGGGAAATGGGAACAGAAAAGGTGCTGCAGGCCAGGATGGAGACATGTTTGCAATGTTGATGTTTGCAGAGTGCCTGCCAGCACTGGGCCTGTTTTAAGCCAATACCATTAATCATTCACTAAACTCACTTGAAAAAATTGCAAATAAAAAGAATTAAATAGTGGCAAGGCTTTGTATTTTCATATTACAAGCTTTGACCTTCACATGTATATTACATGCAGACCATGCCTGCTTAAATAAAGTTCCATAGCAGACAGAACATCTGTTAGGTCTATTTTATATTCATGTTTAAGATGGGATTAGTCTCTAGGTTTTGTCAAATAATGAAGAAAAACAAAAGAGGAAAAAGAAATTAAAATCTTAATTCCCCTTTGATTTTGTGAAACAATTAGAGTTTAAGATAATTAGTGTAAATGCTTATAGGAAATTCTGTAGGATCCCTGCCTGAAACCTTCCAACCTTTCAGAGATTAACGATGCATCTATAGCATAAATCAGCAAATACAGCACATGTACAGCTCAAGAATTATGACAAAAGTTACTTTGAAGTCCAAGTGCTTATGTGGTGTTAACTGGTACAGAGACGATGGAGATAACCTTGTCAGAGCCGTTTTACACCAGATTAGGAGCTGTCACCAGCTGAAATATTTTCTGTTTTTCTCTGGTGTGCAGAAAGGGACTGTTTTCCAAAAGTCACTGTGATCAGCACTGATGCCAGGCTACAGCCATCCTCATTTTAGAGCAATAGCTTCTCCACTCTCAGCACTCCAAATGCTCCTCTGTACCAGAATATCCTGCTTTGATGGCTTCACATGACTGAAGAACCTACAGCAGAAGGGTCTCTGATGTCTCAGCAGGTGTTTCAGCCCAATGAAGCCCTCAAAGCTGGTGGCAGGAAAACTGAGTGACAGCGGAGTCACGTGCAGCCCACCCAGAGGTGACAGAAGCTTGGTCAGGAGCTGAGGTCTCAGGGAAATTACAGACTGTAGGGAGAGCAGTATGTGCAGGTAATGCTGAGCTAAAAGGTAGCTCAAGCAGATACTGCCAATTTCCCAGGAAAGGCAATAAGCATCCAAAGCATGAGACCAGGGAAAAAGGCCTCAGAAAGGCAAGAAGAGCACCCAGCTGGGTGGGGAGCTTGCTGAGGAGTCCAGAGTCAATCCAGAGAGCTGGAAGGACAAGGGGAGTGAGCATTCACAGGCCACAGATGAATGGAGGGTGAAGTGTGACTTGGACTGCAGTTATTCCACCATTCCCAGTGTGAATCCTTTTCCCATCAAACTGTGAACCATCTCAGCTCCACAGGCCAGGCAGGCTTGCTGTGTGAGGCTACTAATTTGTTAGGCTATGGGATATTGAAAAAATTACACAAAGCAGGAATGTAAATAAAGTTATTATTTAAAATCACCCCAATCCTACAGGCATCCACCATACTACAGCCCAGAGGCAGTGCCTGTACCTGGACAAGAACAGTTCTATGAACCAGAAGATCCTTTCACTCATAGAAACATTTGAAAGGCAGGACTCAGTGGTCCTGTTGTACCTAAGCCAAGATCTCTTCCAAGTTCTCCTCAGTGAAAACTGGACTCAGTGCTGGCCAGCAATGGCTTTTACAGCAAACATGTGACAGCCAGTTCAGAGGGGTCACTTCACTGCTGGGGAAGCAGATGGGAGTGAGCAATTACCAGCAGAGAAATACTGCATGGAGATAAATATCCACTGATGGAATGACACCAGCAGAGCTCTAGTAAGAGTTAATCATGCCCCTCTGCCTTCTAGACTGTGTTGCAAAGGTTCATAAAATAGTGGGTAAAGGGGATGTGGTGGGTGTAAATTACTTGCAATTTCAAAGGGCTTTTGACAGACTGCCTCACTGGAGATTATCAAAGGGAACAAATAACCATAGGATAAAGAGCAATGTCATGTTAAGGATTAAATCCCAGTTAAATAATAGGAAACAAAGAGTTATAACCAATGTGCATTTTCTCAGAATTAAGAGAAGTTAGTAACAGGACAGCCCACAAAGCACTACAGAAACTATTATGGATCAATATATTTATTAATAAAGAAGGAGCAGAACAGTGGGATCATGGCATATGCCTGGGACAAGAATAACCTGGAACCCTTTCTGATGCCTTTTTTAATCCATCCAAAGTCCCCTGTGAAATCTATGAGGAAGTGTGATCATGGTTCATAAAAACCAGCTCCCACTCCCAGACCTCTGCAAATAGCCAGTCATACTGGGACAGGCTGTAAATCAGTAAAAGGAGCTCCTGATCACTGCTGCTCTAATAGCTAACAGCTTATCTGTATTTCAAAATATCTCTGTCTAGCCAGTGATGGATGGGGTGTCATGGTTGCTTGGGAAAGCAGAGCTGAGACCTTATAAACCACAGAGGGAACTTTATGTCAACACACGTGATGCAATAGTTGGACACAACCAGCTTTGATCAATGATCAAACTTAAGAGCAGTCTGGGGTGGGGGCAAGAGAGGGGATTGTTTGTTTGCTTTTCAATGCAGGAGGAGTTGATTATTTAAATCACAAGGAGTTGTTCGTTTCTCTTTTCTGGTCCCACTGACAATGGTGGGCAGTGCTCTCTGGGCTTTTGTAACCAGATACACGAGGCAATTGATTTTTTACTTTTCTTTGACATACCTAAAGCCCCTTTGAAGGCACCAGCATCCCTTATTCCCTTCTCCTGCTATCCCAACCTTCTGCCCTGCAGAGACTGAAAAGCTAGAACAGCTGCTTGCCTCAAATAATTGTTCAAGTGCACTAATTTTAGTGTAGAAAGAGAAAAGGAGCTGGGCAGGACAAGCCAGGCATGACCTCAGATGTCACAGGCCATGTCCAGAATAACACCAAAGAAGCGTGGCTGCTTCTGCACATCAACCCCTACATATACAAGTGCAGATGGGAGAGCACCAAGAGGAAAAATACAGCTCACAGTCAGTCTGAAAACTAATCTGAATTAGAAGCAGGGAAATGCATTGGTCTATAACCAAGAGAAAATCCAGAAGCAGGTCAGAGCATTCTGATTTCATCAGCAAAAGGAAACAAAAGAATTTTAACACGAGCATTCCCAGAAGCACTTACTGGTGCCTAGTTCCTGTTTACATCAGAGATAAAAACAGCAGCTCCCACCAACTATTTTGAATATCTTGCCCTTGGGATATCATTTATAATGTCCTTGTTATTTAGAAACAACTCTTCCTAGAGAAAATACAGCCCACATACATCCACAAGTCTGGGTCAACATTACAGTGTAAATCATTATTGCTTCAATATAGGTCTGATGCACAGCATCTGAAAATTGGAAAAAATTCATGGTTTTGAAGCATTTGCTCTGTCATACTACAAAACCAGGAATAATTCTAGTCTAATTTAATCAAGGAAAGAAAGCTTTTAAAATTTAACTAGATGGTTCAGAAAAATAGGGAGAGCAATATATTCCAATACATGCCTGTCTTGGCTTCAGTGCATATTTTTGAATCAGATTGCACTATTTTTGACAGTTATTAATTTTAAATGAAAGTGAGATGGCTTTAGCTTGGAGTGTATAGAAATTACTACTTGTAGTTTTCTGTTGATTTCTTATATTATTATTTGAACATCTACAGAGAAAAAGGAATTAAAATAGTTTGAATTTTGGAATGCTAGACAGGGATTATATTTTTAGCTGTGCAAACAAGTTTATAATACTTTTAAAGTTAAAAAAAAGTTTTCCTCTTGACAAAATCTTTTCATGTACAGCACCAAAGGTGAAATCAAATTTAATTGACTTTCCTATCTTCTATCTTATTTTACAGCTAACTGTTGGAAATAAGATTGAAAAAAAAATATATTCACCAAAAATTGGAGATTTTGTGAATGGTATGACAAAATTCTATTTTTAACCTTTCAGCAAAAAGTTGTAACAGTGAAGCTTTCTTTTCCACATCATGTTATGTGTTGCTGCTGCTGCTGCTGGCCTTGGTTAGTCCAATTACAAACATTGGGCTGCTGTACTAAACAAGAACCTGGCCTTCACATTAATAATTTATTCACATCACTTCACTAACCATGCAACCATTACACATACACAGATCAGTAGAAGGGTCATGCAGAATTAGGAAATGTTTTGTATTGATCAAAACAAAGCCAGCCAAGACAGTTTCAGAATAAATTACCAAGAATGTGCTGCATTCTCAATAAGCACTACGATGTGCGCCTCTATTCAAAAAACTTAAAATGTTCATTTTTTCTGTTTACTTGAAATATTTTAGATGTGAAAGACTCTGTAAGATGTTAGCAAAGAAAAGCTTCTTTCTGTGGATTTAGGTAACTACTATTTCACAAAGGGCTATGTTGAAATGGGAAGCAGAAACTGTCTCAAGAGGTAGCTGCAATAGCCCTGCAATATAAAACCAAAATAGCTATTGGAAAGACTGAAAAAATTTAGGAACTGGAGTTGGAGGCATTAAAAATTCATGGCCTCCAACACTTTACCTCTAATGCATTTGAAGCACTGAAACAGTTAAGGTATTTCATTGAGGCACAAAATAACCTCATTATCATTTCTGATACAGATCAATACTCAACACTGCCCTTTGAAAAACACAGCACTTGCCAGTCCATGTGCTTGTTGTGTTCCTTGCCCCAGCTCTAGCCCACTGCCATTAGAGCTTCCACAGAGGCCCTTTGCTTCTGAAATGTGCCTCTCCCCCCTCCCTATTTGACCAACATATTCCCTTATCAAACTGTAAGAAAAAAAAATAAATAATGCAGATCAATATCCAACATATTGACTTTTTTTTTTTCTTTTTTTCCTTGTGTCATTTTGTCAGGTGGGTGTCTCTGCTCCTTGGGGCTGCCTGGTGGCATTAGAGGGCTGCTCCAGTCAGGACTAATGGCACAGGCTCAGTCCCAGGTGGACAGCAGGCATTGTTTGCAGTAACTGATTGGTGTGAGAGCCCTCTAGCTCCCTCTCCCCAGCATGTGGTCCAAAGCACAACATATGCTTCCTGCTTGCTAGATTTGTCTCCAATAATAAAAACAGGATTTCTTTTCAATTTTAGTCTTGTGCCCAATTTATCAAGCAAAATAACATCAAGGCTTCAAAAAGCATGGTGGGTAATCTGGTTCTGCATTGGATTAGTGGGAAGAGGTGTAACACAGTGAATAGAGAATTACCAAGATAATATCTTGTGCTGTACCATGAAAGAAAAAAAAAGACATGTGTACGTGTATGTGGGGTGGGTGTGCATGTGAATTCTGACCAGTTATTAGGGCTTCTCCTGCACAGAGCTGGGAATTGCAACCTGCAGCTCTCGAAAATGAGTTAAAAAAAAAAATAATGCAAGGGGAGGAGAATAGGAGCCATAGTATTACTGAAATTCTGATATTTGTTCTTTTCATTGCAAACGCTGATAAAATATGTTAGCTCCCTGGGGAGTGGAGGGATGCAATTGTTTGGTGATGTTTCATTCATGCTGCTGTAGGGCTTTAAAGGGAAGGGGAAGGAAAAGGGGCCCAGCTTTGTTGCTGGGTTTTGTTTCTTGGTTTTTTGTGTTGCTTGTTTTTTTTTTTTTCTTTAGAAGATTGAACCATGAGAATAAAACTCCACCCTCTCAATTAACACAATAGCACAATTAAAGAATCTTGTCATTGTTTGCTAAAATGGTAATGAACAGTGTTACAGATGAATTTAGTGCTCCTCCTGACATTACATTATAATAAATAGGATAAGGCAATAATGGAAAAGGCCAAATAAATCATATTAGAATGTAGCATGCAAAATATTTAACTAAGATTTTATTGTGAAAACCAGATTAGCCTTATTAAAAGCCACTGTTTGGTAAAAATGGTTAAAATTTTTGTAACCAACACAAGTTGTATTTTCTTTCAACAAAAATCTTGATTTGCCTAGAAATCTCTCTAACTACTTTGTTTAGATCAGGAAGAAAAAAAAAATTGTCTTTATTGATAGAATAAATCTGGGACTAATTAGACTTCTTTTCCTTCTAGTAGAGCATGCAATTAAATGTATTGCTTCAGGGGAAGTCTTAATGCCAGTTGCACATTAGGTGAGGTAATGCCAAGGCAAACACTTTACAAGCTGCTCAAGGAACAGGCTGACTTCACAGCCCCTCAGCTGCAAGAAAATCTCAGTATTCCCTTACAGACACATTTGACTGACTGAAACCTGGAACCAGCCCTAGATATCCAGTAAACTATGTTTTAGCATACACATATAGCAGACGTAATTCCTGCAAAGAATTAGGACATTCAGTGATTCATTCTTTTGCCTTATGAGCTATGTCTGAGTGTCTAATTTACTCAGTATCAATGGTGCTCCATGATAAAACTTCCCTATTGTTCTTACAAAGAGAACTGATCCATGCATGTCCAGGTAGAACTTTCAAAATGGCTCCATTTAAATGGAGATTTGGGCTTTCTGCATTAAAGGACTTGGAAAGATTTTGATGTGAAATACAAACCTCTATACTGCTTTGTACTTTTCTCTCACAGATTAGAGATTTTCCTTGTTTTTCTTAAGGGTTTTCTCAACCACATCTGATAAAGAAATGACTGCCAGGTAAATGGGGAAGGTCTTAACTTTGAGCCCACCCATTTTCTATCAAGTGAGCACAAACTTCTGAAAGTTCCAGGGCTAATATTCCTCTCAAGAAACAGTTCATACTATTTTAAGACTGAGGATAACACTAGGCTGCTTGAAGAACCACGGTGTTGCTGTTGCAAAGTCACTGAAAACTTCCAAAAAAAGTCCAAAGTCTGGATACCTTGGAACATCAGTTTCTTCCAAATTTAGCAGCAGGGGATTTCAAAAGAGGAGCTCCTCCTGAACACGGCACTGAGCAAAGCAAGACAGAGCTGCTGGTTTGTGGCACGCTCTGGGGAGAAGGCAGAGTGAACAGGACAGGATCCAGCTGACCATAAGGAACTCTCCCTGGTCCAGGCTGTTGTGGGCTAATACAGAGATAGAGATGCCTGTGAATGTGGCTGTGATTGCAGAAGGCTCAGTATTGTGTAGCATCTTGCAAAGGGACACAATGTGATTACATTTCTGTACCATACACAAATAGCAGCAGCTCATCACAATATATCTGCTGGGAATGGCAGCAAAAAGTACAAATTTGCAGATCCACAGTCAGATGGGAATCCTGCACACGCTGAATACAAATATTCTGCTTTGTTTACATTAAAAAAACCAACCCCAGCAAATGAACATTACAGTGGCTGAGTTTTGATCACACCATGTGATCCATGTACAAGTTCTGCTCAGAGAAAGGATATTTATCACATTAATCTCCAATGCAAATAGAGCAATGTAAAGAAACACAACCCAGTCTAAAGCAGGAGTGCTTTAGACTCCTGCCTTATATCTCTCCTCAATTCAGACGTGCACCATGCAGAATCATGCATCAGAGATAGGGTCAGAGGCAAATTTTATGGGGGCAACATGATTTATTTGTTCATTTACCATGAAATCTAGAGTATTATGTTAAAACCTATGGGATACAGCAACTCCACTGGAAACAATTACCACTGCATGATATGTGATATGCATTATATTTAGTTAATACAATTATTTACTCCTGGAGCATCACCAAGGAGAGACAGAATGATCCCTGCATGAAAGAATTTATGGTACAACAGCTATTTTTCTACAATTCTCAGGCACATAAAGTTCCCACTGAGGCCTATGTCTGATAATGCTCTGTGTAGTTAGGATGCACTTAGGGATTCAACACAGGTTTATTACAGGCTGTAATTCTAGGAGAAAGAGTTCTTTTGTGAAGTCTTACAGGCAGTACAGGTTTATATTACTAAATAGTCAGAATATTCCTATAATAAATGGGCAAGGGTCTATTTACTCAATAGCTTCTTAAAAGCATGATTTAAACCCAAGAACAACATAATAACTGCATGTTTGCATGTCCACACACTCCTCTTTGTATCAAAGAAGCAGCAGAATAGAGAAAACTCAGCTTGCAGATTGAAAAAGGCCAACAAAGTGAAAAAATCCAAAATTGTTTAAAATTAATAAATAACATCTGTGGACTGTGGGAGCTAAGGAAAGAATGTGTGCTGTTCCAAGCTCAATCAGGTCACTTTTACATTGTACTTGACACTGTGATCATTCACAGTAATCAATTATCTGTTGTAATGGCCATCCTGGAGAAAAGTAAAAACTTGTACATTCTAAGTGATAAGAAAGGAAACAATTTTTGCTATTCCACTTTTCAGGCAGGTCCATTTGCTTGTACATAAGATGAATCTCGCCTTAGAACAATTAATCTGTCAGTGAATTGTATTCATCATTGTATTGATGAAGTTGATAGGGCTTACCCAGGTATCCTCCCCCACCAAAAATCCTTGGACATTTTACAATATTTCATCAGAAGAGAAGAAAAACTTCTCTCTCCCCTAGCCCTCTGTTAAAAAAAAAAAAAGGTGATTTTATTACACATAAAAATCTGCAGCTACACCCTAGAATTCATTAAGAAGACAAAAAATATTGTTTCCACCATTCCAAATACTAATAAGCTTTCCTTAATTTCTTGGAGAAAATACCAGGGAAAAAAATGGAATATAAATGTTAATAAGACAACTGATGTCTCCAAAGCTTTGTTAAACACAATAGCCTGGGAAATTATAATTTATTTTAGATTTGATGAATCTGGTGAACACAAGCACACCAGGGAAAAGTTGCAGTCTTTAACTTGCAAACCACACAGCAATATTTTGAGTCTGCCTCATCTTTTAAAGGCACAGATGCATGTCCTTCTTTATGTGCAGTGGAAATATTTCCCCAAAGCTTTGCTAATCACAAGAAATATTGAAATTACTGATTTAAATGCTCTAAAGGAAGGCTATCATCACATAAGGAAGCCAGTTCAGCAAATCTTCTGTTATTTTATCTGTCCTGTTCCTCCTTCAGGCCTGGGCTGTGTGACTCCAGCCAGGGGGTCAGAAGAGGGATTGGCAGCAGCCCCAGGAAA
>VZTR01021630.1:137616-237362 GCA_013400775.1 Chaetops frenatus | reverse complement strand
AAAAAAAAAAAAAAAAAAAGAGTGCAATGAGAATCCTCCTCATCTCTGAGAAGAGAAAGACATCTCAGAGGCAGTTTTTCAGCTATTTTTAATTTGTAAGATTACCTTGCTGAGACAAACAAAAATATTTCTTTGCACCCTCTCCAAAAGCAGAATCTGAAATCACTGATTCAAAGGATCGGTTTCCTAGAGCCTCTCATGTATGTGTTTTAAAAATATCTATGCTGTTTTATAAGGCTTTTAGCAAAGAAAATAGATCTACTAATATGAAAAAGAAACACAAAAACAACAAACCACAACTAGGCCCCTTCAATGACTGGTTGCTCTGCTTACAGCATGGCTTAGGTCTTCTCTTCCCTACAGTGGGAAAACTGCAGCTGGGACTGCTCTGAGGTGGGAATTATAACCAATTGCAGATTTTTAATGGATGCCACCTGTTTCCAGCTCTAAGGGAGTCAATATACCACATTAAGGCTCTGTCTGCATCCAATACTTTTGGGGGTTTGGATGCCTGGTACAGCAATAGCATGCCAAGGGATCCTGGCACCACTTTCTTTGCTTCTTCCAAACCCACGGACCATAGCAATCTGTATGAGATAATATTCATTTTGAAATGAATGTGGAAATCACTTATCACCATCATACAGAAAGCTGCTATTTCTGCACATTGCAGCATGAAGAATTAGGGTGTTGTGTGAGGTTTGGGCCACCAGAAGTCCCATAAACACTGGATTTCAGTGTGAATTAGAAACTAATGTCTCTGCCTGGCCTTGTGTCCACAAGCATCTGAATGCTGGACTATAGGTTTCCCTGCATGTCTGAAAAGAGATTCTCCATTCACTGGGAAAGAAAACCAGATCCAAGCAGCTAGGTGTTTTAGTTTAGTCTAATAACCACAGTTCAGAGATAAAGTAGGGAGGTGGGTGGATAAACCCTTGGGAAGCTCCGGTCCATTGGGCTTAGACCAAACTTAGCAAACTTTGCCAGTGTGCTATTCTAGACAAACTACTGCATCTTAGCACAGATTACCTTTTTTTCAGTTTTTCTCAGGACACTCCTTACTTTTAAATTGTGTCAGCAGGCTCAGGTGCTGTGGCTGGAAACACAACTTCTTCTCCTGAACCCTCTCATCAACACAGCCTCAAACACAGCCTAGAGAAACAGACTCTCTTGCTTCCTCTCCCTCTTGAACTCTTTCCTGCACAGCCTCAAAAGGATGGGCAGAGGTTGATGACTTCAAAGCCAGGTGTATAAAGTGGTAAATGGAGGCCTTTCTGTGGAGAAAAGACCTTTTTCATGCTGGAAAATGAACTGCACGAGGTCTCTGCTTCTGTGCAGCTGCACTAAATACCAGGCTGCCTGCACAGGTTCTTTCTCTTTACTTACATGACAAGGAGCATTGAATGCCTAAAATTAGTTCCAGAATATTCTTCTTAAGGAAATAGAAGTCAGAGAAGAGTCTATCTGGTGTTTTTCCACTGAAATAGTCATGGTGACTATCTCTCAAATATCACAATTTGATTTCTGCATTTGGGCATGACACAGATTGGTTTAAGCTCAAAGTTCTTTCTCCTTACTAACATCACAGGGAGCATCAGATGCCTAAAATTAGCTCCAGAATATTCTTCTTAAGGAAACAGAAGTCAGGGAAGAGTCTATCTGGTAATTTTCCACTGAAATAGTGCTTTCAATAGTGATCAAATATCACAATTTGATTTCTGCATTTGGGCATGACACAGGCTGGTCCAAGCTCAAAGAAATTGGGCTGGCAACAAATCAATTCACTTTTCTGTAGTAAGATCCGATTTGTTTGTCCAAAGAGGAGCATTTAATTAAAGTAATAATGTATGAATGCATATGCATCCAAGAGGGTGTGTTTAAGGCAAAGCCAGACTTAGCTAACACACCTCATAGGAGCTGCAGCTATAGCTGCTAGGGATGACAAATCTGAATTAATAGCCAAATGCTTCAGCACAAAATTATGGTGCCAAAGTGTGAACCACAACCGATTCCATGGGAACTTTTCAAAGTTATTGTATGGGGGAAAGGTTATGGACTGGAAAGTGGGGGGATTTAAAAGATATTGAGAGATTCACGTGGAATTTTTGCTGAGTCCTGATCAGAGAGGCAGTGCCAACAATTTATGTCAAAATTATAAGGGACAAAATGGATTTGGGGCCATGATGAAGGAACATGATTGATGAGTGCAAATGTGAGAAGCTGGAGTATTATGGTGAGGTCAGTGAAGTCTTTGCAGTGATTCCAGTGAGGCCTGGATTTGTTGGGTACTATAAAGTTATGTCTATCACAGGGCAAACCACCAGTTATTTATTTCTATCTACTTTTAAAGCCTCAGTTTTTATATGAAAAAAAAAATCCAGTTAAAACTACTTCAGAAATAGAGAGAAACCACAGGGCCAAAAAAAATACAATGCAGATAAATACACCAAATTAATTCCAGGTGGGGGTAATGCCTTCTTTGATATTTGACAAGGAAATTAATCACTATTAGGCAGAAAAAAAAAAGATAGAAGACGCTGAACACTTTGGGATCTTTCCAGAATGAAACTAAATCAAAGGACAGAACACACAAAAACAAGAAATCAGAATGGACCTGTGTGAAATTATTAAAAGCATAATCATACCTACATTATTGTCTGTGAACCCTGACCAATAGCTCTACCTTTTCAGAACTATACAGAGGCTACCATCCTGTCCCAGTAGCTTGCCATGCACTTAAACAAAGGAAAAGGAATTAAAATTTTACCTTTGTTTGAAAAAATGGAAACTCTCTAGAGTTTCTTTGGGTTTGCCCTAGTTGACACAGGAAAGTTGTAGAGAAGCTGGCATTTTACTTCTTTGACATTACTCATTTTGTCACAGATTGTTCCTCCTTCTCTCATACATGTTCAGAGTCCAGTTTGTTGTGGAACTCAAGAATTATAGGAATGAAAGGGACAACAGAAGGATCACTGAATTTTTTTATTAGATATACATCCTCCAGATAAGTTTATTACAATGCTGAAAGTATTGCCATTCAGAAGTTGTTTCTAATGTGTAACTTGAATCTTCCCTATTTTCCTCAGTTCAAGAGCATTAGTTCTTGTTTACTGCCATCAGACCAGGAGAAAAGCTCATTTCCTTCTTCCCTCCAGCAGCAGTTTTATATATTTGAAGTCTATTAGCCCTATTCCTGTTAGACTTTTCTGCTGTAGACTAAACAATCCCTATTCATTCAATTTTTCTTTATAACATCTTGATTGGTATTTGCTGGTCTCTGGACATTTTCCTGTTTATCCCTTCCTGCTTGTAGCAGTGAAGTACTCAAGCTAAGGCCAGCCAAGAGAATCTCCAGGCAACAAATAAAATCATACAATTCCCTGTCATAAGGGAGAAAGCTGCACCATATTCCTACTTTTAAAGAGAGTTAGGAAGCCAGATCATGGTTAAAGGTCAGCTTTTCTTGCTCAGCTGGCCTGCCTTTGGCACAGGCCAAAGAGGAACTTGCAACAAGCTGGGTTTGAAGACAGCACCAACCTCTTCACTAAGGCTCAGTATATTGGAAAGTCACCACACCAACAGAGCCCTGCTCCTTCCAGCCCCCTGGAAGAGCTCAGAGCAGTCCTTTGTGCTGTGTAAAGATGCCAACACTTTGGTGTGGTACCTGCAGCACCTGGGTATGAAAGAAGGACAGGGTTTCACCACAATTAAAAGAACAGCAGAGGCCCCCAACAAGAGACCTGTTTATTATGGATACACAGTTTTATAGGGTTTGCAAAGTGAGAGAGGATTGGAAGATGAAATCCCACCTCTCAACCAGACTGGTGAAGTTCCCAGTCCATCAGATTCCCTTCTCCAAGAAGGAATGTAAACAAAGCTGCTGTTTTCAGTACAACACGTGAGAAAATCTGACTGGAGAATAGAAACTTTTCAGAAGGCCTTCAAAAACAGGGCGACACATTGGAGTTGATCTAGGAGCTCTACACTGTGCTTCTGTTTGTGAGCCTTAGTAATCTAAAGCTGATACACAACTGATGGAGAGAGAGAGAAGTGGACAAGAGGCAAAACCTTGGGCTGGGTTCAGGGAGAAGCTGCAACGTTCAAGAATATGGACTTAATGCCACTGGTGACTCCAAGCCTCATTTGTCACATGCTGCATATTACAGGTTAAATATTGCTCATTTTTAAGAAACAAAGAAGCATTAATGGGCCTGGGTCATACTTCCAAAGGCTTTGTTACCTTTGGATGTTGTATATTTGTAAGACAGCCTTGCTTTGATCCAGGAAAAGTTGTGCAGTGTTCAGTGTACTTGACAGAAAGGGTAAATAGACCCCTTACTGCCTCTACATTAGGGACAACCTAATTATCAGAGGTCTGCAGTGTCACCTGGAAATTTGGATTGTTACAGAGCTCACCAGCAGCCTCAGCTCTGCACAGCTCTAGGCTTTTCTGTAACTTTCATCTTTTAAGCACTGTTCTCTGATCTGAGCACAGTTTACAGGCAATAAATGGCCACATTTTCCATTACCTGGGATTTGGTTCAATATTTAGAGAATTAGCCAGAAAGGCAGAAATATACGGGAAACCCTTTGAGGGGAAGAAAACAAAAAGTCAAGGGGATAATTTCATTGAATCGGTCTCAGTCAGCCTGGGGCAGAGTTCTAGGAGAAAAGGCATTATTCTTATTCATTGGTCATCTCCTCCTGATTCTATTTAAAAATATTTTCCCATGTTCACATGCTGAGCAAAAAACAAATACTTGCATCAATAACCAGGATAAACAGGAACCATGGATTTCTCTATAATACTGCTTTAGTCAATTAGCAAAAAATTTACTTTGCAGTAATACATCTAAGGAGAGGGGTGAATGAAATTAAGCTGATACGTTAATTTCGTGGTTTGGGTTGCTTCTTTTTTTGCCCCATTTTTTTCCCCTTCTAGATGAAAGGAAGTACTTAAATATCCCAAGTATTCTTAGCATTTTAAAGCTCTCTACATACAAATAAAGTTTTGAAACAGAAAATTTCTTGGTCTGTTTTGTTTTGCCATCTAGCTATTAATCATAATTTCATAGAATCATAGGAATAGGAACCACAGTATAAGAAAAGACCTATAGGTTCATCAAATCCAATCATAAATTTGATTTCTCTATAGAATTAACTATTTTTAATATCTATATTCTTTTCTTATGGGACATTTTAAAAGCAGACACATTTTATCTCTTCAGAGCCAGACAAATAACTCAAGAGTTTTCTTCAGAAGCCTCTTCTTCAGCCCTTCTGAGCTTCTACATTCACCAAAGAGCATTAAAGTCTCAATCAAGCAGACTCAAGCAATAATCAGATGACTGGATAAAAACTGCATTTGTCTACTGCACAAAACATGGGTCTTCACAAGGTACACCATCCTGGAATTCACCATCACTGTAGACAGTCTGGAGGAGTTACTCACAATTTACACCACAATGAGTGAGATCAGAGCCAGGCCTTTCCTTTCAAGTTATTTTCCCATTTAAGTAAAAGTTGGTTTAGGGATAAAAAGTTTTAAAACATCTATTTTTTTAAGAAACAGGGAGTGAGAGGAATTCCCTGAGCATATATCCAGTTTTGAAGAGCAGCACAAGCTCCTTAAGGGGGTAGGTCTGTCTGTATCTGTGCTACTGATGGCAATACTGCATTTTGAATCAACTCCCATTTCCCCTTAATTGTTCTGTCAACCTGTTTGGGATCTCATCTACCTTCCTCATTATGGCCTTCAGAGGGAGGGCTCCTACCACACTGAGAGTCAAGAGCAGATCATGTCCCTCATTTAGACCCAACACATCTTTCCACAGCCCACTAATTGCATGGCAGCTCAGGCTCATTTGTCTTCCCAGATCGTTAAAATTCATCACCATGCTCTGTGAGCTCTCACTCCTGCCCTTGGATGGGCAGCTGTAGATTATTTAGCCACACCAATCCCTAATGTTTTTAACTAGAAACTGACCCCAGCACCTGAGCACCTGCTGGGCTCTTAGTCTCTGTCATGTTAAAAGAGTGCACAGAAGGACTCAAGCCATCAAAAGCATCCTGCTGCATTACATTAAATATTGATAAAAAATATGCAAATTGTTTATTGATCTTCTCCAGGAAAGGCTGAGATAATGAGAAAGGGACTGTTTGAGATGATGCTTGGGATTTTTAACTTTTTTTTTTTTTTTTACGTTAGACTGTTGTTGATAGCTGAAGTTAATGAGGTCTTTTGGTTCACTCAGTATTTCAGACCTTACCACTAGTTTGAAGATAAAAGAAATCAATGCACCTTTATTGTGCATCACTGCCAGCAAGTGCCCTGCAAAGGGCAGGAGTATTTGTACAGGTGCAGTGCCAGCACTCCTTACTAACTTTACCTGTACTGCCCTGGTTAATATTACACTACTCTAAATTGTCTTATCCTGTGCTGTATTTTTTTCAGAGGTTGATGCTCACACTGTCTCCAACTTATTAGCAGTTCAGTACATAATTAATACCCAGAGACCAGTTGTTTTTCCATTCCCCTTTTCTCAGAGCATTAAGTGCATCACAAATGCTTCCTACCCTTTGTGTGATTGACATGTGACAGCTTTCAGCTGTCATTCTGTGCCTTCATCCTCGTGCTGGAAATTTCTTCACACTCACACACTTGGCTCTCTTCTATCTCTTCCTCAAATTGTTGGGTGCTTCCTGATGCCTCAGGAGACTCAGCAACCATAAACCCAAAGCAGCTGGAGCAGAGCATTGTTGCCCCACAATGACCATCCCTTTGAAACCACAAATCTGTCATACCTTGCTTACCTGCAGGATGTTACTTCTGCACCTCCACCAAGCCTCATTCCAGAAAGAAACTCTGTGGATGTGGCCACAAGAAGTCTCCCTCTGCAAGTTTGCCCCAGTTAAACAAATTCCTGGGGTGCCTGCATCTCATCAGGCACTAAAGAACCCGAAGAATAAACTTCATCTTCTCACAAGAATTATTTAAATCTTCTTAGAATTTTTGTAAGAGCATCAGTGCTGCATTTGGACCTGCACAAAACCATATTAAGCTGCATCTTTGCCCCAAAAAGTTTACTGTTCTTAGATGAAAAGGGTAGATATGATGTGATCTCAATATGAGAGAGTAACTTTTTGGTAGCAGGGAAAGACCTCAGGTTTCTCCTTTGCCACATAACCCAACTGTGTGCCACACTGAGCAGTGCTCAGGAGACAGGGAAGAACAGGGCTACAACTTTTTTCCTTTTTTTTTCTTTCCCCTTAATAACCTGCAGCTGACAACACAGGGACAGAATGAGAAATCCAGGCAAAGGCATGGAGAATCAGAAGATTTGCTGCAAATTGCAACTTATTTGTGCCAAGGTTGCAAGTACAACCCAAATCTGGTGGGTTGCATTCTGCTGCTGTGGTCCCTGGGCCACCAGTGTCCCCTCGGGCTGTTATGGAGGCTCCTGCAACAGGGAATGCCATCCTGACCTGTGCTTCACGTCCATTTGTTAATGTTACCAAGTGGTTTTGTCACAAAAAAAGTATGTCCTAGGAAAGGTATTTCCAACACAAGCAGACAGCAAGAAATGTAGGTGGAGAAATATTGTTGGGAGAACATCAGAGAGGGGGCAACACCTGGGGATGATGTGCTTGAATGGGATGGTCAGACAAAATCTTTTTAACTTCGTGCCCAAATTCAGGTCCTCAGTGTATCAGTTCAAGTACAGGATTTCAAAACTTTGTTGTAGCTTGGACCAGGTGCCTAACCCTAAATGTACTCGTGTTCTCAGTACCCCTGCCTCATTACAGAGCTTTACAAGCACCACCAACTGTCCTGGCAATGTGCAATTGGAAAACAGAGACTTGAATATCTTCATATTTTTGTTCCAATCTTCTAAGCATTTTTATATAGAAAATATTAAATATAAAATCTCAACTATGCTATTCCTAGAAACAGTTACATCCCAGCACTGTTAGGAAATAATCCAGGGGCAAATAATAAAGATATTCTAGTTTATAGACTGAATATATTTGTATATCTTTTTTCATTCCACATCAACTAAGATCATGGGAGAAAACGTACATTTTGTCAAGGGAAAATACTCCAGTGGGAGCCTGAAAAAGTTAGTTATCCAGAGAAAACCAGAAAAATATAAATAAACAATTATTCAAAATTGGATGAAAGAACAAAGTGATTGATGAACTGTACTTCCCTGTGTATAATTTAAGATTGATGCCATACTATTGTATATGTCAGGGTACAACAAGCCTGAATTATTAATTGCTCTATGATCCCCATTCTCTGAATGATACACTCCCCCAGTGCTTGTCTCAATCTACATTCTGTACATGTAAAGCAAGAGCAAAAGCCTCTCTGCATCCCCAGACAAACAGAAGCACTTTCAGGTTTGAATGTTTTCTCCTGCCCCCACCAACAAAAAGAACCAACCAATTTAAAATTGCTAAGCAGCAGGAAAAACCCCCCCCCCCCCCCCATCTCTTTCACACCAGAGTATTTAATTATGAATTTATTCAAACTAAAATTTCAGAGATCTCACTGCTCCAACAGTCTCTTGCCCGAGGTGCTTTCAGGCCCTCAACAGCAGAACAGAAGGGGAGGAGCAGAGCCCCAGCATTTCAGACAATCAGCTTTGAAAGCGTGTTACAGCCTGTGTAGTTGCATGGTCCTTACCCTTTTCTGTGTTTCAAACAAGAGTTGTTTGCTTGAACACTGTTTTGGGGGTTTTGCCTTGCTTTTTTAAAATGTCCATTTAGTCAAAGAAATGAAAACATGAGAACAAGAACAAAAGGTAAATGCAAGCAAGAATCAAAAGGAGGAAGCAGTTAAATGTGATCTATGAAATCAAATTCATTTTGTCTCTATTGGCTGTATCAGAACTGAAAACACAGACAAAAGACTTCTCAGTTAAATTATGTAGATTGAAAATAAAGTCACTGAAGTCATGGGATCTTAATCTGTTAATTAATTCAGAAAAAACTAAAGGTATCCTTGAATTTCTTTACCATACTAAATTTGCAGTTCAAAACTTCCTTTTAAAAAAAAGCCACTGTAAACACTTCTGAAGGTGCAAACAGACCTCAAGGTAGGAACACACTCTGTTTGCATCTACCAAATGACCACATTGAACAGTGAGTTGCCCAAAGTAGCCTTCATGTCAATAGAAATTAGATCTGAATTTCCAAAAGCAGAAGAATGCAACAACCACATTAATAGTTAGCAATAACCAATTTGTAAAACCAGATGACTTACAATAAACTCTTCCAGACAATCTTGCAGTTCATAGTTCAGCTTTCCAAGAGGTTTAGGTTTTTCAGGGGATGGTCATACACCATGAAAAAGGCTCTATGGGATTTAAGGAGCACACCAGTCTCACTTACTTCACTTCTATGTCTGTTTGGGCAGCGATGACTTCATTGAAAAAGGGATTTCATCACAGAATCATGGAATATGCAGAGTTGGAAGGGACCCACAAGGATCAGCAAGTACAGCTCCTGCTCCAATGCCAAGGATCCTTCCATGTGCCTGAGAGCATTTCATCCCAGACTGAAACAAAGCCTCCAGAGCTGGAAAGCAAACAAGCTCCAAATGTGTGATTAGGCCAGGCAGTCCCACCAGGTGCCCAAGTGCCAGCAGCTGCAGCAATGGCACAAACATCTCTCTGCCTGTGCAAGCCCCAGGCTGGGTGGACCCCAGACCATCCAGGGGCTTGGCAATCACGCCAGGAGGGAACCTCTGAGAACCTCCAGTGTCAGGTGGTCTCTCAGAAGCTCTGTGAATCCTGGGAAACACAACTGATAGACATCTGCCCAAAAACCTGGTACGATCTAGGTACTTGGGAGATTCCCAGAGATTTAATGGTTTCTTGACTAGAAGCAAGAGGTCCTGGAAAGAGGCTAGAAGCCCATCTTCACCAGGAATTACAGGATCAGTGGGCAGCACTCTGGGCTTTCAGGATCCCAAATCTTTGAGGAGCCCATCTCTGGGACAAACATGATCTGCTACATGCTAAGTATGGGCTGGCTTACACAGTCTCCATGGCACCTGCTGGGCAGGCACATCAGCAGGAAAAGAAAAGTCATCAAAGCTATTCCTCTCCTCTGTCTCCATAGATCATTTTGGATTTGGCAAAGAGGATTTTTGTGGAATGAAAAGACTCTTATGGAAAACATCAAAGTGAACCCAGATTCCGCTCCCCTCAAGACAACACGGTCATCTTCAGAAAACAGAGAGCATCAGATCCACCTGAAAACAGGAAGAAACACTACTGGAAAGGTATTCCTTTCACAGGATTCCCACACTGCTAGAATTAGTGAGAAAACAAACCATATATGACAGATATTAATCACATCAATTAACACACAAGCACCAGGTATGTTGGACATAAGATGGCAGAAGAATTGACAGGCAATACAACTAATTGTTTTCAACTATGTTTTTCACACAAAAATACCCTCCAGGACATATCCCTACTTCTCTTAGTAGTTATTAGCTAATTTTCATCAATGAATTGTAAGTTGATATTCTGATGTCAGTGATTCAGAAATAAAAATTTAGGTTTGTTCAGAAACAACAAAATTCTGCTCAAAGAAGGGCAGTAATAACACATCTGCAAGCTACATTGAAAAATTAGCTAAAACCCAAAATTAAAGCTCTTGGGAACAGAGCAAAACATCATCAGCATCATCTTTAGTAGAAGACAGCACTTCCATATTAAATGCTTTCTCATCTCACCCTAGCAGCCAAAAGGGAGCATTATTGGTGTCAATCCATACCTGCAGGCTGTGTTTGGGTTGCCAACAAGGATGCCAGAAGCCACAGCACAAGATCTGAGATGTCATACATTAGCCCTTCAAAAGCAGAAGATGCTTCAGGGTTGTTATTTCAACAGTCCAGTCTAAATAACTCAGCACAAATTTTTAGAAAATAACAAAGTTGCAGTGTGAACATTCTTCCCCGCAAAGAGACCTTTCTTGACTCCCTTGCTGAGCCCCAGCCCATCTGCTTGATTTTGTATTTGCAGGTAAGCATGGCAACAGCCACAGTGAGGTCACTGAAGAAATGTTTAGGTTAATGTAATAATTTCACCCCTTTGAAATACAGTGTGTCTTGCCAGCAAGGCCACACACCAGAGCCATGCTGTTTGTTTAAGAGCATGGAACCTTGCTCCTCTCTTCGTTGTTTTCCCCTAACACAGCTCAGTTAATTTCTCTGGCATTGTTTGAAGGAGCCTGCTGATGCCAAGATCCAGTAAAATCTGCACCATCTTTACTGATCATTGAAGAAATGTGCACACGTGGGAGAGAAAGCTCCTTGACCTCCCCAAACAAGGCTCCCAACGGGAAGGAACATGGAGTTGATCCAATCCTTGACCTGCAGCAGCTCCAGAGAAGCATCAGTTTTTATCTATGACCTGAGGATCCCATGCACAGTCCCAAAGTAGGGTTCCTGCCGTGCTGTTTGGCACCCACACTGCACCAGAAGCTGCAGCACTGCCAGGGAAAGCTCTCCAGGTAGCACCCCCTGCTCCAGGGCAGCCTCCTGCCTGCAGGTGCTCAGCCACCCCACACTCTGCAAGAAAATGATGGATCCTATTTTTATTACTACCCCTCATCCCTGGAAGTGCTCAAGGCCAGTTTGGATGGGGCTCAAAGCATCCTGTTCTAGGGAAGGTGTCCCTGCCAGGGGGAATGAGATGTTCTTTAAGGTCCCTTTCAACCCAAACCACTCTGTGATTCCACCTGCATGACTGCTTTACCCATGGTCTGAGAGAAATATATAAATTTAACACTTACATCACGGGGTTGTTGGGCAGTCTCAGCACTCACAACAATGAAGGTAACAAACACAGTCTTCACTGTGCTGTCCAGAAGAAACATATGTTATTTACTGACTGGAAAATGGAAAACTGAAGCACAGAAGCCCTCTTAGTACTGCAAGGACCTGATTCAATATCCACTGAAAGTTTTTTTTATTGTCTTTAACAAGCTTTAATAAGACAGGTTCATAGAATTACTTCTTTACTAAATCAATTACAGAACTACAAGCTATTTTGCAATAGGGCTGGTAGTGCTATTTACTCAGGATATACAATTACTGTTAACCACTTTTTTTCCCTCTTCCTTCTCTTCTGTTATTTTTCTATGTATTTTCAATACTTTCTGGGGTCTGTAACTCTGGAATTCAACAAGTGAGAACACTAATTATACACAGACACCAAGATTTTAATGATAAACATAAGAATATTTTCTATTTTATAAAAAGCAGATGAGGCTTAACTTGAAAAAAAAATAGAATACAAATCACATTAAATCTCAAATCTTGACACAAACAATCCCTTTACTAAAGTCACTGAGAAAATCACCCATGATTTTCAGTGGCATCCAGATTTAGGTTTAATGATCAAGCTGATAACCACACAAGAGGGGGAAATCAGGATCCATACTGGAAATTCAAGCTGACACTCTGACCTTAACATGTGCTGTGGTGCTTTTTGAAAAAGAGGGCAAGGAGCAGCTTTCTTCCCAATCACATGAGTTCAGGCAGAATTGTCATCCCATATTTTTTTGTCCTTCTTTGTGTAGTGTTACAAAAGATTGCTTAAATGTGTTCCAAGGTGGTTAAATATTTTAAAAGGACTGATTACTTGCGTAAGAAAAAGTGCAATCAAAATGTTTCCATTTCATGGGGAGAATGCTTTTATCCATACCGAGTCTGCAAAGACTTGTTTCATAGTGAGAAGGAAATGTTTGTAAAGAAAAAAATTTTTAAAAAATTTTAAAAGAATCCAGCTTGTGTTTCTTGTTGGTTTATTTCCAGTGTTCCTTAAAATAACAGAAAATGTCTTTTTTAAATGCTCAGTTTCCTTTAGAAACTAAACTTGCCAATATGGAAAACAAAACATGAGCCCCTAATCATGCAAGATCTAATCTTGAAAATAAATTTTATTTTGGTATTGCCAAGAGTTGCTTAAATGCATAATGGTGATGAGATTGTTTTTCTGATTTTAATGCAGGTAATGTACTCAGAACCCAGTGATCCAAGAGAAAATTTCCCAGCAGGCCACCCTTGACAAGCAGGTGTCACTCAATCATGCACGTTTTCACCTCCCTGAGAGGACAGATGGTCCCAGCCTACTTAGCAATTCCATCCTCTGCTGGCAGCCCCTCTCCAATGCAGAGCCATAATAAAGATGCTCTGAGATTTGTGTTAATCTGTGGTCTTTGGGGTAAACTGTAAACAAAGTGTGTAGAGTTATCGTTTCTTATTATGAGCTGGACCTCTTATCTTCTCCTCTGCCTATAGCATATAGCTATCTTTAATAGCCTATAGCCCTGCATTCAGCTTTCATGGAGATTAGTTCCTATCATTTTAAGCACCACAGAATTACTTTGTCTGCAGAGACTTGACCTAATCTGTTTGAGGCTTTTACTATAAAGACAGTAAGACAGCCTTTTTTCTCCAAATTAGGAGAACAATGGTTTAAATTGGCAATGGCTCCTGTTGCTGAATTTTATGCATATATGTGTATTATACTTGCTGATTTCCTGCTCTGAGATAGAAGAGGAATTGTTATTCCCCTCACCATCATTCAGAAACAAGTACAGCCAGGACTGAGAGAGGAGGGAATAAAAAATCCACACATCTGAACACCATGTCGAGGGGGGTTATTTGTCAATTCTTTTTTCACTGCTGTGATACATTTCCACTGCATCCAATTTCCCCTGTGTAAAATGAAGATTATCTTCTCCTCACAATCTGACAAGTACAGTAGGGAAAAAAGCAGAGGGAGAGATGGAGGGCATGCAAGAGCTCCCAGAGTCAAGTCTGGCACCTCCTATAATTTGTGCCATTAGGGAATTTTCCAGGACTTTCTACATGCAGAAAGGAAAAAGAAGGTCAAAGGTTCAGAGTCTTCATAACACTACTCAAAACAAAGCCAGAGCTGCTTCCAGAACCAGCATGTGCCATAGAATGACATTGGAAAGTGTATCACATCATTAAAAGGAATTATCCAAATTCATGATTATGTCACAATTTTAAGTTTCTTAATCTCCTCTTTCAGATGTGATTGCATAAAATCACAGTATTTCAGAAATTGCATTAAAAACAAGGAGCATCATTCTTTGGGTTTGACTTGTTCCAATCTCCCAAAGGGATGTCTGTGAAAGATTCACAGTGATTTTAGTGGGCTGTGGATCCAGTCACAGTGACTGGTGGGACAGAGCTCAACTGATGGAAAAGGGAATTTTGACAGATTTTCTCTGAGAAGATGGAGAACACTTTCACCTGTTGAAGCTAATGGAAAGAATTTAACCACATTTACATGTGTGTCATTTCAGAAGTTCTTTGATTTCTTTGCTTTCTTAGCACATACATAAGCCCTACATTCCTCACAAGGTAACAGACACCTGCAAACCTCACACAAACCAGTCCTGACAGACACATGAGAGTCTGGAAACAGCCATGAAACAACCACTTAACTGACTTCATCCTCTTCATCACTGACTCCAAGGCATTAAAAGACTAGAAAGCAAGACAGGGATGGAAATGGCAAATATTATTTAAAAAAAAAAATGCCCACAATAGTTTAGAAGTCTTGTATTAAGGTTTGTTTCAGTGGACACTACATTTCAGTGTTCATTTTAGAAAATGAAAATCTGTGCAAGGCCTTTCCAGTATAGTGTACTCTATTTGCACATAAAAACAGTGACTGAACCATTGAATCCTTCTCCACGTGAACAAATGATCCAGTTGTTATCTGTATTAATAGAGTACAGTGTAGCCCAGAAGCTTTAGGAGAGCTTGGGGTCTCAGTGATGCCCTGAGTGTGGCACTGGGCTGAGGGCATGACTGACATGGGTACAGCCAGCTCTGCCCTGTGATCAGGTCCTGAAGCTGTGCAGACATCTCAATTCCCTTGATGAAATACCCCACTTTCCCACCCTTGCCCATCAGTCCAGGCTCAGCAGCAGCAGCTGCAGGGCTGCACAGTCAGAGCTGCCTCACCCTCAGCTCATTGGAGAGGAGGAGAAAGGGCAGCAGAATTGACATTTCCGTGGCTGGCTGTGGACATGTGCCCTGAGAGTGAAGACTCTGAGCTTTCTTTTCTAATGTCACTGCTGCTCTCCTGGCTCACTCAGCAGACTGTTGTCCTGTCCTTTCACCTCCTCTCCCAAAAGTAACAATGACAAGGACTTCCTACCCTCCTTATGGGCAAATGACACTCCCTGTCCTGGGGTTCTTGGCAAAGGTAGAGGAAAAATAAGAAACAGCACCAGAGCAGTGAGAGCCCCAGCTCAGTGCTCTGCAGGTAGAGCAGCTCCCACATGAACACCCTCAGGGCAGCTGTGCCTGGGCCCTCCTGTGCCCCTCCACATTGCACACACAGCCAGGGTTCCCAGCTCTCAGCAGCTGCAGGACTGTTTCCACAGAGTCCTTGGGCATCTGTTCCTTTCTCATTTTTACTTCCCCAGCAATGGAGCCTTGCCCTCTTACTGCCTGAAGCAACTGAGTTCAGAAAGCATCCCTCTACTTTGTGAATTCAAGGCATGCGAGCAGCCTATGAATATATTTTGGATAAACCATTTAAGTTTTCTTCTTCCTATCATTAGGAGAGCTCATGGGAAACGAGCAGTGAAGTACTTACAAGCTTATGCTACTTTAAGTTGTTGCCAAATATGTCTCTCACTGAGAAGAGTAAACTATTATAGGATTATTTCCTGTAAATTCAAACCACTGTTAAATTAAATATGAACATAAGAGTGACTACAGTGGGTCACACCAAAGGTGTGCCAATTTCCAGCAGCAGGCATAAACAGATGCCCAAGTAGGAATAAGAACAAGGTAGGTAGGTGGAACACCTTCCACAGAATCACAGAATATCCTGAGTTGGAAGGAACCCACAAGGACCATTGAAGTTCAGTCCTTGAACTCTGTCAGGCTTGGGGCAGTGACCACTTCCCTGCAGAGCTGCTCCAGTGCTCAACCACCCCCTGGGCAAAGAACCTTTTCCTAATATCCAACCTAAACCTCCCTGAAACAGCTTCAGGCCATTCCCTCGGGTCCTGTCAGTGATCACAGCAGACAAGGGATCAGTGCCTGCCCCTCCACTTCCCCTCAAGAGGAAGTTGCAGACTGACATGAGATTTCTCCTCTGTCTCTTCTTCTCCATTCTCTTTTTATATTTTTTTCAAGGTCTTGTTTTTCCCAGTGAAGGTTTTCTCTCTGAGCATTTTATAAAAATCTGAGAAAAAAAAATAAGGTTTTCTTTTCTCCAAATTACAATAGATTATAGCTGTTAAAATGAGGAAAAGTACTGAACTTATTGATAAAACTAATTTAAAACATTTTCCTTCAGCTAGCCCTGAGAACTTGTGAAGTTCTCAGATTTAAGACCATTTGGGATTAAGTTAAATACAGTAATTGGTTGTAAGTCAGCTCATCTATGCTAAAAGCATTGCTAGAAACTCTTCATGTATTTGAAAGGCAGAACTGAAAGAGAAAGAATAATTTAGTACATAGCTCAGAGGTATCATTAGTAGCAACAGTGTGATGTTAAAAACAGGGAAATTTAGGTTAAACAGCAGGAGAGGAGGCTGAGTGCAGTCATGGGTGTGATGAGAGGTGAGAGCCACTCTCCCACCACGTGTCACATCACTGCCAGAAACCTCTCCCCACACTCAGCTCTTATCCCCTTTTTCTCCAAGGATAACTTCCTGAAAATGTTGAATTACAGGACTGTTTTTGAAACTAGACTGCTCAGAAGACAGCAAGTTGCCCTTCTGCACTGAAAATCCATAAATTCAGAGAGACTCTGTAAGAAGCACCTTCCTCTGGCTGCTGCAGCTCCTACTCCATGAGCACATCTCCAGTCTACAGGTCCTTGTGAACACCAAACCTGGCTCCTGCCTCTATCCAAAGGCTCTCAGAGTCTTTCAAGCTCATCTGCTGCCCTTGAACCTTCTCTCCACACACAACAGACTTTGAACCTTTTTAAGTGTATTAGCTTCATGTATTATAAAGCATTGCTTTAAAACCAGACACACTGAGACCAAAAGTGTAGTAGGAGTTACTTTCTTACTTTAAAATTTTTTGTACTTTATTGCAAATAATATTTCACTGCCAGGTCTTTTTTAGAAAAAAAAAAAATATTTAAACACATCAACCTGACATCCAGAAAACCTGCTCCAAGCAGAGCAGGATTTGAGCACTGCATAATCTTTCCCAGAGACTTTTTCAAACAAAGATGCTGTGGTTTTATTTGGTTTCCATTTAACTCTCCTGAGAGGTCTCTCTTTAAATCCAGGCATGAAAAATACATTCTCAGTCCAGACACAGAGATTTTGGAAAAGAAAAATGCAGTGAAACAGCATTTCATTTGCAAGTATTTTACATTTTAACAGTGTCTTTTGCTTTCCACTCAGCAAACATTACCAGAACTGCTGCTCCCTACAATAAACTTTCTTTGATATTGTGATATTTTAAGTAGTGTACATACAGTATATATGTAATATAAACAACCTTAGCATATCTGCAAAAGTGGGCATATAAAAATGCATGTACCTGTGCATGCTATATATAAGTAGACCATACACAATATATACTGTATATTTCCTTGTGTGTAAAGTCATTTTGGTTCTAAATACAATATACATAATTTCAAATAAAAATGTTGAGAAAATGAACAGCAAAATCCAGTCACCGAAGACTACTGAACAGGTGCTTGGGAAAAGTAGGTTGAAAAAAATTAAGAGAGGAAAAGGACAAATGAATCAGGGTTAAAATTGCCTTCTTGTACACAAGGAAGAGAGAGAGAGATTTCAGTCATTTAAAAATTCAAGTTTTTCTTGCATTCAGTCATATTATTCAGGTTCTAGGAAAGGAAGGAAAATTGAATAGAAATTACTAAGATTTGTTTGCATATTTTGATAAGCTTTTCCATAAAAATAAATGCAGTTCAGACCCTTTTAAGCCAAGTAATTGTGTCCAGGAGTTCTGTTTTAAATATGCTCTGGGGCATCTCATTGTTCATACTGAGTGTAAAGTAGATTGTTTTTATGCTTAAGGAACCACAGTGTGTGGGATTAAATAATGCACTTAATGAAGAGGCTAAAATGGCTACATTCTTTCTATTTCAAAGGGATTCCAGGAAAGAAAACCACCCAGGATCAGGGGAAACAGACTTTTACCCTCTCATATTTTATTAATACACTTTCTGTAGTGCACCCTACTTAAAGCTGCATTTAGGGAATATCCAGCTATGATATTACACCACCACAGACTTCCTTAGTATAAATCAGAACATCCCATCTTTCAACTTACTTATCCTTTCAACACACTCAGGATCAGTGCTGGCCAGATGAGTTTGGAGAGGCTGAGTCACATGCTAGTGAACTCTGAGAAAGCAAAGTGATTCCATGTCTCTAAATCACAGACTATAACCCAAGCCCTTGAGTAGTGATGGCCAAGTTTGGGCTGTGAAACCCTAAATGGCCTGGATCCTCACAACTCCAACTGGCTGTCCCATGTCAGCCTTTCTGCCACTTTGTGTTTTATATCTCACATCAAAGGGGATTTAACTGCTGTGCTCTGGTACTTTCAGACACATTCTCACTTTCTCCCACCATCATCTTCCAAAGAGCCTCTAACATATTTTCCACCTGCAGCATAGTTAGATTAGGAGAACTCTTCTCTTTCTGGTTCTTAGAGTACCAGCTCTATTTTAAACCCAGGGAATCAGAGTTCCTTCCCTGCCATTCTTGACTGCAGCTGGAGAAGAGAAGGACCTGGATAAGCAGTTGTAACACCTGGGGAAAGGAGGGATTTGCCTAGGTCAGGCATTCACCTCTCAGTGGTGTTTACCCTTGGAACACCTGAGAGGATAAAAGTGAGCTCTTGTCACTTCAGAAATCTCTCCTTGTCACTTCACAGCACTGTTTGCTCAAGTTTTTTATGACTGGGCCTGTGCCACATGCTTTGCATACCCCCTGTGCATGTCCCCACTGGCATTTGCCAGGTTTCACAGACAGATCTGCAGACACACACACACAGAGGCCTGTTTGGAACACAGGTGCTTAATGCTGTCTTTGTTACCAAGCTAGCCAGAGACTTCAGTTTCTTTTTCTGGGGAAGGTTAGGGGCATCTATGAGAAAAGAGAAGCTGCCAAAAAATTCTGCTTTGGTATTGGCACTCTTGTCCTTGCTAAAGCACACAAAGGCTCAAGCCAAAGCCATTTAACTGCCCAACTCTGAATTTTACACTCTGCTGGGACATATGGACACAGTGTTCAAAGAGCAGCTCTAATGATCTCAATTCTGTCTTTTATTGGCTTTGGAATTTTATCCAAAGTGAGGACATCTGATCTTTATGTCCTTCTTAGTATGTATCCAGAAGTGAAGTTTTATTTATGAAATTCCACTTTTAAAGCACTTGTGAGTGATAAATATTCAAGATCCCTCCCCACCATTTGCAGATAGTCTCTGTAATTTGTCTCTGATGGCCAAATCCTTTGCAATTAGCAAAATCAGACAATAGAATGGAGCCAACAGAAATGAGACATGATCTTCTGCTGCCAATGCTTGCATCATCCTACTGAGCTCATTTTATAAAATACCTAAAAGGTGAGCCAGTCACTTGGAGTCATAAATTGTGCACTTCCCTCCCTTACCAGCTACCAAAATGCACCGTGGACATTGTCCTGCCTTTGTTACTGTAGCTCCTACTCATTCTTCTTATTTATTTCTTTTTTTCCCAGGGGAGAGACTTGGAATTCTTTTATTTCTCTCATAGCCGCAAATCTTCTGGTCTGTGCGTGGTCACCACCCAATGATCTAAAGCAACACAAGCAAGACCTTTGATAAAAAAGTTTCCTGACCCATCTCAGCATCCTGCAAGGACTACTCAAAGCAGGAGAAGAAAGGAAGTTGAGTGTGCAGAAAAAGTTCATCCATTCCTGCCTCTGTGCTCACATCTGGGACTGAGTCTGCAGAAATTTGTGTGATAATTTTTTGACAGGGAAGTTATAACTTCAAACAACTCTACCTAGACTTGAAACAAAAAAAAATCAAACAAAAAAAACCCTCAAAATGTGCTACTCAGCAGACTGCTGAGAGCATAGTACAATATCCACTGCTTTCTTTCTTCAACATCACCCTCCCCATAGAGCCTATGCCAATATGAGATGGCTGGCACAAGAGCTGGCTCAAATGGCTCTATACCCACTGAGAGCTACTTTCTCTAGAGGAATTAATCACTATAATCTCACAGCCAGATCCTAGAGCTCTTGTGCTTCCTGAGCCAAACAAAGAAATAAAAACACACATGCTCACATGAAGCCACTGAGAGGATCATGCTTGCCATTAGGGGCAGTACTATTTTTATTGGGTTTTGTAGGTTAAAAAATCAGAAATCAGGGCAAGAGAACATAATTCAATAATCTCCACTATAAACAAGCATATTCATCCTCTAAAGGAGTTATGGATTCTGACAACTTTAGCTAAGGACTTCATGTACCAACTTAATACTAAACTGAGATAACAGAGAAAGAAAACTCCAGCCTCAATAGTTTCAGAAAATATCTACAACTGCAACATGCCATCACACTGACTAAACCTTGTCTGCTCTGACCACCAAACTATCTGTCACTCTGAAGCTTCTGTGGAGGTATTGCACCAGCTTATCTGTTACCTTAAAGCTTGGGGATTTGTGAACTGCAAAGTCTGTTTTAAAACCTACAGCAGTTTGAGCATGAATTCATCACAATAAATTTTGCTTTCAACACCCCAGGGTTTTTCTGCTACTGATTTGCCACCTCCTGGATGTCTTCAGTAAAATGGAGACCCATAGTACATGCCCAGAGTGGGAAGATGTCATATGTGCAATAGCTGACTGGTGAGAGCCATAGTGTCAAACTCCTCTCTAAAGGTTACCACCCACTGGAGGAAGATGATGGATTCTCCCAGTCACGGATCTTTCCAGGGGACACACTCAGTAACACCAAAATAACATCAATTGGCACAGAAGAGAAAAAGACTGCTTAGCAGACATGATTCTCAGTTCCTGCCACCTGCTTTTTTTGTGTTTATTCAGACATATCTTTATTTATAGGCCTAGCTATATTTTCTCCTGGGTGGGAAAACTAAGTTTAGCCATCATTCCTCAAAAAAACCTTCAGTAAATGCCCACCACTGTATTGAATTCAGCACCTTTTTAACTATTAGGACTGATAGGTGTTCTGGTGCCCTCCTGAAAATTGAGCTTGGAGAGGAGGACCTGGTGAGGAGGACAAGCAGAGAGGATTAGGGATCAGATGTCATCTAAGGGTCAGTAAAGCACTAGAGGAAAGAAACAGAAACCACATCTCTGTAAAAGTATTTCTTATGTGGTTATTGCAACAAATGAATATTTGAACTCTCATGAATATTTGAAATGAGACTGTTAAAGGTGCTTACAGAGTAGGTACTCCAGCTAGAGAATGGGCTTAAACAGAGATTCTTTATGCAGAATCCATAATAAACTCTGTCTGCACATGGTGGGGAGATGAGCAAAGCTCTGCAGTCAGGAACAGACAACCTTCTGCCCAGCCACGGGGCATCCAACTTTGCAGTTTTGCTTTTGAAAAAAGGGCCTCTTAACCTGTATCTGTCCTTGTTTCTCAACTCCATTCATTCCTTTCAACCCAAAATTGCCAAAGCTTGACCTGCTGTTGCAGGGGTTTTCTATAGCAGGTCAGAGAAATGAATGATAAGCCACAAGGAGGTAGTAGAGGTGGAAAACATTTCTCTCTTCCCAAAGTGATGAATGAGAAATGAATTTGTCTGGATGCAGGTGTGGCTGAAAACATCACTGCTCCAGGTACATCTGCTCCTGTCTCTGTGGCCATCCTCCTCTCCTCACCCTGCCCCATCAGCAGGAGGGTAAAGCCACTTCCCATGGCTGGTCTCTCCAGCTCTAACACAGGGGTATGAACTGCCTCTTTCCAGGTTAGAGGCAGGAGAAGCAAAGGGAGGTGAGCAAGAGAGAAAGATAGCAAATTAAAGCCAGAGGGATGAGAGAAAGGTTTCCTTAGCCAGGGTGGCAGCTCTGAACTGTAGCCTTTAACCAGGCAGACTCCAGGCTTGGTGATCTTCTGTCATTGCCTCAGCACAGGCTCCATGCAGGCCTCTACTTGTGTCCATATGTATGTGGCATGGGCAGCCTTTAATAATTCAGTTCAAGTACATTCCTGTTTGCTCATGAATGTGCTGTTAAAACACGTTCACTGTTGCAAAGCTGCCAAACCCCCACCTGTGCCTCTTGCCCTGACTCCTGGGCAGACCCTGGTGACTCTGGGCTGGCTTCTCCCCTCGCTGAGCCTCTAGCCCTGCCTGGGTCTCCTGCTGCCTCCTCCTCCTCCTCCTCCATCAGAGATTTCCACCTCCACTGAGCCATGGCACTTCTCCCTTCTTCCCATTTTAAGTCATGTCTGTCACAACTGCCTCTGCCACAGACAAGTGCACGTTGTTATTAATGCATTATTAAATTTTATCTCATATTTAGAGCCTTGTCGATGGTGCTCACTTAAAGACACTGTGGTGATAAGCACTATAGGAATGGCTATAAATAATGAATATTATCCCTCTCATGTCTTCCCCAGTCTCCCAACACAGTAGGGATTCACTGCAAGGCAAATGATCATCAACTCAATTTTATTTTTACTGATTAAAAGTATCTTCAGGATGCATAGCTGCCACAAGATAGGCAAAAGACTGTAGCTAGCATGGAAGACAGCCCAAAATATTTGAGCAGCTTCTGTTCCCACCAGGGTACCTTTCTCAAAAAGCAAAGCATTAATTCTAATTTGCCTGCTATGTTGGTGCTCTTGCAGGGCTCCAGAAATCAAGTGAGAGAGTGCAAAGGTAGAGAAAGGGTCCAAATTCTCCTGATGCTTTCTCTTTACAGGTCAAGTGCACAACACAATCTTTAATTGGGGAATGCATCTTCTCCAGCATTTGCCTCCCATCCAGAAGAGTTCAGACACACACTGGTTCAAAATCAGAGCCCAAAAGAGCAGGAGACTGATGCCATCTCAGCTGTCCTACCTCATTAATGTTTGTTATTCCTCTTGTCTTTTTTCCATTCCTTTGTAGCTCCTGCAAATTAATTCTTTGAATGCTGTTAACACTCCTGTGCATATGCAGTTCTTAGTCACTTAGACACTGAAAAATGTAAGAAAAAGATGCTATTACCTGAGTATCTATGGGAATCTGGAGAGAAAATCTTGGAAAAGAAAATGCATCAGGACAATGCTAAGAGGTTTTAAAAGTGCTGCAAACACATTGGGTTTGGTGCCAGAAAGGCCCAAGCAAAAATCCCCCCAGGTATTGACTAAAGTTATCTGAGACTTTATTGAGGCAGAACTAGACCTCTTCAGAGTCCTTTAGCCTCACTGAAATACTCCAAAATTAGCATGGGAAAAAATTCTCACATTTCCTTCCCTTGAGACCTCCTGACTTCACTCCAACCTAGACTCATGCTTGCCAAGCATTTGACCTAGGATCCCAAGAATTTTTCACTTAATACCTTTGCTTGAGCTGCTTCAAAACTCGACATGGGCTTGCTTAAAACTCAGATTCCCCCTTGCTCTGCTCTTCCCTGAAAGATGAGCTGAATTTTGTTAAACTATAATAATGAATGGATCTGTCTCAGCAGCCATGCACTGTCCTACGTGGCAGTCTCACAACACACAAAGAAAATCTCCCTCACTGATGGGTCTAATCACAAGGGTGCATTATGTCACCTCTAGGGGTGTATCCTTCTATAAAGCTTGGGTTAGATTTAATGTGGTTACACAACTTTTGGTCAGCTTAAAGTAGAAGAAAAATGAGTTTTTGCCTGCCTGCAGGAAACTCCTTGGATGCACCCTCAAGAGTATATAATGAAAACCACATAGAAATTTGATGGCAAACCAAAGCATTCAAGCACATATATTCACCCTGATGTCATTTCCAACTTCTGTCACTATTTAAGTACTATATAAATTACATTTATATTTGAGGTTGCTTACATTTGTGGATCCAAATCTCAAACCCCCAGTATCAAACCTGATTTTCAGGGACACTAAGCATCCACATCCCCCAATGGTTTCTATTCTGCCATGGTTGTCCCACCAAAAGAGATAGCTTTGAGAGTGAAAGAAGCCTCAAGCAGAGAGGGAATAGTTATCACTCAGCACTCCCAAGACATGATTTAAGGTTTCTATCAACTGCCCTAACATTCCCCCTACAACACAAAGTACTAACTGATCACACAGAAGGAAAAAAAAAAAAGTAGAAGCAGCTGGGCTCAGTGAAATAAGGCTGTCAAGGTGTCTCTCCTAAAGTGGAGATGGCAATCAGTCCACTCCAATATTTACTTTATCTGCCCATCACAACAGACAATAATTAGATTATCATGGGTCAGGTTTTTTCTAGAGAGGTCACACAATTGTATAAGATGCTGTCTTGACAAGACAATACTAGCATTTTACTTTCAAATTAGAAGCATTTTCTAGTTCAGTTTTACAAAAACTTTCACCATCTGTAATTACAGCACGGTCATTGTACCACATACAAACCAAGGCACACAGCACAGGACCACAAATTACAAAAACAATGGCATAAAATATCAACAGTCTTACACACCCAACCCAGTGCATCAAGGAGAAAGAGCAAATCTATTTTTCAACCCAAATGGTAAACATCAAACTTCTCAAAGTGTCCAGTAACCCTCCCCAGCCACCTCTTGCTTGTCAGAGCTTTCCCTACACCTACACAGTGTTTCTCAAGATTAAAGGGGATTAAGTAACTCCTTTCATAAAGGTTTTCACCAGCTCACACACGTCAGAAGGCCTCAGCAATCCTATCATAAGCTATAAATGTTGATGCTCCCAGTGCTGTACTTTTGGGAGGCAAGCTTTTCTGAGATAAATGTTGCTTGGAATACAAGCTGTTTCTCCTCTTATCAAGGAAAAATTTTGTATCCTGAGGATTCCCTCATAAATTGCTGAGCCCCACTGCTACACCCACTGCTCCCCTACAGCAACACAAAGAATATGGTAACACTCATTAGAGCTCACCACCAGGGAAAAGTCTAATTGCTGGATTTACATTTTGTAGGCAACGTGTATTTATACTAATAATTCTATTTTGTGCTGCTTTACTAGTCAGAGAAGAAAAGAGCATATTGTATTAAGCTCCAGCCCCCAAGCACTGAAATACCTCTAACAGATCCAGAGAGATGGGCTTTCTTATAATTGGCATCCACCCACAGGACTCAGTTGATGATGAAGCATATTTCCAGTGGTTCATAACAAGGGCATGAGATTCCCTGAGGATTTTCAACCTTTAATATTCGCCTGTCTTTGGGAGCATCTACTCATCTCATCATTACAGCAGTACTAGTCACTCCTCTGATTGCAGTGGGACTGGAAAAAGCAGCACTTTAACCCTGCCCATTTGGGATCTTAAGTATTATTTCCCTCAGTGGTCACCTCCCACAGATCCTACAGTAAAGATATGTTCTATACACTGTCTATCAAGAAAATAAATTTGAAAAGGAATAAGAAACTGCAGAATTAGCCATACATCCAGAAACAGTACCTAAAAATGAAAAATTCAAATATTTATTTATGTATATATTTTACTGTACCTTCTATTCTTGAAGAACATTTAAAAAATCCTTTCTTCACAATATTCCAGTGCTTCCAACTACAGCTGAAGTGAGGAAGTTGTTCGCGAACCTGACTTTTCCTTATAATGAGTTTGTATAAAAATTTTGCAGCCTGCAAAAGTGCTCAGATTTAATTCAAGATTTCTGAAGTCTCTAATTTTATCTGAAAAAGAAAAAAAATCTCTCAGTCTTAATACTTTCTTTTCTTTTGATACTAAAAAGTGGGAGTTTTAGACCTATCAAATGGATGAAGGGTAAGATAAAATTTAAAGTCAATATGAACTCTTCTAAAGATCAAAGTTTTCACATGCAGGGGTTTGGCTTGGAACTGTCTTGCAACTACTAATAAAAAAAAGTTAAAAGCAAAGAAAGAAATACTTGTCTTACTCATAATAGCTTCACATAAACTTAACTCTACATAAAAAGTAATTAAAGGCCTCTTCTAAAAGAAGCTGGAAGACATGGTGTTATATCTCCCTCCATACACAGTTTATCCAATTAAACAATCTCAGAAAAGTACTTCATACATCTTTAAGACATGGTTGCTTCACCTTAGCTCACGTAGGTATTTTACCAGATCACTGCACATCCTACTTCTGGCCTCTTTACCTGGAAACTCATTCCCACAAATTAACACCCAGCTGTTAATAATTTTCTGTTTGATGTTCTCCTCACCTTCATTTTATGTAGCATTGCCAAATATCAGGCATCCATTTGCATGGTTCAATTTGCAAATCAGCCCAGTCCCCTTTCAAGCCCTCCCAGTTTCTGTGTGGGAGAATTTGCAACGAACTTGTAAATGAAAATAGATGTTGAACTTCCCAGACACTGCAGACTGGTTGGGCTTTTCATGTGCAGGACACCATCCTTAACTACTCTTCCAACTCATCTTGAGCTGCTCAGCCATGAGACTTCTGAAAGCAGACTTTTTTAATGGGGGAGGGAAATAAAAAACCAAACACGACATGGTTTGTGGATTCCAAGTTGAGTCATGGAAGAACAATAGCACAACTGCCACTGAAATAGCTTTGCACAGCAGAGGCACCCAGGAAATGAGGCTACACGAAACACAGGCAGCATGCAAGGAAAAAAGCCTCTGCTGAGCAAATGCTGTTGGCTGTCAGGTGCTGCATGACCTTTTCACTAGGTACAAGATGGGAAGATTGTGGAGCATGTACTTATTAGGTGTATGGCTCCAAAAATACCATTTGGAAAAATAAAATCCTTCATTATAGTGCAATAGGAAACATGTTGGAATGTGAGAGTGCCAAGAATAACTAATTTTCTACCATTCCTTACCTTACCTTCCTTACTCCTCATTTAAACACTCATTAAAGCAGCCACTCTGGTAAAGGAAAGAGAGGAAGAGCAAAAGGCTCCCATTTTTATTTTCCATCTTCTGCTGAAGTGATGACTGCTAACAGAATCTCCCCTGTTAGCACACACGTGGCCATCAGAGACAATGACTCACTGTAAAACAAGCCCAGCAGCCAAAGCAGCCACTGTGGGTGTTTTTTGCTGATTCTATTTGGGATGGGCTGGAGTGGGGTTGGACATTTTACAACCTTATTTGATTTTGGGGCAGACAATCTTATGCAGACTTAATTATTTCCTTATTTATAAAATAACTTGCTTCCTGGAGACCCTTTAATGTTGGCTGTCTCAGGCACCCTTTTTCTAATGGTGTTTTAAAGGAGCAAAATACCAGGAGTTTGTCGTAGGCTGTTGTGCACAGCAGGAGGAGGCTGGAAAAATTAATTCTTGACCTCCTGAAGTGTGTATAAGGCAAGAACACCACCACTAGCCCTCATCCACCCCTAATCCAACCCTGCTAATGCCTCACACCAAGCCCAGGACGAGGGCCATTTGCAGGGCAGTAGCATGACCTCATTCCTGGGAAGATTTGGGAGGATAGAGATTACTCTCCTGGATTAAATCCTTCCTAGCTGAGTGTCTAACTCCCAACAGGGGCCCACACCCACAGAGGTCTCACTCCACACTGAGGGGCTCATGCTACAGTCCCTGACAGGACATGATGCCAGACCAAGCCCCCTGGCTGTGGTGTTACCCTCCCTGTGATGTGTTCTCACTACATCAGCAGTGCAGGTTTTATGCAGTAGGTTGAGAGGTCTGCCCAAGTCCTGGACTTGGATTGATGCCAGGCTTCAGGAATGGAACAGACACTGATGTAGTCAGTGGCTGACACATGTCTTGCAAAAATGACTGCTCTTATCCAAGCATGTGCTGCTGTAAATCCCTGCCCAGCTCCCCTGGCTGGCCACTGACCTCATTAGGAGGACAACCTATTGCTGCCAGCATTAGCTGATACCAGAGCTTGTCAGCCCCTAGCTGGGCCACACACCATTCTCCATATTTCCAAATCTGAGTGAGTTATTTCTATTAAAAAGAAAAAACTTCATCAGAGTAAAAGAAAGGAAAACATAACTCCTTTTCAAAAATTTTCCAACCATCATCTCTTTTTCTGTTAAAAATAATTAAGACCGGGTGTTCATCAGTGCAAAGACCTCATTTGGCTTGTCCAGAAGGAGCTTTGAATAGCTAGTCTGTATAAATACTGCATAAAAAATAAAAGTAACAAAGAGAGGATTTTTTTCTTCATTTGTTATTTTTGGGGAGAAAAACCAGCCATCTGTGTTCCAAATGTGTTGCTTTTCAATGATCCACAAGCTGTTTCTATGGTTAAAAATTATTTGACTTTGCTCTTCTCCTGAAGGGTTGCCTTCCCCATATTAAAATACAGAGCCTCGTCCTGCTGAGTGCTGTGTTATTTGTCCAGCTGCTCTGCTTGATAAGAGTTGCTCAGGTCTGGAAATTACAACCTACACAAGAGGGCAGTTTAGTGGAGGAAGGAAGGAGGGAACAAGGAGAAGTTCACATTACTTTCGTGAAGATTTTACCTGAAACACAATTTTATATATTCTGGGTGACAGGGAAAATGTTTTATTTCCTATTTGCATCCACCATCAATACAGTGTCTCACTCTCTTCTCAGCTAGCTCTAAAATGTCTAGGAATTAGGCATTTAAGTACTTAAAATGTGTGGTGTGTGGGGGAAGCATGTGTAAAAAATCTTCCTTGCATATATAAAAATATCTTCTGTATACATTGCTTGTACATAAAGCATTTTATTTTGATTGAGAGCAGATTGTTCACTCCTATCCCCAATTTGAGATTGGACAGACTGCACCGTGTGCCCATTTTCACAATATAATGATCTTTATGTACACACAGATGTACATACAAAGACATACATATGGCATTTTTTGTAAATTTAGCACTTCTAATTGTTTTGATGTTCAGATCTATACTTATTAATTAGCCTAGCACACCATTATTATTAAGAACACTGTGGATTCAGCAGCTGTTTATTGAAGGTAGAGACGCAAATGCAAAAACATTTACATAAATATCTGCAAACACTATGCATCATTCTCTTTGTCTTCAGGAACACAGCCACATGCCAGGTCTTTTGTATGTTGAATGACCAAACACACACTTAAATCAAACAGCACTTCCACTCAGTCTGTGCTTTCCACAAGGTGTTAGACACGCTATGTTGAAAGGAGTGACTTGGTGCACACTCAGCTTTTTCAAAGAAACATCTGTGATTTAATGGCCAGCTCTAGGCCGTACAGAAGTCTGAGCTCTGGGAAACTTACAGCCTGACTGCCATCCACCCAGGAAACTCCTGCCATAAAGGAGTCTATAAAGATGCCATTCACACAGTCATTCACCGGGCCCCTGGTGCATAACAAACCTAAAAACTTTTACTGAGGTCTGTCCTAGGGAAACTCAAACTGTTCCAAGTCTGGGAGCCACCGAGCCCTGCTGCAAACACAAAGCAGCACTTCCTCTGAGTCAGGCACCTCTTAATGAGAGCAAACACTCCCCTCTCTGAAGAAGGCAGCAGGAGACGGATGTGTGCAAGGACCAAGCTCTGTCTATTGTATTCCCATGGTTCCCACTACCACAGCGTTTTACAGCCTCACAGCTCAAACACATTTCTCCCCAAGATGCCCCAATGAGGGTCGGAAGTGCTGTCACCAGCTGGGACAATAATTCTCTCCACAACAGGAAACTCAGGGTAAAATCATTGGATATATTCAGGTCAGACTAAGAAAATATAGGTGACACTTCTGATTTTCAAAGATCTGCTTTTAAGTTTCTCATTAGCACCACAAATTTATGTTCTAAATCTGAATATTTGTTGAACTTTTGTCAATATTTAAGAACACCGAAATTTAATTCCAGAAACAAACATAGAAAGATCATGTACAGATTCTCAAATATGAAAAGATACTACAGAAACACCTTATTCTTCTCTCCACATCACACTCCCTCCTCACTTTTCACCAAAGCTCTTCTTCCTACTCCAAGTCATTTTCTTCCTTCCTCTCACAGACCAAAGGGGTTTCACTTCAGTGTATTCACTTACGTCAGAGGGACTGAAAATTTCAGGATTTCTACAGAATCTTACCAAAACAATCTGAACAATGCAAATCTGTGAAAATGGGCTGGAAATCTCACCAAAGCAGGCATTCATACTTCTACCCTTTGTGGCACAGCAGATATTCCTAGAGTATTTTAGATCAAAAATGACAATGATAAATCGTGTTTGATGTCCCAAAGACAGTGGCACACATTCCTGGCTTAGCACCCTCGGCAGAGGAGGGGTGTCCCAATAAACCCCCACTGAGGTGCACTGGCCTCTCTGCACACATCCCCTGCAGGGACCATGCTGGACCTCAGTACCCACTGCAACACCAGATCTCCTGTCCCTACACAGCCCTCAAGGCTGTGCCAGCTCAGCTTCCTTCAAGGTAACTCTGTAAGCTGCAGCAAGAGCTGGCTCACCTGAAATACAGCCTGTTCTTTCATGATTTTCCCTTTTATTTTTTGCTGTTACCTTTCAAACGATGCATTTCACTGCACAGAGGAGCACTGGCTGTGCTGGCACAGTGGAGTGGAGAGGCAGTGGGCACGGGCTGCTAATCCCAGCTTACACAGCACGGCTGTTTAATGTTTAACCATGGCCCTAAGCTCCTGACCCTGGTCCTCTGAACTGCAACCAAATTGGATACAGGAAGCAAAGCAAACAGTGCAGTGTCCTGCATCTCAATCTAGGGTTTTCATCACCACTCACCAAACAAAATGGAAATACTTCACGGGTTTCGTGGTTTGTCCACGTTCCTCGTTCTGTCTGTGCAAGTTTGAAACATTAATAAAAAGTATCAACTACTACAAAAACAACAACAAAAAAGAACTCACAGAAAATTTTTACTATCTCTACCTGAGATGCTGCCTAAAGCCAGAAAGATTATCAAAGCAGAGATGTCTCAAAACCAGGTTTAATCCACTGAAGCCAGTTGTAAAGCTTTCATCAGTCTGGATACAGTCATAAAAATATTTATTTCCAAATACATGCAAGCAGATACACATTTGCCTCCAGTTAGAGAGATGAGAATCTGTGTACAGTCATACAAATATTTATTTCCAAATACATACCCTTACAATCTCTGATTTGTAGTTAAGAGAAATGTGACTCCAGAAGAATGTGTTGCAACCTGCCACATCAGTAGTCTCCAAGCTTGTGTCTCAAGAATTAAGTAATTTCATAACCATATTTTCAAGATTTTAATCTTCCAGGAAAATGCATGAAATATAATTTCTTACTTTTACTTAACTTTTTCAGTTTTGCAAAATATTTCCCATGACAGTGAGCATCTCTATTACAGAAATAAACACTATTGTCCTATTATAGGCAGTGCACAATGGTCTTGACTCCTGGCCTTTGGTTTACACAAGGCTTATACCAGCAAATGAATTTGCCTCAAATACTGTAACAACACCATGGACTCCTTTCAAGCTCACCATAAGGCTGGGATAGAGCATCAGAAAATACACATCACTGAGCTGCTATGAGAAAATATGGTTTTCAGTTCCCAAGCAGTATACAACAAAATAACAAAGCAAAAATTATCTTCACAAATGGGACTGATTCTCATTCCAGGGCAGGTGAGTATTTTTCCCCCTGTAACTCTAGTCACCCTCAGCCTTCCAATCCCATTAATCTTTTCTTGACAGAAGGAAGCCTTAAATACTGAAATTATGTTATTTTCTGTGTATAATATTTTGCATCTCTCTCTTTTTTTTCTCAGCTAATCTGTACTATATTTACAGCCCTTACATGCTACTGGAAAACAGGGAATAATCAATATTGACTTCTGTGCTGAAGTATTATTATAATTTGAAAGTATTATTATAATTTGAAAGGCCACTAAAGTAAAGATGATGATTTCTTGCAGAATACATGTTAAGGGCAAGAAATGTCATTCCTTTGTAGGACTATATGGGAAAACTGCTAAGGACAGACTGGCATTTGTAGCCATCATTCCCTACAAGTCCTCCACTGAAATGATGGGGAGGCACTGGGTGAACTATCAAGAGCAGACTCAAAAGAAGCAGTTTTTCTTGGTGAATTAGCACAAAGGTCTGGCAGATTTCTCTGCTTTGGGCCCCTCTGTGCAGCCATAAATGACAGCATCCCCTTCTTTCTCACTGAGGAGATCCAAAGTTGCTGCCAATTCAGACATCCAAGATTTTTTTAAAATGGTCTCAGGGACACTATTTGGGTCCTAAAACCTGTTCCCACTTTCAGTTCATTGCTAATTCTTCAACAACCTCTTGGTACTAAGGCACAGTTGACCTCTTTCTTACTAAGCCAGGCTTTTATTGGATGATCTCTGCTGGCAGGACATCCCTACTACGAAATCACAAGGAACTGAATGCTGAATGATAGTTCAAGTGCTAATAATGCCACCCTGGATCTTCTTTGTCACTGATCAGCAAAGGAATCTCCAGAGTTCAGTGAATCCCTAAGAAGTTACAGTTCTAATTTTACAGCAGCAGCTGTACCTAGGTTTTAAGGGCAGGCAGATGTCTTTGTCCTTCAGTAGCCTTCAGTGATGAGACATCACTTGTGTTGTCAAAATTGAAAAAAAAGAAAAAAGTGGTTTGTGCAGGAAACCTAAGTACATTCATTCTTATTGTCATTTCCAAAAGGAAAAGGAAATTTTCTTTCCCTTTAAAGAATGGCAAAGCTCAGCCCTTGTTTTCAGTGTTGATGCTCTCTGCATGAGAATTGAGCTGTCTACAATAGCAGAACTAGTTTGAGGGAGAAAGTCCCTGTTTAAACATAAAATTCCTTCAAGAATGAGTGAAAATGTCAAGCAAAATACAGCAGAACTAGAAGTCCTGTGTTTGTTTCTGGGAACGCTCCTTTTATAAGATTTATGTCTTTGTTAGTTGAAACAATATTCATTATATATTGTAACAAATGTTTCAGAACTCAATTTGCTCTCCAGAAGGGATCCTCAATCACCATAAAAACAAATGCAAAGACCGTTTTCCTAAAATGTTTCCCTTATTTCCTTAACCTGTGAAATTTAACAGGGAAGAATTTGCCTGGGATAACAAGCAGTTTCTATTCTCTTTAGCTGGACAAGAGCCACTTCCTTCCAGCAAATGACAAGGTGTGAAAGCCTAATGTTTCACCATGAAATGCTCAAATCACATCAGCTGTTGCAAGCCCAGCTGTGCCTCATGCTGCCTTGCTATCCAAACCTGACCCCCTACCCACCCTAACCACCCCTGGTATCACCAGGCAGGTATTTCTTCCAAGGGGGCAAAAGACAAGGAAACTTTCACTCTCTGTTTGGCTCCATCCACTCACTACAGCACCACTGCCTGGGAACCCTGGACATCAGATCCTCCACCCAGGACTTCTTCCAGGCATCAGCAGGTACCCACCCTTCCCCACAGAAACAGCCCTCACCTCCTACAGCAATCACCAGTCCCTGCTGCAAATGTGCAACACCAGCAGGACCAGCACAGTAACAGCTCCACAAATTTATCCAAATGTATTTTGGCTTCAGCATTTCCTTCCCTCAAAAATCAGATGCCAACAAGGCTCCCTGAGTGTGGAGCCTGTCAGAGCAGCTTCTCCTGTGAACCAGCCAGCACAGACAGCTATTGAACACTGGTCTCTCAGGCTGTAGAAAAAGCAGTAATACTTATCAGAAACCTGTTAAGCCATTACAGTAAAAAACAGTGATGTGTAAAGATGATCCAAAGAATATTTTACTGTTTAACTCATCTTGTCACAAAACTGCAGTAGGCCCTAACCCATAAAATAGAAATTTCCCAGATTCCATATGCACTCAAGGAAATTTTCAAAGCCCTGATGAACAGCACATCCATTTCAGCCCAGAAGAGCATTTCTGCTTAAAGTACCTAAGGCAGGGAGGAAAGACAGGGCTGTGGGGACTGTGGGAAAGAGTGCCAGCCCTGAAAGAAAAGCCTCTTAGTCTTTCCTACCTGGCATTGATGGTGACACAGAGTAAATAACACCTATTGCATGTTCAAAGCTTCTGGGTCAAAATCTCAGCCAACATAAATAATCAATGCTTTTTCTGCCTCCCTCTGATTTTATGAGGGGAGCACTTTTTATTCCATACTCTATAAACTGCAGTGGTCAAGTCATCCCAGAGGGAACTGCTTAGAAAATTGTGTGTTATTCAAACTCCACATCTCCAGCAAAAATTAAATACTAGACTCACTTTGAAGAAAGGACAGAAACAGATTCAAATCCAGGTAAAAAACAAGACAGAAAGTATTAGAAAGACACATTCAGTGTTTTTATGTCATTGTCTTCCTATGGAAAGGGTGCATCATATATTATTTACACTTCAAACCTTATGCATCTTTATACATATTGGAAATGAAATAAACTAGTAAGCCTGTGAAAGAAAAGTTATCTATCTATCCAAATCAGAGAGAAGCATTCCCCACTACTCCCAAATGGTCTTCAGTAAAAAATGTTGATTAATTTTGCTTTTCACAATCATTCACAAAACTGGATTTCACCATTTTTCCATTATCTATGGTCATGACAGTTCCTATAACTAAAGAAGGGTATGTCAAGATTTACAAGTGTCTACACTTAACAAGGTCTATCACCCATCAGCTCATTGTTTGTACCAGATGCTCAGTGTAACATGGTCCTCTAACTACACTCAAGGAACCACAGGAATCACTATCTCAATACATTAGAACAAAAAATTTTCACCTTCTTTATTTCTTAAAAATAAATTTTATGGCTTCTTCCTTTCCTTCTATCCTTTTATCTATCCCACATTCTCTTTTTTTCTCTTCAACATCTTTTTTGACTTTTTTTTTCTCTCTCCAGTTCTACTTTGGTAACATCATAAATCACCACCCCCTTCCTCACAGCTTTGACTTTTCTGACCATATATTTGCTGACTGTTCCTGTTTCTCTCCTTCCTCATAGGATTGCTCCTCAGAGTGTAATTTCGTCCTCCAAAAGAGATGAATGTTTTCAAAAAGCCTGTTTCAGCCTCAGGAGCAAAAGGGAGCTAGTGCTGGCAGAGGTATTTGAGAAAAACTGTCAGTGTTTCTAAATTGAGAAACACTGAAACTATGTAGGAAAAATAAAACATAGCCTGGAATAAAAGAGGCCACTATAATGAGTTCAGGATCAGATACATAGAGCTGCTGTAAATCTGTTAAACCTTAATTTAGTGAGAGAAGAGAGAATCTGTTCCTAAACAAGGAGCTTGCATGGATTGATTAATTTTCAGTGGTCAAACCTCAAGATTTGATCACGATTCCCAAGACCTCATTTCCCAAGTGAAACTTGTGTGCCCACATCCCTGTCTAGCCACAACACACACCACTCCACAATTCTGGATGCCTCAAATGTGCTTCAGGTGTAGATGGTGCAGTTTGTGCTCTGGACAGAGAGGGATATGGTGTAAGTCATCACTACAAAGCTAAGTCCCTGTTAGTGCTAATTTTAACTATTATTGTTTCCAGCTCATTCCTGGGCTCCTTTACAAGGTATTGTCCACACCCGTGCAGCAAGGTGGGTCTTGCTCCAAGGAGCCCACAGACAGACAGAGGCAGAGGACAGAAGTGTTCTGCCTGTGAAAAGTGATATACAAGGAGATTAAAGGGGGCATTTTCAAAGGAGTCCACACAAATTCCTCCCTGCCTGCAGCAGCCTCCTCAGAAAAACTGTCTTCCCAGTCTGTCTGTACTACCCTTACTGGATTTTTCTTTACAAAAGCCAATAGCCACCATGTTTATCCTTTTCTGACATCACAACCAACCACCCACACCAAGGTAAAAAGAGTCTCACAAGTTCTTTCCTTCACAGAGTTTTTCAAGATTCCTGCAGACCTCTTTCTTTCCTCTCTAGACCAGCAATAGGCATATAGCTGAACAGAGAGATTTAAAAATGCTTTACTTCCATGCATAAATCTCTGGGTAATTTTCCAAATGCTTCTGGGATGCTCCCATCCATGTTGCCCAGCCCCAAATCCCATGAATTGCTCCCAAACCATGTGGAATCTTTGCTCACAATATTGAAGTGTCCTTGCCATCTTGCTGGCTTCACCACTTTATTCAAAGCCCCGTAACAAACATATCATAACAGTGTTATATCTTTTACTTAACCTTTGAAGCTGTTTAAGCTTCTCTGAGATAGAGGTTCTCTGATTTATATTCTAATGCCTTCTAGTCTAAACCAAGTGTAATCCTTTCTAAAATGTCCAACTTTAAATTATGGATTATAGTGCCCAGAATGTTGCTGCAAAACCTCTCACTGAGCTCAGATCAAGCTCACCAGGTGGTTTTTCTTGTATTGCACTCATATTTTATTTCCATTTAATAATTCTGTTTGTGATATTTAAACACCTTTATGACTTCCATTTTCACAATAAAAATGATTTAGAGGTGAAGAAAAACCTCTGGGCTTGCCCGGTTAAATGTTTTTTCAAGCAAGTATGTTCCAAGGCAATACTGAAGAAAAAATTCAAGGTAAATGAGTGTAGCTGCACCTATTTTTTTCAGTCAGATTCTGTGTTCATGGAAACAGCAATCTTGACAAATGGGAAAGCCAGCATCCTGGCATAGGCACGCTATTAAAAACACCAGAAAATGGACATTCCCCAGATCAATACCTCTCCTAGGACCTATCAAAGTGTGAGAGGAATGGTCCTCATTAAGGCTATGATGGTAATACCCAGTCCTTTGACTTTTGTACTGCAGTTATCATTGCAGACATATTGAAATCCATTGGCAATGGACATTTTCACGAGACCTGAGATCAAGAGATCAATTTAGAGAAACCACAAAAGGATCACCAACCAGTGGTAATAGCTTTCACATTCTCCACACCCTAAACTCAAAGAGAAGGTCTAAGATGCTGAAAGTCTCATTACGCTGTAAGTCTATCACCAGGCACTATCCAGCTTCCCATGATGGCTTGTACTCAAACCTCCATTTCATTGACATTTTAAAACATCTTTTAATCCACTGTAAAAAGTCTGTGAAGTACCTGTCAAAGGAAGCACATCAGAGAGTGCCTGGGTTTTGAGAATAGGTGATTTCAGATAAAGTTAGAAAAACGTCTGGAAATTTTCTCGCTTTAGAGAAAGCCCCATTGAAATGTTCATAAAATTATTGAAGACATCCAATTCTGTGTCAAATTGAATGAAACACAGGCATATAAACCCACCAAGGTGATTATTAAAAAAAAATATTTTTGCTCCAGCTATAAACTGATGAGTTAATATCCATGGCCCATTTCTGCAGTGTGTTCCAGCTAAGTAGCCACCCTTTCTGAACTCAGCAGGCACAGCAGGCTGCATACACACAGCTGATTGCAGAACCAGGGCCCACTGTATGATACCACCAAAAAAATAAAATAAAAAGAATCATCCAGTCAAGCACAAAGCAGTAAAAAAAACAGTCTATCAAAAGAGAAGGATATGAAAGTTTACCAGAAAAAAGCATGATGTATTTTGTCCCCATATATGTTCTTGTTTTAGCACAACACTTACTTACTAAAAACACTGATGGAGAAAGAAAAACAGAAAGAAAGAAAAGAGAAGAGTTCAACGCATCCCTGTAGACTTAATTAGTTGTGGAGAGTTTTCACCCCTATTAAAAATTCAAATAAAATTGGTTCTCTTAGCCTATCTATAGACCCCGGATGTAATTAGTGTGATAATCAATATATCAGTAGGAAACAGCCACTTAAGTGCAGCCAGTGCAATTGTAGATTTAGGACAAGTGAAAGGGGCGTACTCAACAACAGCAGGGAAGTGTATAAATGCAAATGAAGCTCATAAAAAAAGAAGGAATGATTCTGGCTGCAAGCTGCTCAAAATTCATCTAGGTTTTTTTCTGAAGCAGTGAAATATTAGGCTGCTGTGAACTACCCATACTTGGCTAACAAACATGAATATGTACCATAGACCTTCATTTGTTTTCTCACTCACTTGAAGACTTGTTAAAGTGCCTCTAGCTCTCTATTCTCCACTAATGCACAATAAAAAAAGTTCTAATAAAATGTGCACCTGTCACAGTCACATTTTTAGTGTTAAAAATACTCCCCGTTGTGTGTGGAGTACCAGCTGTGCCAGCAGCTTCAGAGCATGACTGACATGCTCAGGGACATCAATGGCTGAAGGTAGTCTGCCTCAGATTTGGCTCTGATATTCTCTCCTTAAAATGGGACTTCAAAAAATGCAAGTGAGTGAATCACAGAACACCATTTCACAGCAAATTTCACCCTATTATCCTCTAAATACAGGAATCATGTGCATATAATGAACTGGAAATAGCATTACATGTTTTCTATCATTCCTTAGGCTGTGATGCACCTTTAAGGACAGAGGCATTCGACTCCTGAGACTTTCCCTGTCACCAAAAGCAAGGGGAGAATGGACTTTGGGATGATGATGGGATAGAAATAAATATGACTGTAGTAGAGGTTCAGGTTCATTGCCCCACTTGGAACTCATGATGCTCTGAGCTACATACAAAGAAAAGAAAAGGGGGAAGATAAGACAGAAGCAGGGAATAACTGATTGGAATTAGATTATCCATTCTTCTGTGGGGGAGCCCAAAGTCCCACAATTTATTTAAGTCCCTGGCATTAAATGGTTTTGTCAGACTTGATCTCCAGTTAAATGTAGAGGAATCTTACACAAAATACCCACCTCATACACATCTCAGTCATCAGACCCTGACTGAGAGATGTGCTTCACACAAACCTGGAGATGGCAATAAAAGCAGGAAAATACCTTAATTATTGATTTCAATATCTAAAAGTCTGGGAGCTTCTTGGCTTCCAATATCCTACAATTCATTATCCAAAATTTAAGTTATTAATTTCCTCTACAGGGAATTATTTTCTAACCCTGTGTTTCTAACGGATGACTTAATATCCCTTCAGTTTCAATCCCACCTAGGTAAGTTTCAACATTTCTCTTTCACAGGAGTCCCTGTCACTAAAACATGGTTTGAAGTGAACAATTTGGGGTCAGAACCCACAGCAAGATTTACAGGAACATCTCCACAGCTTCACAAGTCAGGGTCTATCTTAATAAAACCTTTAAACAAATCTTTAAATTTGGTCTGTGGGAAAATTCGACCAAATAAAAAAAAATCTAATTAATGCAACAAAACTATCAGATTAGTCCATTTGTTCTGGCATAGTGAAATGAGGACCAGAGGTGGCTCAGGAAATCTGCAAGTAAAGAGCTGGTACCAGGCTGCCAAATCCTCAAGGCACTTCACACCAAAGTGCCTCAGACACCCTCTCTTCTGTCAGTGTGTCATTCTCAGCAGCACAGAAGGGAAGGTCAGAGATGGAAAGCAAAACTGTTGTTTAGGGTATTCTACCTGTGAATTTCCATGTTTTCTAAAGTTTTAGAAAGGTCTTTCTCAAGTATCCAGGATTTTTAAGGTATATCTTTTTTAAAAGAGAATGCAGATATTCTTTAAAATATTCTTTACCCTGCAGTCACTGATAAAGCTTTATCACCTCATGTGAAGTTGAATTATGATTTTGCCTGGAAACACATACATCCACTAGAGAGAAACAGACAGTGTGTATTCAGATATTTCAAAACAGAGGATTTAAACTCTGAAAAGAGATATCAAAGCATCACTGAAGCATGGACCTGCATTCAACATTTTCACATTTGGTTCACAAATATCCAATTAAGTTTCTGTCTGAACCACAGTAACCCAAATTTATAATTAATCATCTGTCAAAGTTACAAGGGCAACAGAGCACCACATTATTTTGAACAGTGATTTTAAAAAATCAAGTATGTTAGTGTTTTATGAGAGAATTTCTTCATTTGAGCAGCAATATCAGGCTTCTCTTGAGTGAATAGTTAATAAAGAACCATACAATATCTCCATAGCAATATCAGCAGTGTGTTTACATCAAAATAAAGACAGAAGGGACATACAATATTTAATGTAAACTCAGAATGGATTGCTGTAAATGATAAATGATTTTACAAAAAGCAAATTGTTAGAAATAAATCCCCATCTCTTTTCCAACATGAAGATTAATTCTTAAAACCTCAAATAACTTTAGAAAAATACTTTTTTCCCCCTTTGTTAATTGCAAGTGGTTAATGACTTTTCTTTGTTGGTCTGGGAACATGAGAACCTGTGGTAAATTTTAACAGCGCTAATTAACACTGTCATAGAAAGGAACAAATGTTTATAACTGCTAAGGATGCAGAAACCCTATCAAACTAACCTAAAACTCTTTTGTCCTAATAGGAGATATAATTGGAATGAATCCCCTAGGATTTTTGCTATTCCTTCTACATAAAACCCTATTACTGGCTGATCCCAGAACAAAGATACGTTCCTAGAGATTCCCATAACCCTAATCCATACAGTTCTGTCCCTAGCTGGTACACAGCTGCTCATAAAAAGGTCCCCATCTTTTTAAAGAAGTTTTAATTGATAACACTCAGACAGACTGCAGATAAACACAGCAACATGGTAGGAAAATGACCTCTTTCCCACTTTTCCAGTGGGAAAAAGATAGAGGTTATTTGGCTCAAAGAGCAGCTATAAGGTTAATTTCAGCAAATGGGATTTTTTCTGAAGGCTGAAATGATGCTCTCTCAGTATCAGCAGCCACATACTGCTATAATTTGGGACCTTATTCTACTCACTATGTATTCTTTTCAACAGATCCACTGTACACGAGGATGTTTTACCAGGATACACTCCCTGGTGTTATCTGCCTGTACCATTTCCAGTAATTCTGGAAATGTAGCCCCCTTCTTCCTCACAGCGTTGGGCAGGTTTAACACAGGGCTCGGTTTTACACTGGGAGCAATCCCACGGAATGAACCGAAGGCACAGCAAAGAGAGGGGAAAAGCTGTGGTGGGAAAGAGAATAGGATCCAGCCCTCAGGAACAAAACCTTGCTTGGCATTGGAAAAATTCAAATCCACTTTTTGAAGCAAAACCTCACAGCACTAATCCAAAAACCTCGCTGTAAAGAGACACAGATTGTAACACTTCCTGTGCACAAAGTACTCACCTCTTAGCTCAGTCTAATATTTTAAACTGAAGCAACATTGAGTAGACGACTGGAAGGCATAATCGTGGAATTAATTACCAGCCACAGGTCTTGCTTTTGATTGCTTCTATGCACAGAGACAAAATGTATCCCAGCTTGGAGTCAAACTTACACTGGCTGGGACTCTCCCTCAGCAAAAGTCTCAAGTCCAGCTGCAGCCCACTCTAAAATACTCCTGCCACAACATTTTGGGAACAAAAGAGCAAGTCTGAGGGGATGAAGTCTACCAAGCTGTTGGAGCACAATTACACACTGGGTCAGGTTGTTGTGGGGGTCTTTTTTTTCTGTTGGGGTTTTTTTAATTTGATTTGGGAATATTCAGGCTTTAAAATACACTGAGACTGGAAACCATTCCTAAAAACAGGATGTAAGCACACCTCATTAATACTGACAATCTTCCCTGACCACACACATAGGCAAAGAAGAGCAGACACAAAAGGTGTCTTAATTAGTTTATTGTTTTATGTCTCCCTCAGTGTATGAAACACAATCTGCTTTACAGTGCATCATTACAAATGCAGCCACAAAGCATTTCAATTTGCTTGAATAACATAATTATCAGTCTTAACATTTTTTTTTATTGTTTTGACAGACTCAGTTCTGCTGCCATCTCATTTGAGCATCCTCCAGCCTATAAAGGAGTGAGCCTTTCTCACCTGCTCTCCTTCCCCAAATTAGGTGTATAATTTATGGAGGCATGACTTAAAGTTTCAGACCTTTTTGAAATACAGAAATTATACCAAGAGATTTAGAAATCTAAAGCCATAAGGATATAAAAGGCAAAACAGCAAAATGAGTGTTTCATCTGAGGTTGTTTCCACTCAGGCATCTTACATATCTTGAATCAATACAGGTATAATTTAGAATCTCATTTTTGACATGGAGCATGCTCTATGGAAATAAGGCAAAGAAGGATAATATAGAATTTCTCAGGCAGTTTTCTATCCATTGCTAGAACAGCTGTTTGAAGCAGTGGCCCTGGGAATGAGCTCACTAGGATACCTGGTGCCAAATTCTTGACTGGTACAGCACAGGTGCTCTATCAGCACATTCCTGCTGACATGGCTGATACCTTGCCAGCGAGCATTCATGGAGCTCTCATAGCTTCCCATCAGCTTGGATTCTCCCCTCCTTGGATCACCCTTGACCTGCTCTCCCTTCTCATGGGAAACAGCTTAGAAACAGATACCAGCATTTGCAAACCCAACACTCCCCTCTCTTTCCCTCCTGTGCATTTGTGATTACATATTAAGCATCAACAATGTACACACCAGTGAGTGAGGGACAGGACTCTTGTTTGCTCACTGAGAGTCAGGAGGGGCAGGGCTCTTGTTTGCTCTGGATCACAGGCCTCTCTCCTTACTGCACCATCATCCTTCCCCCATCATCTGTCACATCAGGGCCAGAAAGGTTTCCCTCAGTCACAAGGCTGTGCCTGAGATCATTCATATCCAGTGCCCCTCACAGCACTTTTTTTTTTACTTTTTTGTATAGAGATTAGTCCAGTCTAGGCTGGGTTTCTCAGACCAATGAACCTTCAAGGCAATGGGAAAGCACAGCTTTCATAGTATACAAGAGGAATGGGAGGGTCAAACAAATCTGCCACGGTTATACACAAAGAGTTTAAGCTGCCTTTCAGCTCATCATTTTTCAGACTCAGATAACAGCACAAAATCCATGCAGTATCCCTGCAGGGGAACAGGATGTGAGGTCTCTGAGCTAAACAGCCACATAAAAAATACAAGGGATCAGCTGGGAAATGAGAACTACTGGATTTACACTCAAATAAGAGGCATGTAGGAAGAATTAGGCCCAAAGCCTTGCAGCAGAGCTGTGTGTAAACCCAGCCTTGTGTCTGAGCATGGTCTTGCTCCTCAATCTTTTCTACTGCCAGCCTTTCAATCCATGGGCTCCTAAATAGTGAAATCAGAGATTTAACCTGGGACAAAATTATACTTGGAGGACTTATTGAATGGAAGATATTATCAATAGCACATCTGTCACAGATGAAAACCTACATGTATGGATGAGTACTGTGTAATCCATGCTTTGTATTATAGACCTGAAATTCCCCAGAGAAGAGCAGAACATCTGCATCTCACCCCCAAGTGTGGAATTTTACATTCAGAGGTCGGAGCTGGCTGAGTGTGTAAGACCACAGCCAGGCAGCCAGCTCCCAAGGGACCACAGCCCTGGGGAGACTCCTCTGCCTTGCTGAGTCCAGCAAGGGTGTGGAGCACCTTGCCCTCATGAAACAGGTCACAGCAGCACTTGTGGCACTTCTGCACACCCCTGACAAACAGGACAGAAAGATTCCACCTAGAGGGAATGCAATTCCTCTCAGCTTACAGGAACAACAGACACATTAGACCAGTGGATCCAGCCATGGCTTTCAGAACTGATGGAGCTATGCACAGGCTGCTCCCTTTTTAAAGGATAAATAGATGCAGAACTGATCCCTGAAGTATTTACATGCACAGGGGCTCAGGGCACATAAAGTGGGCAGTGTTTCCTGCAGGACCAGACTCCATCAAAAGGCTCCAGTTGGCCACTTGTTGACACTGGTGCTATTATTTCCTGGGTCTGCAGTTCACTGCCTTGCTCTGAGACATGCAAACTGCTTCTACCTCCTCTCTGCATTTCTTCCATGGAAAACAGAGATCAGCAAATAAGTTAAAAATTCAATAAATATTTTGACATTGATCTCTAAGCAGTGTCTTATGCTGCTGAGCAAGAAAGAAATACAAGAGCCAGGCTGTGTCTCCTGCTGCTTTAGCTGGTATATAGGTTATTGTGCTGCTAGTTAGGCCTGTGTAAATAAAGGTCTCTCTCACATGCAGAAGGCTAAATAATCAAGGTGATTCTATCCAAAGTCCCTGTCTCAACTATCACAGAAATATGCCACACAAACTTCCATAGGCAAGGACTTGTCTGAAAATGAAAAATGTCTCCTAACAGGTACAAAAATAAAAACCCAGAGCTTCCTGTTTCCTGATCCTTTCTAAAAATTGAATCAGTTTGGATTCAGTTTGGTGTTACAAGTACCAGTCCATCTCCAGCCAAAAGCTAAGGAAGCTCTAACAGGGACTCTTACAATCCTCAAATGACCCCACCATGCAGCTGCCTCCTCTGTTCCTAAAAACCTCTCAGAATCCACAGACAGTAACAGAGAAAAATGCAATAAACTGAATGCTAAAGCCACCATAAAACAGTAAAACTGGTTTTCTGAAGACAGATATTCTGTTTCAGCTGGAATATTTCAGTCTCACAGAAGTTATTCAGAAGTGTGAGGGTGGTTATACTTGGGTTTGACTTTTTTTAGTTGAGTGGTTTATAAATTTTTTGACAGTAATTTTAAATTCTTCATAAAAGTGTAAGTTATAATTTATTATCATTGATATCTTAACAGAAAAATACACCCATCATCTCAAACCAGCTCTAATTATCCCATACAAGCAGTTTCTCCAGGATGTAAACTGCTTTCTGTTTTCCCCTTATTATAATTCTATGGCCCAAAACTACCTTGGTGTGAAGCACAGATCACACTCAAAATAAGCAGATCCATTTAGAAATACCAGTCCAGTATTATTGCTTGCCACTATCTGCTTGTTCCTCCTGCATATTGCCAGCCAGCTTCCTGTGCACAAAGGGCATGGACTCTCTTCATGTTACTACTGCTGGGGTCATTTTTATTATTCAATGTATGATTTCAGTCTCATTCCTGCTGAATACAGACTTGATTCCTGGAGACATTTCAGGCTGCAGAAAAAGAAAGGAAATTATCTTTAAAAGACCTTCAGTTGTACCCTTTTTAATTTCCCTGGAATTGAGATGTGTGTGTTCTGTTCACACACAGGAATGAAATTCCTAAATGTAAATACATTGGTAATATATATAATATGATCTGGCTTTCAAGAGGATTCTTCTCTGAGAAATAATATGCAGCACATAACTGATGAGTTTGGAGGTTTTTTCCCATCATTTTTTAGAAAAAAAACCTTTGAAAACCATTTAAGCCTTTAAATGTGCACACTGCTATATCTAACTAACCTGCTCTAAAATGCAAGTGTGAAATAATTGATGTATGAAGGTCTGCTTTTTTCCTAGCAGTTTATCATCTCTTAATATTTATAACAGCCTAACAAATGAAGTTTATTTTAAATTAATTTGTGTCTAATCATCAGAAGGCAAAGCTTGGTGTGTAACAGTAATAACTGCAGCCTACAAGCAAACTCTGAAACTCTGCTGTAGATAACGTCAAGGGGCTTGCTATTATTTTTTAAAGCAGCAATAGTTAGACACCATTCAATTCAAAGGTAAGTTTTACATATTTATCTTTAGCTTACAGGCATGCCTCAGATAGGATTAGGAAGGCATTCTATGAAATATAAATGGGGAAAATTTAACAGATTCCAAAAATATGAGTTTGAGATAATATTTTAGTTAATGAATTCTGGATGGGTTCTTTTTTGCATCTATTGCAAAGCCAAGAAAGAAAGATTTCACAGTACAAGAGTTAATATGCTCAAAGATTTCTCAATATGCATTTTAAGTTCTCTCATCAGAATAACTTGTGGCTATTCAAAAAATATAGGGATAAAAAGGATAGAGGGAATGGATTAACAAAGAAAAGAAGACCAAAGCTGGTTACCTCAGTCCCAGTTATATTACCACATAATTATTACTTTATTGATTTCCCAGTAAAATTCACTTAACTAGTTTTCTGGGTTTTATAGCTAAATAAATTGCTTAATCCATTTCAGAGGAAAAACCTTATGCTGATGAGTTTGTGTTAAAGATGTCATAACCCCTTGGGTGTCGCTCGCTAACCGCTCGTCCACGACTTCTGCGCCTGGAGACCACAGCACAGACATCAAAGGCACAGCTGGATAAACTGCACAGATTGGATCCCGAGCAAGAATTATCATAAACACTACGAAGCCACAAGGAATGTGGAAGGAATGATGGTTTAGATCCAGAGAGTTATTAAAATTCTTCCAGTCCTTCTGCCTACGGAGCTCTGCGACGTTACCCACCGAGCGCGCCACGGCCCAGAGTGCAGCAACGGCTCGGGAGGGGGGATTTGGTCACAGCCTTTCCACAACAACCAGGGGCCAGGCCCAGCTCTGCCTTAGTTCTCACAAAATCTTGCAGTCCTAAGTGGGATTTCATGACATGTGCAATCACACCATAATCACAGTGAGGGAATAAATCTGGTCCTTCGAAGATCTGGCCGATGAGGAGAACTGACCTTTGATTATTCACCCCCCACTCTTACCACTGATGGCCTGCTTATTGCTCATAGATTTCTTTAGAGTCCTTAGGGAATTTTCCAAAGCTGGGCCAAAAGAGAACGTGTGGTTATTCTTACAACATAAGAGACACACTTTTCCTGGTTTCCAGTCGGCTCTAAGAGCAGTTTTCTTGGAACAAGAGCATAGCAAACAGTATTAATGAGAATGTTCTTAATGACACTTCTAAGAGTTAATAGCATGCACAATAAAATATTTCAGTAAGTATCTCTGTTTATCAGGACTGACAGTAAGTTTTTAGGAAAATCACATTAACACTAAATTTTCTTCTGAAAAATGATAATGATAAATTAAAAATCAGCTGCTTTATATCACTATTAATGTTATCCTTGCAGCATGCAACAAGTTAAATGTTAATTTGTCAAAGCTGTTTAATAAAAGAGTAAAAATCCTTTCAGCTCCATATATAAATACACTAATTAACCTTGACTTGACTAAAACCTGTTTTTCTTATTCCTAAGTGAGCCCTCTATTTTATTCATCCTAATTGTATAGGTGATGCAAGCTGAATTAAATCTTTTCCAGTGTACAGAAACTGTAAAATACTAGTTTTCTTGGATACTAATGTATATTAATGACCAGCCCCTTCTCCCTGCACTCAACAATGTGCTCCATGCAAAATGAGATACTGCTAATAAATTGATTTTCAGCCTCTTCCCTGTGGGCCTTTGAGAACCAGGCTGTGAGCTGTTTCTAGGAAGTCTTGTGGAAAGTGCCTAGAGAAAGTGAGGTCAAGCTGGTGCTAAACCCACATACAGGAAAATACCAAACCTTCAGTGGATGAAAATTAGATACTGGTCAAAACCAGTTGGAAAAAAAATATTCTCTTAAAAATGTTTCTCAAAAAAAGACAGCATAGAAAAATACAGACACCAAACACCATAACTGCTTTAAGTCTCTGGAAAGGAAACATCTACTGTCAAAACAGAAAAATTACTATATCACATAGAAAAACAGGTCTTAGAAGTTGGATGTTCCTGGTAAGGAAGGCACTCTCAAAAAAGTACCTCCAGTTCTCTGCTCAGTATAAAAAGACCCCCTGAAATGCCACAAGTGCCTGTCTGCCTGCTCCCCTCCAAGTGAGAAGGCTGATCACAGGCTGCTAGCTGACTGACTGTGGAAATCACTTGGTTTCTAAGCTCCAAAAGGTCCACAAATACACTTTGGAACATGCCCTGACAAAATATACAAATGTTCCACACAGATTAAACATTAATTAATCTTAAAATGGGGGCACCCACCTCTCTTAGATAAAGACACCACCCTATTTTGTTGCTCTTAGTTACTAACTTCCAATGTTACTTATCTCAGCCAAGTAGGAAGGAACTGTGAGGAAAGGGTGTATCACTGGATTGCTCAACAGGATTGCCACCTCTCCCATTTCCCCTTCAGCCAATGCCTCCTCTTTTCCCTTCAAATACTTGGAAGGAGGAGTGTCTTGTTTTCAGACCATTGCAGCTTCCAAGGATCATTCCAGGAACTTGAAGAAATGTGGTCTCAGTGCATGAGAGACCTCATAAGGCAGCTCAGTTTCTCACTGCTCACTGGTCTCTTCCTCTTTATTTTAACAAGGTGGTAAAACAGAAAGAATTCTGTATTTTTTTTTTTAATTTCAGGTTCGTGGGGAAAGAAAAAGTAGACTTTTCTAGAAAAACAAGAATCTTTTCTAACAGCTAAAAGGGTTTGTGAATTCAAGCCAAATATTGGATTTTCTCAAATAACATTTTCTGGTGACACTGTCAAGAAATCCTCTGTGATCTGGCTCCTGTTTTCCAAGTCAGAGCTGGTAGCCATCAGTCCAAACATATCTTTAGGTTAGAAAACTATTTGTTGAAGGAGCTGGACAAGCATTTTAATATTCTTCTTAACATATAGTGGTGGCAAAGTGGTAAGACTTTTTCCTAACACAGGGATTAATGTACAATATTTTCAAAAGAGCCTGATTCTTGCAAGTTTCCTATTTGATTTAGGCACCAAAAATCTGTTGTCATTTTTGACTAAGGCTTCTAAATAGCTTAGGGCTTTTAAACTCTGTTTTCACTACTGATGCTATAATTGACTATTTTCCCTCAACACTGTTAGTGTGGCTGTACACTGCCATACTTGTATTGGTCTGGGGAATTTGGGCCAACCATTCCAGAAACTGCAGCCAACAGTTACACTTCCTAAATCCATGTGTGACTACCCCAATAAATGCTTTGCTTTCCAAAAGCCAGAAGCACCTGAACAGCTACCATTCATTTCCAAGGCAGCAGCTGGATGCCCAGTATTTTGGTGTATCATTCCAACTACTGCAAAGCTGTAAACAAAATCTGCAAAACTTGGCCTTTAGGTGGTTATCTACAGCATCTATCTCAACTGGTAAGTGCATTAAATCCATTTGCTCTCTTCCTCTGAGACCGAGCTGAAGCAGGAGAAGGAGAGTTTAAGATAATTGAAATACATAAATGATAAAAAAAAGCCATTTGTGACAAAGAACCCTGTGTGTAAAAGATGCTGGTGCAGTAGGGAGCAGCAGTGGGCTTGGCCTGCCTGGGGACATCTGTTTGTATTTGTGAGGGTCAGGATGCCAGAGGCTCCCACGCTGCAAAAAGAAGGAAGTTAATATCACACAAGCATGAAAGCTGCCTGCCACATGCCAATACAAGCAGAATCTCCCCTGCTTTCTTTCTGCCTCTCCTTGCCACCCCCAATGCTTGTTTCCCCTCTGACATCCTCTTTTCCCCAGCCTGCAGCCACAGCAGCATTGTTTTCTCCAGTGAAAGTCTCCATTCAGCTCAAGCCATCTTTGCTGAACGATCGATCCCAAGCTCCTGGAGGCAGAGCAGAAAGGCAGGAGCAGCCAGGAAAGCAGCTCTTGAAATTGTGGGCAGATGAAGCACAGAATTCACTGCAATGCTAATAGAGGAGAGAAAACATGTATATACTGACCCATTTCTATATATTGCCTAGGGGCTATGGCTGAAAACAGCTAGATAGCACAGTGGTGGAAACTGCAGTTAACCAAGTCTATTTTGGTGCTTGTTTATGCTCTGTGATTTGTTTTGAAAGATCAAATACATAAACTTAAGACTATCTATGCACTCTACACAATTATGTGTTTGTGAAATCGCCCTCCTACTACCACAGTTTCATCGCGCCCTCAATCCCCCACAGAAAAACAACCAAGAAGAAGAAAAAACCACCTGGATTTCAGCAGGGCTCTCAAAGAGTCAGTGATTCAACCAAAAACTCCCAGAGGCAAGACTGTAGGGAATTAAGCTCTTTGCAACGTGTTATTTTCTTGCTGATCGGCAGCGTTTATCTGACAGGAAGAGCAGGAGCTCACCCTTGCTCCAGCCAGGTGATTTAGAGAAAGTAAATCTCCAGTCTCCAGGACAAAGGAGAGACACCTGAGCCCAGGGAAAGCAGCCTTCCAGCTGGAGCTCAGAAATGCATCTCAGTTTCAGCTCCATTAACGTGTCGGGAGTTCCAAGCCACGGCAGCTGGAGTTCTCTGGGGATCTCAGCCAGCCCCTCTAAAGCTCAGCTGATGTAGAAACAGAAATCAGCCATTTATCCTTGTATCAATCCTGGCACTGCAGGGTCCTTCTCCAAAACCAAGCTTTTGCAACCTAATGTAGTAGAAGAACCACGTTTGTCCTATTCCTTCTCTCTTGGGATTCCTATTTTGTTACAGGGTGCTGTTTTGAGCACCATACAGGATGTGCTGGACTGTCAGAGAGCCTCTCAGATTTCCTGTTGCTTCAAACAGTCCCATTGCTTCCAATGGGAATTTCTATAAGCCTTAAATGCAAGAGGCACTTTTCTGAGTCTATGAAACTGCTTAATGTGTGCTACTTCTAGCTATCAACAGCATCATTAACTTCTCTCTTTCTCAAAGCAACTTTGTGACAGTGGAAATACTTCTGTTCCTGTAAAGACCTCAATTTCTACTTCTACCAAAAGTAATTGGAATGAAATTGTCAGGCTCTGTATGAAATTTCCAGTCTGCAGCTTATGTGTTACATTTCAATCAAGCTTTGTATCAGGTTTTGGCTTTCAGGTGCCATATATATTCCTGCAGGTGTATGTCAACCCATTTTCCTTTAGTCTGTGCTGTGTGTTCAAATGATCTTTATATTATTGATGATGCTTCTTTAAATCAATGCAGTACTCAAAATAATCCGTCTTCTTATTTTTCTGGCAAGCCAGGTGTTATTCCAGATCTTCATACTTTCAGTGTTTGCCTCCAGGTGTAGCATCTATCAGAGGTTTTTTATAACTGAAACCTAGGGGTTTTTTAAAGGGTAAATATAATAAGTAAAACTACTAGCTGTTGCCTGAAGAACATCAATAATAATGTTGAGTGTACAAGAATGTTTCCATGCAAGACATATTTTGGAGGCCCTGGCTCTTTCTAAAACAAAAAGGCTAAACAGTGTTGATTTTATCCATTTCTGCATGAATTTATATTTTCCACATGTACTCATTTCCTGGGGTTTTTTTTAATATTTTGTTTTATCTCTTTCCCAAAGTGGTAATTTTGCATAATATAGTTTTGAAGTGCCTCTGACCAAGGTTTCTGTCTGTAATACATTTTTATCAAGCTCACTGTTTTTTATCAGCTCTAAAATCTATTGAGGTTGTGACCTATTATATTTTTTCTATGATTCTTATGCATGTTTTTATAATGACCTCATGGGATCACAGCAATTTATTATTTATGAAACTTCCAGCCACTTCTCTCTATCAACTGCAGATTCTGCCATCTCAAGCAGCAGAAAGCTTACTGGAGGCAGACTCTCCCAGCTCTTGTGCTTAAAACCCTTTTTTTTGGCTCATAGTGAAGAAAATTAACTTATCCTTAAGGCTTTGTGTAGGCTTGCTGCTTCACACCAAAGAAAGCTCCTTAATTTATACCTCCTGAGATAAGTTACAGACATTCAAATGCTAAGGAGTATTGACTGCCTCTAATACCAGCTGTCTAATTCTGTTTTAGAGTTAAGATTTCTTCTTTGTTCACCTGTTATTTACCTCTGTAGAAGGGCAGACAGTCTGCTGCCTAAGCTCAAACTAGGAAGTCTATTGGCTTTGTTTGATATTGCAAATCAAGTACACAGACAAACTTTTGTCCCTGCCCCAAATCCATCCTCTCTGTTAGAAAAGCAGTCCTCTGTGTGTAGACAATGACCAAATAACAATTACATGGAAAACCCCCAAAGTCCAGTTTATAAATTCTAGATATTAGTCATAAATACAATCAAAGTCTCTATGGGAAACACATTTTTTTCTTAATGAAACTGTCTCTGCTTCAAAACCAACAAAGTGCCTTTACATTTCAAGCACAGGCACCAAAATGTCCTGCATTATTAGCACCTATACATGAGCTCACCGTTTTTGCTGTATTTCAATGCGGCCTGGAATTAGTCCTAATGGCCTAATTGGTCCTAATGGCATAGGTGAGGGACAATCCCCAGTGTCATGGTCACTATGCACACACAGCTCCCTGTCAGCCAAGCAGGACAGGTTCATGGACTTGCTGGGTATCAACTGGAGCCGTTTGGGTATGGTGGTGACTGGAGAGCCATACTTGAAACTAAAAGACTGTAAACAACTATAACAGTACTTTGGGACCAGACACAAATGGTCTGTAGCTGAATCCAGCCCATGGGACTGCAACCAGGCATCTCTGACCTGAGTAAGGTGCATTTGGAACCAGAGTGAACTGTTTCTGTGCTTATCAAAACGTGTCTCCTACTAAGTCTTTCCACATCTGTCCTTGGTACTCACTACCAAAGTTGAGCCTGTTGTCTGAAATGCACAACTAACCCAGCCCATTGCATTCTTATAATCCCCAGCTCCTCAGTATCCTATAGATATTGTTAGAACCACACATTTTTCAGTGCTAAGACCATCTCTGAGTGCTAATCCCTCCTTTGCCTCACATTTCCACACACAGCAAAACACAGCTCTGTTCCGAGGTGTGAAGCTGTGTGCTGCATCCTTATAAATTATAGTAATCAAGAGCATCACAGGAAGAACAAAAGGACTGAGTTGTGGGGTAATCACCCCACTGCTCATCTCTGTGAGATGCCCCATTTCCAAGCTGCCTGCCCCTCATGCCAGCTCAGGCAAGAGGCACCAGCTCTGTGCAGGTGGATTTGCAGTCCCTGGCACTCTTGAGCACTGCTTTGAGCACTGCAGAGCCCTCAGTGCCTTTGCAAAATCAGGGTTTGGGTGATGGGCAAACGCCACCCCAGAGCTGACACCTGTGCAGAGGAGGTTTGCAAAGTGCCTGATACCTCGGGAGGCTGCGACTTGTTTTTCTTTCAACTCTTCACTCAACCTGACAGGAGCTGGCTTCGAGTTTTCCATTTTGGCAGTGCCAATAAAATCCTCTTGCACTGTGAGATTTCAGGCTCTGTTCCTGCTCATCCTCAACTCCTCTCTTTGTGACACAGTTCCACACCGGGACAATTACTGGCCCTGTGTGGGACACATTCAATTCCTCATCAGCCAGTGTGTGGTAATGTCACTGCTGCTGCTGCTGCAGCCCCCTCTGCTTCATCTCTGTAACAGAAGCAGCTCTGGGGCCTCCAGCTCATTTCATTCCCACCTTTTAATTAGTTCAGACATTTTCCAGGGGTGATTTTTGTATTGTTTTAGGGACATCTTCCTAGCCAGTTCATTTAGCTTTCTGTTAGAGCATACCTGAGTGTCAGAAATGTGACATATTTGCAGACCTCTTTTTGCCAGTACTGCCTCCCTTCCCAGTGCTTTCACTGGATATTAATAATCCAGAGCATGAACTCATCTGTGGGAATGGTGTTATACAGCAGACATGCAAGGTACACTTTAACCTCCAATGAAACCTGTTTTATAAGTTGAGGCCAATGAGACTTGAATTCTAGTGTGTCAGGGAAATACAGCTTCTCCTGAATTAAAGGGATTGATCAACCCTCTTCCAAGCAGGGAAGGGAGGACAGCTGCCACTGCTAAATGATGAAATCTGAGTTTTCTGAAGCTTGTATTTACTGTTGCACCTAGTGTGGTTTACCTCTGCCCTGCATCTCAGTCATCATAATTTGGCAGTAATAAACCAGTCAGCAGTGGCAGGCCTCATGCTGTGGCTGCAGGGTATTTGTTTTAAATAGCAGTAGCGTGCTTCTTTGTATTTTCACTTCCTTAATTTTTTTCTCTTTTCTTCCCTGAGAATAACCAGATTTAGCTGTCACTGCCAGTTCCCACCAGCAACTCAGGTACTCTCATCAGCGTTGCCTGTCTGCCCAGAAACCCACAAATTGCCATGGGCAGCCTCCAACAGCCACCTCAGACCAAGCTTTTCTGTACAGTTGATGTGCACTGCCCTCAGGATTTGTTTTCTTCTGAAGCCACTTCAGCAAAGAAAAATACCTTTCCCTGTCATAATGAGGTATGCTGATGCATCAGCATTTCTGGGTTAATAGGAGAGAAAAGAAGGGGAAAAAAAACCACAAACTGTGACATTTAAAACAGTGATAGGAAAAGAAAATATCAGTCTCATCATTTGCTTAACAGTTAATTGCTTGATGGGATGGATCTACTGCTTGCCCTAGGAGAGGGAAAGCGTAATTTGAAAATTCCTTCTTTTTTTTTAAATCTTAATTGAGCTTTTCCTCATTCATCTCTTAATGGTTCTAATTTAAAATCATTGTCTCATAACAGGGTGTCCATCTACTTATTAATAAAAACAGTCCTCCTCTATAAATACAGAGGGCAGTGAGTGAGAAGGTTACAGCATTTCAGGGTGAGGAAGCAGTCAAGGACTAAAAAATGTACAAACAAACACACACACAAAAAAAAGAACATTAAAGCTTAGCAAAATCAAAGCTCTAATTTTTTATTAAATGCTTCTCACATGCTTATGTATAGAAAAATAAGTTCATGGCCTCATTCCTACCTATTATAACTTGCTTTAACCCCATACATATCTGTAGAACCATGCATTCTCTTTAGTAGACAAAGATCTGTCCTAAATATGATATTTACATTGACTCTCATCTTGTGAGACAATGGGCAGTGATTGTTCAGAAAGAAGGTGACAAAAGTGTGTAAGAGATTTTGGAGCAGTGAATGTGTTGCTTTGTACTGGGTTCTAAATTCCTAGAGGCTCAAATTATTATGCAAACTTCCTTCCAACCTTTATTAAATAGTATCAAGCTTTCAGGACATGAGGTTTCCCCATGCTGTTTGAATCTTTCTTAAAAGAAGTGACTTCAAGAGCAATATATCTGAGGAGAGGGGGATGTTCCTCAGCTCTTTCACCTTGTGAAGATACAAGACAGAGAGCACCAACCCAATCAGTTCCAGGCTCACCAGGGTTGTGTGGATTTTTCAAATTCGCTCTCTACTTTCCCCAAAAAGATTTCTCTTCCCCTCACCATATGCACAGTTCTGACAGCAAGATTTCCTTAGCTTTTCCTGTGGCAGTTATTCCTCCCAAAACGTTAATTTTACACTTGCACTGAGGGTGCTTCTCCCACTGCTCAGTCTCTTGGCTCACACAGATTCTGCTCAAAGTCAAACATTTTCTGTATTAGAAATCAGCTGAGCACCCATTGTCTCAGACCTTCCCTCCATTTCCAGGCAGACCACTTAATGTGAATTTGTTTGGAAGTGATGAGATTAAGTCCCAAAATTTCATGCCAGAGTTTACTTGCTGGCTTATTTTGCTGAATCACACCACTCGCAACCTTTTTTTCACCATCTTTATTATTTAATATCCTGAAAGACAAACTTTCTCTTGAGGAAGCACCATAAACACCACCTTGCTGACACAGAGATAGCTGCGTTTTGGGAAAGAAGAAAAAGGCTGGGCTGTGTTTAAACACTCAGCCCCACATGCAGCCCCCTGCAGCTCTCCAGCTCAGGAGGACCCAGCACAACCACGCAGGAAGGGCAAAGGGGGTCTTCAAAGTACAGCTCGCCTGATTTCAGGGTATTTAAAGCCAAACCCATAGGTATCCACAATTTTCTCTCTTTTCAAACAGAGCACCCATCTGCCAAATTGAGCCTGAATGGCACAATTCTAATTCTGTTTGCTCAATATTTCCCTATCATTACACAGACTTAAAAAAAAAAAAAAGATACCGTGGGGGAAAAATATTTTCAGTCTAAAACAGATATATTTACAGAAATTAGGGAAGCATGAAAAGGACACTGTAGAACCACTGAAGTCAGTAAGAGTATTTCTGCTGACGTCAATGAGGCTTTGGATTAGATTCTAATTTTTTGGGTGGATTTTTTGATGACAAATCTTCATTCATCTATAACAGGAACAGACTGTGACACAAACAAGAATCTGGGCAGAGAAAATGTATTTGTATAAAAGCATTAGGACAAATGTTCAGACTGGATAAATTGGATCAGCAGGGTGAAATGTGACACATACACGGACAGAGACATATGGCTTTTCATAAAGGAAGTATTGAAAAAAAGCCCAGATGAAAAGATGTGATTTTTTTTTTAGCATTTCCTGTGACATCTACAGTACATAATGTTACAGCATAAGGAGAAAAATTAAAGGATGCTGTCAGCACCAGCATGGAGTCACTCACTCATAGTTTTCAGTGACATCCAAGGTTTAACAGAACTCCTTTTTTTTGCTCTTTGCCTGCCAGCCCAAAGCTCTGGTACATGCAGAGTCAAACCAGAATAATCAACAGGTTAACCTGCAGCATGGTGGCTTTCAAAAAGACAATTGTATGCCCCTGTCTAGAAGGTTACAGCAATATTATTCTCCAGGAGTAACATTTCATTCCTGGCTCAGCTGTCTGATTTTCAGTGGAATGACATCTCCAGTCACCTGCAGACACTCAGATGTAAACAAAATTATAAAGGACAGCAGAGCCCAACTTTTTGACAGCTCTGGAATAGTATGTCATGTCATGTAACTTACCTTGATGCAATGTACAGGAGTGGGTATAATGCTGTTATCTCTCTCTGAAAGTAGGTGCCCAGAAACACAACTTTTGGAGATCTCAGGACTGCAAATGGAAAATGGCTTCTTTGAAGTGCATGGAGTAACTCAAGTACTAAATCTTTAGCTAGTAGCAGCAAGCAGCTTCCCTTCTCACCTGTCAGAACTCCCACTTTTATTACTAGCCTTTGGTTAAGGCAAGACATTTCTGAGACAAAAAAATATGTGTAAAATAGGAGTTACAAACCCAAATCAAAACACTACCTTTCCATGTAGGGGAGCAATCCTCCTCCTTGCTTGGAGTAGAGTTCAGAGTTACACACTGTGCTTTCCACTTGAACATCTCAGTCTACAGGAGCTGAATGACTTTTCAAATGTGAAACAAAACTCATTTAGAAAATGGGCAGATTTCCAGATGAACTGCCAGGAGGTGACAAGTATGTGTGTGACACAGAATGCAACCACTGCACTGCAGAGGAGGAGAACTCTCTGAACCCCTCCAAGGAGCTACTAGATTCATCAGATCTCACCAGTGAACTGTAAAACAGACCAATTGTTATCAATTTGCTTACAATCCTTGTTGCTAATAGAACCACTTTTAGCTGAAAATCATTTTGCAATTATTTTGTCACCAGAAAGCACTGCATGCAGCCCCCATCGTTTTGCTAACGGGAAGGGACTGAGTCACTCCAAATGTGATGATGACAGAATTTGTTTATTTTGTAAAGGAGAAGATTTCTACCTCCCAGGTGATTCCTCTTTCCAAACAAAGAATCTGACATGCATTCTGTTGCAAGGGGGTTATATATATTACTGTTAATGTTATGAAAATAACTGTGCATCAGAGCCTGGTAAGTTTAGCTGAAAATAGTCAATAAATTATTTAGTTCACAAAATGTCATTATGTGTGGGGTTTACTTAATTGAATAGAATAATTTATGGTAAAACCCAGAAAAAAGATCAATGCAGATGGCTTGCGAGAATGATTGAGTTTCAGTGAAGGCAATTTGATTTTTATCCCTCATTATAATAATGTTAAAGGGAAAGCATCAACTTTGGTAAAAATCAATATTTGATGAGTGCCTAGGCCATGAATTTTAACTAGAGGTAGAACTGAGGTAGGCATAGGAGTAAATAATTAATAACTTCCATACCCTGAACAAATAACTGTTTTGTTTTGGAACAAATGCCTATAATCCAGAGATCCTTCTGTTCTCATAAAAGGTAATTTAGTAACAAATGTTTGGTTTTAAAAATTCTTTTTCAGATTGACAAGTGATCCTTAAAACATTGTTGAAATGTATTTAATCAAGGGTTTTACAGAAAACAGAAGGCTAAAAAATGAAAATATCTTATTTTTCTGAGTAAAGTAACATATTCCTCATTTTTCCCTTTCTCTTTACACTACAAGAATATTTTCCACTTTGCCATCCACAGCTATGCTGGCTAGAGAGAATGAATAATGAAAGGTACACACTTCATGAAAAAATAAAATTGTAAATCAAATTTTTACACAATCTTGTACATGGACTTGCAGCTGTTACTGTTATGCTATAAAAGCAACCTGTAAAATCTGTTTAAAGAGCAATGTTACTGTGAAACACTATCCATGCAAAAGTTTTTATTTGTGGGGTTTTTTCTAAAAAGAAGGTGTGATTGAATTGATGTGAATGCAGTGTATATCCTTATTTTTGCTGTGTAAAATATTCACCCCTCAACTAAACACTGAAAAACCATCTCAGACTTTTCTAATGAACACTTCTTATCACTGGAGCATCCAAGAAAACACAGCCTGAGGTCACACCTCGGTCCCCTTCTCCCCAGGGTCTTGGGAAACTCCCTCTCCCACTGGCACTGCCCAGCACCTCTGCAGCTACACAGATTCACCTGCACAGTCTGCTCGTGTGAGTTAAATGGCTCACCATGGTGAGAAAGTACACAAGTACCTTCAAAAAGGAGAAAAATGTCTAATTAATCCCTATCAGCAATGCAAGGTTCTTCCATTTCTTTTTGAAAGAGGCAGAGGTACAGGGCAGAAACTGAGCACCCAACTGTTGCCTGAAGTGGGGAGAGATTCTCATGTGGCACCACAAGCAACACACACCTCTACACCCATGAAACAGGGACAAAAAACAACTCAGACTGCCAGCTGGTGGGAAGACCTCTAATAAGGCAGTACCAGGTTCAAACAGACTTGCATTCCCACTGTGACTAGTTTATTTAATTATACAGGTTGCCTTTTTGGGCCTTTTTTTATTTTTTTATAGCAGCCAACACTTCTTGACAGATCATACATGTGTGTGCAATTTCATGGGTCACACACCATTGATATTCATTAGACACATGGCATTCCATTCCATTGGATCCAGGGCTAGAACCTGTCATGAAGAAAACTGACATCCTTCCATAGCATTCCAGCAAAGTAACAATTTGCTTGACCTAAGGATTCAACAAGTCACTGATTTCTTTTTTTTCCATTAAAGCTTTGGTTCAGGTTGAAAGCCCTGACTGCAGTTTTCAAAATGTCATATTAACATCAATTTGTGGAACAGATTATGGAATGTAAAGATGCTGGGAGATAATAAAAGATGGAAACCCTATACTTAGAAACGAGGTTGGGAGGCATATTGCTGTCTTTGCAGCAGAATTTCTGTAAGACTCTGCTATTTAATGTACTTTGGAAATGTTTACAGTCAACCTGTTAAAGTTTCCTCTTATCACAGAGAAACATCCCATACGTGGGCTTGAAAGGCAGCATTCCTCACAGCAGGGATTATAGGTTAGAATAATAAAACAACTTCCTGCAAGGCTTGTGAATCTTCTGTTCCATGCTCTGAGCCTTATGGATATCATCTGCTTTCAACATTGACTTCTAACACAGGATCCCTTTTAACGTTCATTTCTCAGCTCAAATTTCCTTGCCATTTGTAGAATGATCCAATGTGGGATTAATGCAGGTACCACACCATTTGGAAGTATAAATCATTTAGGCACAGTTGTTGCTATGCAGGCAATATGACACAGGTAATAGCTGGGATAAACCCTATATTGTGTTTTCAGTTAATTTTCTTTGTTTATTCCTAGCACCCTCCTGGCTGTGAGCAGTGGCACTCTATTTAAAGCAGCCTTTCCTTGTGCTGAACAGTTTCTTACCCTACAAGCAGAGCTCTGCAGGCCACTGGTTGAGGAAAGGTGCAAACCTGTGGCAAGGTAATTCTATCAGCCAAAGCATGCACTCATCTGCATGAGCTTCTGCTCCAAGCCACTCCACAAAAATCAATTCACACCTCTGTTACTCACCACAGAGTCCCATAAAGAAGTGAGAAATTTAAAGTGATGGAAAACTGAAGCTAAAATTCATCCCTGGATTTATACTTCTGTTGATTCAGGCCAGGCCCCAAGTCCATTTCTTTTTGATGGTGTTGAATAGAAAAAAAGGGGTAGGCAATAGATACACTAACATTTGCCAGATTTAGCTCAAGAATTCAGTCAGGACACCACATCATTATTTTTTACCCTGTATAAAGCTGACTTCATCATCTAACCAGCACAGAATAATCCTGAGGTGTGGAGGGAAGGAGTCTATTTTGGAATGATAAACTTTCTAGCATTTATGCTGTTTTGGAAAGAGCAGAGCTCAGCAAATGCAGAGGGTCCTCTGCCTCCCCTCTCATCTTCTTGAGGTGCATCCTACCTTGAGCCCTGCAATGTGGAGTTCTCCTTCCACAGGTCCAAGCCTGAGGGAAAGCAGGGATAGAGCTGTGCCTCGACTCACACCACACTTCAACTTGGTTTTCTTTCAAAAAAAAAACCAAAAAAGAGGAAATATGACCTCTGCAGAATGGCCTGCAGAAACCTCCCTAGGAAATTTCCTTGCTTTCATGATTTTAATGCCCTCTGTAAGTTTTCTGTCATTAAAGACAGTAACACCACTCTAACAAAGTATAAAATAGGTCTGTCTTGACCAGCTTTCTTCCAGAGGAATCCCAAGGCAGCAGAATATTGATATCACAGATGTGTAAAGCTTCACCTCTGAGTGGCACAAGCAGAGCCACACAAGTTTATGCATTTGAAACAAAACTTATTCATTGCTCTGTCCTAGAAATATTCAGGCTGCCTGAAATACCCAGCATTGGGTACAGCCATGACCAGAAAATAAGCAAGCTCAGAAAGAAATATGCTTTCTCATCAAGACTTGAGATAACTCTTCCAGAGTTTACCATGTTGTGATACAGCACTGCAAAATTTAGATATATGCTCTAAAATAATTACCTGAAGTAAACCTTAACTTACACCAGGGCTGTTTTCAGACCTGGGATGCTTGAGAGCTGTGTAACCCATTCCTCTCCAGTCCTGAGCCAAGCACAGGTCAGACAGGACAGAGCATCCAACTGCTGGGTGTGCTGCCTTGCAAAGTCCAAAACATAAATCAGATTGGGGGAAAAGGATTGCTTCTCAAGATTTTGCACCAGCAAAATATAAGTCTGAAAGCTGTGAATGGGATGAGCCTGAATTCATTGTCAGAGAAATGAGTAGAGCTAGAATTTCAGCTGTAATGAGTCTCCTTATGGCATGAAACACCTCTAACTGCTCTCATGCCTGCACACCCACTCTCTCTGAGCAGATCACACATCTCATCTGTGCCAATCACACAAATATTATCAGGTTTCTCAGCTACTGAAAAACACACTATAAACTGTCACTTCTTCCTAAGAAAGAAAAAAAAAAACAAAATATGTTTATAATTTTGCTTTGAGAATAAGACTAGAAAACAAAATGTATTTTCAGTTAATCTTTTCCTTAACAACTGAGATGAGACAAGGCCCACTTTGCCACACTTTGCCCAAAATATAGCTTTTCCTGCAAGAGAGTCAAAGAATTGTGGGCTTCTCTATTTTGTTGCGTGATCATGAAGTGTACAGCATTTTAAGAGGACGTCATGGATTATAAAGCAGTTTCATAAGCAGGTCTTCACCTCAGTATTCCTCTATTGGAAGCTGTACTCCACTACATCCCATTGAAACTTTTTTGGGAGACTGAAGAGTTAAAGAGGTTCCTAATCCATATTAAGGTCAGTATTCCCTTTTGTGATCAGGAAAATTAGACCTCAAGGCAGATATTCAAAAACAGTTATTCAAGCCAAGGAGGAATCTTACATGCTGGAGTTCTGTTTCTTTATGGAAAGAATGCTCCAATAAACATTTCTCTTTTTTTCTATTGACCATAGAAGAAAACCTAAGACAGAAAGTTCTTCTTGACAACATTGACTTTTACAAATATATTGCCAATTCCACAGTTACAAGAATTCTGAAATTTCCATTAGTGTCCACATAGATTTGGAAATGTGTCCAAAACAACATTTCCTCAACCTGTTGTCCAACACATATTTTGAGTGCACTGGCTTGGTGTGCTATTATTAATTAACTTACCACCCTGCTTGGAAGACCTCCAAGCAATCTGAAATGGGACTACAAATTCTGATCTGCTTAAGTCTGCAAACTTGAAGTCTCAAAAGGATTTAACTGCTATGATTTTAATAATCTTATTAATAACCCATGATGAATTTATGCCCATTAATCCAGAAGTTGCAGGAAGTACAATTAAAAATTCTGAGTACATGATACAACCTGAATATATTATTTAAGCACCCATTCCAATCGTTGGCCATAGTATAAATCATACAACATGAAAAATACATCATAAACAGCTTTAAAAAATTCAAATATCCAGGGAAAAAAAATCCCTCAGAAAAAGCCTCAGGAGATAGTTTATTGTACAAATAAAACTCTTGCAAATCACTGATGTTTTCTATTAAACATCAAAGCTTATTCAGTGTATAATTTCTAATTTTTACATTAAAGTTTGCATAGATTTCATACTAAGAAATTTTTTGAGGAAATGGCATAACCTTACACTTCCCCCAATTTTCCTTCTTCATGGTGATTTTCAAAATGGTTTTCTATGCCTTATTGATGATACAAGAGTACACTGCCCTTTTTTTCTCCCTTTTTCTTTTTTTGTTTTATCAACTTCATATAATGTTCCTTCCAACTAACCTAGAAAAAAGTCTGGGCACGTCCCAAGAAATAATCTAAATCATAGATCTAGTAAGAGTAATGCCATACTTTACCTCAAGCAATGCCACATGCAAAAGTGGACATCTGATTGACAACCATATTAATTTTTAATGCCAGCATTTTCAGTTTTAGCTCTTGCACAAGACATTTTGATTATAATTTACTGTTCAGTAAAGGCACTTGTCACTCAAAGGGACAGAAAAACACACACAAGAAGATGGAGTAGGCACACCAAGAACACAGAGGAGTGAAAAGAAAACACCCCCAATTTCATCTCCCAGTAGGGATCACCAGGGAAGCCAAGATGTGGAGCTGAGCTGGCAAAACAACTACAGTGCCATTGAGAGAACAACAATGTCTATGTGTTCAAATAAAAACCAAAGACACAAGAAGGAAATTCTGCAGGACTGTAGTGGTGACAAGGGTGCCCAGCCCTTTTTCTTTAAGCTTGTTGGGGTTTTTTTAATTAATGGCAGTTTAAACAAGCTGCAATGTTCTATTAAGTAGGTTCAAAACCATCTAGACTTTATATAGTATAGACTGTACACAGTCTACACTACACACACATACCATCCACATATTTGTCAATTTTTTGTTTTGAGATAACTTCACATGATGATCTTGACTGAGATTTTCAAAAGCAGCTTGAAGATCACAATCTTAATATGCTGCTGTGATTTACTTTTTGGTTCTCTTAGGGCATATTTTGTATAAAAAGTCATGGAAAGCCTTCCCAGCTCACATGTTGCAAGGTCAAGGAACTCTTAAGCATGCAAGTGTGGGAAGCAGTATTGCCCTCAGATTGTTTCCCTGCAAGTAGTAATTAATAGAGAGTATATTTTTTTCTGGCAGAGAAGTTACAAGACCTTATTGAACAGATAGAAATTAAAAATCAACAATTCTCACACATCCCATTCACACCTGCATTACATTGTACTGTAGACTGGAGTGCCACAGCTCTACTCACCACATTCAAACTGCTTGCAGCCAATGACCCACTTTAAGAATTTTTACACTATTGCCTTTAGAACAACTCTCCCAAATCAAACTTATTCTGCTGCAGATAGGCTTTTGTGTTGAAAGGCATTTTCTGAAGTAGCATTTATCAAAAACGAAACAAATGATAGGACAATCTAATCAAAACGCTGAAATGACTGCCTGATTGTATTTTAAAAATCATAACCTAATTAGAACTGAATTGATTTTTCCGTTAGCATGAAATTAAAACTAATTTCCCTGCACAATATTTACTCTAATATTCCCCAGATGCAAATACAGACTCATAAAACATTTCATAAAAAAGATTTTATAATTGTTTCCTGATTTTTTTCATTACATCATCAATTGCATTTATCTTTCTAAACTATCCTTCTTGTTGTCTCTCTGAAAAATGTATTAATGAAGGGAGAGATGATGAAATTCTTTAACTGCTGAGATACCACGGGCAGATAAAGAGGTATTTTTCAGAGGATACAGTCTTTCATTTCCTTTCCTAGCCAAACCTGCTGCTGAGATGACTTCTCTTAAATTAATGTTACAGTCAGACTGATAGACAGCAAAAGGTGGCAGACACTCCCTGCTCAATTTCTTTCAAAGAAATAGGCTCGAAAAGTAGATTTGTCGCCAAAAGAAATTCCTCTGTCATCCTTCAAAATATTCACAGTTTCCTCATTCAGTGTCACATCTGCTGCCCTAGGCTCTTCCTTTCTCTTTGCCACAGAAAAAGTTCCTGAATTCCTGCAGCACATGGCATTTTGTACACTGGGAAATTGAGCACTGAGACACTACCTCACCCTGGCCCAGACACAATCAGATTTATAGGACTCTAATTTCATTTGCTACGATGGCTGCCTTAATGAGGAGCGTGTGTTTCTGTCCAGCCAGGGCTGTCCTAATGCAATATACTCTTGACCTTGAACATTCACCAGGTCCATCTGACCCCTGGCCAATCCTGGGGAGTCCATTCTCTTAAAGTAAAGGCAATTAACAAAAAGTGCTGTATAAATATCAAGGAATCACCTAATTGCCTGAGGAAGATAATTAATTATAGAATAGCCACCTCTCAACTTTTTCCAGATTTACACACCTATGTGTGGAGCACATCACCTTCTGCAAAGGGTGATTCCCAAGCAAATGAATCTGCTACAACACTACTGCTGAGTATCTTCCCAGTTCCTCACATTTCAATGGAATGTGCAGCATTCAAAAGGAAAGTTAAATCCCAGAAAACTCTGCCTTGCTCTCTTTTCAGGAGACAACTTTTTCTGTCATTGGAGAGAAGCAGATGTCATCTTTTCTGTATATAAACCATTGGCTTGTAAAGGCAGGTTTTCTCACGCTAAAGGAGACTGTATTGTGCCCTTTGCTCTAACATACAAAATAAAACCATCCCTTCTGATTAGGAGACTCCACACAGATCCTTATTACAAAGCTGTGGCAGCAGCATCTCCCAAGGCAGGCTTGGTGAGGTGCCCTTGTGGCAGAGACACTTCAGAGCACTCAGACCACAGAGTCTCTGGAGAGGAACCGGGATGATTTTTACTGAACAAGCAGATACTTTATCAGGAAGGGCAGGTCTTTGAGAGATGTGTCTGCTTGCTGCAATGCTAGTAAGAAATAAACTGAGTCAAGGGCTTGGGAACTTTCATTTCTGTTCACACCTCCGCCACAGACCTTAGAGCAATTATTTCTTTCCTCTTCTACTCACCTCCCTGCATGTAAAATGAGGTTAATGGTATTTTTATCATATCCTTTGTCTGATTCATCTGCTCAGAATTCAGGTTGCAGGGGGAGGTATGTGGGGATCTCACTGAATAATTCTACAGTAACCACTGTAACAAGGACAAAACTCTATTAGAGTGTCTGTTCTCCCCTGCCACCTATATAAATATGATAAATCATCTACTATTAATCATCAAGGCTAAGAAAATTAGCAACTAAAAAAATGGTGATAACAGAGAACAATTCCAGCAACATCCCTGCCATTTATCAAAAGTCTAAAGAAAAATAAAATAAAACACAACAAATCCACCAATCCAAGAAAAAGTCAGGACTTTGCTGGTGGAGGAACACAGCTGACTGATCCAAGAGAAACCTTTCATCAGCAAATTATGAATCCCACAGATGGGTATGTTCCTCTTCTGACTCTGCTTTTATATTTGCTCTCTGTAATTTCTAGAAGGAGTTGATGAAAGGTTACAATTTAGCAGGGAATTATTATCTCAGGGATATTTTCATTATTATTTTCTCCTTTGAAGAGCATTCTGCAGCCTATAAGCAAAAGGAGGTTTGTGCAGAGAACTAAAGAAGACAAACTTATTTTTAAAATAATGACCACACAATGAAGGAATTGGAATAAGCATATTTCCCACTTAAGCAATTGCTGTTGTGAGAAAATAATCCTTCTTGAACTGAGATATACAGGGTGAATAAATTCAGGGAGCAAGGTCCTTCTCCTCTCCTTCTTTTCAAAAGAGATGGTAGATGCCACTTCCTAGACTAGCCAGTCTTTTCACTAATTAATTAATTAATTAAATTCCATAATGATAACAAATACTCAAGCCTCCTCACCTGCTTTGGGAACTCAGTGGCACTTCACTTCACCACTCAGTTATGTGCTCCTGGAATTCAGCCAGCAAAGGGCTACACATTTTTCTCTCATTGCACACATTTTCTCGTTGTGATGGTACTGTTTGTCAGGCCATTAACAGAGTCTTGTTTATAAGCTTTTTTTTTTCTTTGCATTTATGGCATGGTGCACAAAGCAAAGCTAATGTGTATTTTCCCATGCCTTTGACTTTAACACCGACTTACCACCCAGCACTGACACCTGCAGAAAATTCTCTTTGTGAGTGGGCTGAGCCAAGTCTCCCACAGGTCCACAGAAAGAGCAGTTCCAGTGAAAGTAATTTCCAAGAAAAAGATCATCTGTTTTATAATTTTTATTGCAATCCAACACCACTAACAGTGACATCCTGGGTGAAAACACCATCATTTAAAATCTTTTGTCAATATTACACGCTAATCACACATTCTAGTCTAGTTTTGTACTACATTAAACCCAGTGCACTGTCCCTGTTTACTCACAATGACCATCACAAAGATAATCCCCTTTTCATGAAATATATCATTAAAAGAAACACTGAATAACAAGTATTTGAAACTCAGCTGATGTCTAGAAACCACAGGCCAGAATAACACAGCAGAAAGTTATTACAAAAGCTTAGATCTTCTTGAGCAGACAAATGTATGTAAAAAGAAGCAAAGGCAGTCCAACAGCAAGCCCAGAGAGTGTCATGTCTGTGCACAGAGGAGGAATAATCTGATCCAGAAATGGGAAGAAGAAGAGACTTCAATTAATGGAAGTTCAGCTAAGATGTAGACTCTGTATATTCTCTCCAAAACCAAGAAATGCTGGTGGGTGACATGGAGACAGAAGGCAAAGATGACCTTCTGTGTTTGCATACTGTTCTTCTGATTAGGCATTAAAAAAATTTTAAAAAGGAAGAAAAAATAAGGAATAGGGTCTGTTCCAGTGCTTCCAACTAAAAGTGTGTTCAATTGACTGCCACAAGGCACTCGAGACCATGAACCTGGTAGCACTGGTACTCATGAAAACTCAGATATCTAGCTTTGCCCTCTTCAGTAAACCCATAAAAATTATAATATGTGTGGTTTGCCACTGCCATCTCTGAACAATTTGAAGTGTTTATTATATAGCAGATGTCATGTGAAGGATTTGGGTTCCAAAGTGACATGAGAGACTTTGGAACAGCATGAATTCTAGGACAACATATTGTGTGTGTCTGTCTCTATCTGTCATGGGAATGATAAGAAAGGGCAAGGAATGCAGAGGCACTTGCTCCTCTCCAAATATAATCACCATGCTCAGAAATTCCTAAATAACAGCCTCAACTCACTTGTTGGGGTGAGCAGAAATGGAAATCCTTGAGTAGCCTAAATTAGCTCGAGACCAGCGCATAGGAGAGCTGCGGGTGGGGGAATCTGACAGCTCCAGGCAGCCAAGGCTGGGGGTGTCTCCTCTACACATCCATCACCCGAGGAGAGATCCGCATCCCGGGCAGCAACTGCGCGCAGCCCGGCGCTCCCGGCGGCCAGCGGCTGAGGGACCGGGGCCACCTTCAGAGGAGGACAGGCAGTGTGAAATCAGGAAATTAAGGAGCCCCAGGAGCAGACCAAGTAAATACTTGAGAGATTTTTAAGGAAGCCCAGGTGCGTTTTTTAATTTGAGCAAGTTAATACTGTCGGCGGGTAAGGATACCGTAAAATAAGTGAGCGCACGCTGCTTGGGGGTCTCCCTCTCGGAAAATGACAAAGATCAAAGACTCCCTGCCTATTTTCTCTCTGAAAAATTGAAAATTAATTGCCTGAATTCACACACCAGTTTATTCAACTCCTGCCTTTTCCAGTCCTACCATTTGCATTGACTGACAGATACTTTTAAAATGTTAACATAAATAGCTGGCCTAATACTCCATGTCAGGGTATATTTTAATTGGTAAAAAGCAATCATCATCTTTGTTGCAGTAGGGTCATTTTTCTGAATGTCAGATATCAAATTAACACAAAAGGATAAGGTCCCTATCAAAAAGTTGTATATGCACAGCTGGCAAGATATAAGATATATAAAATCCATCAGACTGAAGAGCAAACTCAATTCATAATGAGGACAATGGCATCCAAAGTGTTCCTTATCTGTCTTAAAAATAAAAAAAAAAAAAAGAAAAAGAAAGATAAAAGGGTGGGATCAAATCTATAGCAGTGAGGTTGTATGGTGTATACTGTAGGTACACAGATGATGTTCACAGCTCCACCTATGCTCCAAAGCTGAGCACTTGACAGTAACCTCTAATTAGTCATGGTTGTGCCTGTCAACAGTAGAGGCAAACTCAAACAGCTCTGGGTGGTCTGTAGGTTGCCTGCCCACCCCTCACACAACTCATCTCAATTAGTCACCCACCTGTACTACAGTGCTCAATGTTTTAGTACATTATATAAAGGTGAGTGCAAAATATGAAGCCTTGGGGTGTTGCTGTTTATTGCTTTCAAGTAATAAAAAAATGGCCTGTGCCAAAGCTGTGCCTACCTGTTCTCTAGCTGCCCTGTGATTAGTTAATTAAGTTTAATGAATATGCAAATTCTAAACATTGCAGTAGATTCTTTTACTTTTCCTTGAAGTTCAGTGCTGCACTAATAGACCTGGGTTTCCATAAGTAAAAGGTGCAACACCTCTGTGGTTTTGGATGACAAATAATATCTATATAGCACTTATCAAGAGGGTGCAGTTTGTGCCTGTCATCATCCTGCCTTCACTACCATCCTTCACAGCTTACCTGCAGCAAAGTCCTGTCTAGAGCTCCAGACCAGACTGCGACACTCCTGTGAAAACCAGAATTGTCTGAGGGAGCTGCAGCCCCTGCTTTGTGGTACAAGATCTAGTAACTACCTCAGACCATGATTCAAAGCTTCAGAGTCAGAAATCACATACTCCTTTTCCAGGAGTACTCCCTTGAACAGCTCCATTGCCAGGAGTTACAGAAGGTGTCCTGGACCCCGAGGGTTAAAACACTGGATATTCTTGTTACCCATAAATATCCAATCAGTTGAAAGTCTTGCTGCCACTGTGTGAATAATGGATTTTTGCTCAGCACAAGAATTTAAAGGAAAGAAAAGTCCAATGCTTCAAGGTGACCTTAAGCTTTTTTTTTCTCTCTTGGCTTATTTTAAAAAAATTTATACAGCCCTAAATTTGATTTATTAGCCTTGAAGAATTCTATGCAAGCACTCCTCCAAAAGAGAAATAGAATATTTTCTTTTGAAAGTATTGCAAGCAGCTATTGTTATTCTCCTCTTTTTTTCTAATAGCTGACACAATGGTTAGACGTGGCCTGAGTCTGAGCTGCCAAACTGTTCTCAGTGAATTTTCTCTTCAAAATCTCTTTTGCCTATCTCTAATCCTAAAAGATTCCAAATTCTATGATATTTAATCTCCCAAGTTCACATGGTAACTATAAGCTTTTACTTTCTGTTTCAGCAAAATCAGCTTCTCCAAGTTCCCATCACCTACAAAACACTTTTTGTTTTGTTTTGTCTGTCTATCAGATCAACTTCTCATTATTCTGTTCCACTTAGGCCAGGATGAACATTGCTGCCAGGAGACAAGATTGTTAGATGAATTACAGTGGATGTGTATAGATTATACCCATGTATAGTCTTGTTTAAAAAAATAATAAGAGTAACAGATAATCCTGAGAAATTGAGAGTGTAATTTCTGACCAATTTCAAAATGCTATCTTTATTAAAATTCTACCTAGAGTGAGTGAAATCAATATATGGATGTTGCTGTAAAATTAATGAGCTTTCCAATAGCCTGTGTTGAGCTCTTTTTTTTTAATTGCGAATCATCTCTAATTTTTCTTTCCTAAATTGTATAGACCATAATGTTGCACCATAGCACAAGAAAAATCTACTGGAGGATTTGTTCCCCGTAATGATCTCCACCAGGCATATATTCTTTTTTCTCTGCACAGACAGACATCAAAATTAAGTACATTGGCTTAATTCAGTTGCCATTGTAAGCTCAAATGGGATACAAAGTGAAATCAATATTAGTGAAATAGATCAGACTAGAATTGGAAGGTAATATAATTAGGTTGGCTTTGCTATACTTTGTAATGCTTATCTGTAGTATTTTACCAAATAGAATATGGGTATCTATTTTCTGAAACCCTAGGAGGTTTTCAATGCTGTATTGTCCTTATTTATTTCACTTTGAGGGAGCACTTCAGAAAGAGCTCTCTGTCCATCTCTGTGGGATTTAGGGCTGACATATCTCCCCGAGTGATCTGAATTTTGTGCATACAAGGGAGATCTACTTCTTAAGGAAAAGCATTAAGAGTTGTTTTAACAGCACAACACAGAGAAAGCTTTATGTGTTCTGTTCATAGGAAATGTGCTCTCTACCTCTGAATATAAAGCATTTCACTGTGCCACTACTGTGTCAGAGCACAGAAATTAAGAACACAGAATCTTGCACCTCTGCTTCTCAGGCTTCACTCCAGCCCCATCAAGTCTTGCCCCATCAGCTGGACCGCTTTACTGTGCATCCTTGAGGTGGGGATGCAGAGCAGGATAACATCTCTGCAGGGCTCTCAGGAGATCAGGCAGCCCTCCTGCACGGTTTCTTTTCTCCATTCTTCGTGGGCTGAGCTGAGGTCAAGTCTCAGCTCCTGCACAGATGTTGGTTCCAATTGAAAAAGTAATTTCTGAGCAACCAACTGAAAGGCACAGCCAACTGATGCACAAAGCTTTCCTCAGAAAAAGGTTAATTCACTCCCAAAACCCAAGGATGGCTAAAGACACTTAATAATTTAATTATCTTGGAACACTAAAGATTTAGTGGAGAAAAAATTATTTCTAAAGATGATATTAAAAGGCTACATAAACGGTGGCTATACACACTTCTTGATTGATACAAGATCTATTAAAGGTTTTAACAGAAAAAAAGTTGAGGAATATTCAGATTTTGTCCAAACACAGAGTTTGATGTCCCCAGAAAGACCTGCTGGATATGCAATGAGGGCTTTATCTTACCAAAACTGAGGCTTGTCATGTCAGGACACAACTCCTACAACATGGCAGAGGAACACATCACCCTTAGGTCATCCCAGCAGTGAATTCCCACTATTCTCACATCTCACCCAAGGTGCTACATAAGATGGTGATTAAATGTAGCCTCCCAAATGCATTGAGCTAGTTAGTCATTGAGGAGCCTTCTTCTAGTGAAGAGCTGGCTGAGGAAGGAAACATTCCTTCCTTCCCCACCTCTGAGGTTGATGACTAATCCCCAACATTTTTAGTCAAAATTCACTTCCATTAATTCAGCATTCACTTCCTTGAATCCTAGGATTTTGTCCTCTCACTGCTTTGCTAATGGCAAAAAGAATTTTTTTTTTTTTTTTTTTTTTTTATCCTTATCACTAACAGAAGGGAAAAGAGGATAAGTTCCTTTCTGGGCCACTCTCTCTTCAAGGCTAGCTTTGACGATTTTATCTCCTTGGACAAAAACCTGTGATCCCAGAGCTGGGTTTAATGACAATACAAGGAGCTACCACCTGCTGCAGGCACTGGAGCCCAGCTGCTCTCCTGCTGAAGCTCTGTGGGGAGCTTTGGCTGTTGCCCTCCCGGGGCACGGCGTGCTCCAGGATGGAGGCTGCACCACTGCCTTACAGCAAAAGCAGCAGCCCCACAAACATCCCTGGCAAGTACACACTGCACACACTCCACTTCTGAGATCCCCCACGGCCTCTAAAACAGAGAAGAATGCAATAAACACTCCCAAGGAATGGGAAAACGAAACAGGTTTCACACAAGGCATAAAACCACTGCAAAATGGACTAGAGGAAGCTCTCAAAAGGCTGGAATTCGTCTTTAACAACCTGATGCAGAAAAATTTGGAAGCACAAAAGCAAATCTGGTGGCAAATGACAAAGCCTGTTTTCCCTGTTCCTAACTCAGCCCTGGTGTGGCAAGCAGGAATGACCTTCCTCAGTGGGGGAAGGAGCACAGTAGCAATAACCAGCAAAGGGAGGGCAGCACTGCAGGGACATCAGTGCCATCACAAGGACAGAAAAACCAGGCGGAATGGGGAAATTACTATATGAAAATAAAATAAAGGAAATCACTTGTAATCAGATTTTTGTCTCATTTAGGAGCCCCTGTTCGTTTTTCTACTCTGCTACCCACTTTCACAGGTAAAATAAGCCACAAATCAAAATTATAGTAATGCCTCACAGATTTATCATAATTCCAACGTTCCCATCTGATTGAGAGGATGCCACAAATTTCAGTGTATGTCAAGGATCTCGTTTGTAGAGATAGATCATAGACTATGAGGAAAAATAAGATTTCCTCCTTTTGAAGTAAATTAAATAGAGTAAATCAGATCAAGTAGAGCATCAATAAAATATATACTCTCATATTTTAATCACTGGTAAACAGGCTCACATCCAGAATATGTCACACCTGTCATACATCCTACCATCCTGGACAGAGATGTGTATTGTATAACAACTCCTCAGCTTTGCTTTAGTGACATGCAGCTCTTGCTTTTAGATGACATGAAGATAATACTGAATGTTCTACCATTTCTCAGGTCTACTTAAGTGCTTGTCTACACAGATGTGATCCAGGTCAGTAAAGAGGGGTCATTCCACTGCTATCAACTACAAGATACATTTAATTTGATGTGGCTTGACCAGCCTGAACTGAATTTCCTTCTAGATCACAAAAAAACCCACCAACTGAAATTTCACTGGAATAGACAGTTCTTAGGATTTAAAACAATCTCATAAAGCCAGTCAGTTAACATATCAACAAGAGAATAAATTCACAAAATGTCATCCATCACAGTATATAACACTGTGTAGAAGTGTAAAAGTATTAAGGTAAACAACACCATTTAACATGTATAGCCTTTTTTAAAAAAGAAAGGATTGAAAAAAAAAACTTAAACACCAAAATATTAATATTTGCAAATGCAGCTTCATGTAATGAGAAAAAATAATTAAACTTCTGTTGTTTTAATATTTTAAAAATATTACATATCCCACTTTAAAAATATATTATTAAAGAATGAATATGAATAAAAATACATCTTCAAAAGTAGTGCAAGTTAGACATTTATTTCTGTCTGCTTATTATGCAAACCCAACTGGGCATGAAGATAGTAAGTACTGGGTGAAAAAAATCATGAACAAAATTTGACTCCCATCTTGAAGGAATCCCAGCTCAGCAAAAAAACAGTGTTTCAACCCTTGAGTATTGTTGTGTTTTTATAGCTCTTACACCACCAGAACATGAGGGCACTGATCACACCAGAAAGTGAAGCTGTTCTTTGTAATCATATCTATTTACTCAGAGCAGCTAACTTTGAATCCTCCCTTTTGAAATTCTTTTCCATATGACAGTAGTGAAAAATAATGCACAGTAACGTGCATTAATCATGTAGGCACAAGCCTGAGTCAAAAATCAGAGACCCAGTGAGTGAAGCCTTGTGCAAACATAGTGAAAGACAGGTGATGGAATCACAGCATTTTAGCAATCAGTGTGTGGTCTGCATTTGATTTGACCTGCATCAGACTGCCAGGGATTACACTCATTCCAGACCAAAGCATAAGAAGTCACTGCAAGATAAAGTCAAGATGGAGAAAAGGCAAAATGGGGGGATAACAGTCCCATGAGAAGTGGAATGAACAATGCTTTATTTTCAATTCATTTGTTCCTCATGACTGACTGATTTATTTGGGATTTTTAAAATTAATTTGACTAAGGTAACAAAATGAGATCACCATAACTTCCATTTTACCACCAGAAGCTAATTTTTATTTAAATTCCCCCTTGGGCAAGAGGTGTTTTGAGCTGCAGTCTGCCCCAAGCTACACACACACTCCCTGACCAGGAGTCTGAGCACTGTGTGCCTCCCAAATGATCAGCTGGAAACCAGCAATGAGGGAGCAAACTGAGTAAATGATTTACCATCTCTTAGTTGGTGCAGGATGAACTAATGATTTTGGAGGTCAAAAATTGTACCTGATTTTTATAAGAATCCAGTACTTTGTGCCTTCCTATTATCTTCTTGTATTTTGTTGAAATAATACAGCAGGTTCAAACATTTATGAGAGAACTGGGGAAAATGCATTTATATTAACAGAGAGATTTCCCACACCTCGTTTCCACAGTTAAACTAATAAACATTGGTTTACTTGCCCCAAGTGGCCAAACAAAAATTTTTAGAGCAATACCTACTCACTGGACTGTGCAGCCTTACTCTAGCTCAGGCTCTGAACTGATTTGCACATAAAAAAATCCAGGTAATTTTATGAATATGGAAACAAGAGCAATAAACAACACAAATAATATGCCACCTCATTATGAGTTTGTATTAATATCACTCAAAAATACCTCAGCAGGAAGCAACTTCAACAATGCTCAATCTGAATCAAGATACAAGGATCCCAAAGGAAAGGGTTGGACTTCTTACTTCTCCTGCACAGCATAAAGGGTGAGGATCAGCACCATTTTAGATGCAAATCTCACAAAAATTAGGTGTAAATAAGACGTATTTCTGAGTATATAATGTGCACATGGAAAACTGTCTAAAGATACCAACTGTACAGAGTATGAATAATACACTGACAAGCTTGTGAAAGAGTGATGTTCTTTGAGCTCATCATTGCATACTTGAATAGGATATGAATATTTTATATTCATGCTAACTGTCATAAAGCAAGTTGAGCTGTTTGTACTAGAAAGGTGTTCACATAGCAGTACTATTCATGTTACAGTTATCCTGCAAATGTCAGCAAAACGTTTCCTCCTTGTAAGCATCCCCCTCTCCCTCCCTCACTCTTTTTAATTCATACATAAAGTTATTCAAAAGGACCACACAGCAGCCAGTTGAAAAAAGATAAAAGGGGTTTCTGGGTATCCAACCTAGGGAGAAGACAAACAGAACCTCATAATCCAGTAATCCAACACCTACAGCACACAGCAAGTTACCTACCACAAACAACTGCAAGAGAAGGTCCTGCTAGATGCAGATTAGAGACAGGGCAGGAGGGAAGGAGGATAAACAACATAGAGATCCAGACAGAGTCCATCAGAATCTGCAGAAACTAAAAGGCAATGTGGAAGTGACCCCCAGAGAAAGCAGTCCTATTAGCTTTAACCCCAAATGATCACAGCACTACTTGATAAAAACATCTACAAGAGCTGACACATCAAGATTGCTAATGTTCTTTCTTCAGCAACTCTCTTATCACTTGCTATCAAGAGGAAAAACAGAGAGGATTCAAAAGCCAGTAGCATTCAACTATAAATTAGCTTCTATAAATTAGCAGGTACCTAATTTATAAATGCTAAATGTTTTCCCTGAAGAGCACTGAAAACTCCAAACTTAGAACTACGAGCTTGCTACGTCCATGGTTTGCTTCCAGGACAAGCTGAAGCCTCTCCAGGAATAGCTGGATCTTTAAGACACCCCAGAGTACTGGGGGGATCCTGGTAAAAAGACAAACCTGAGCCTGTTCTCCTCCCACCAGCCCATTTGACATTAAGGGAAGGACAGAGGATTTTGTGCTTCTTGGGTAACAGCCTGTGCAGGACCACTCTTCACACAAAGATCCCATCATGGCTCCCAGAACACTCAGAGGATGGTTTTTAGGAGAAACTGATCCAGGCATTTGCCACTCATGGGCTTCTCTTGCCAGCCTAAGGGACCAATAACTCTCCCACCTCCAGGTTTTCACCATCACAGAATGCTTCTGCCTGTGCCTGTCCATCATCTCCAGAGTCTCCTTGCATTTGCTGCATTCAGGATCTCCAAACAAGTATTTTGAGGATTTGTTTCTCTAGGACTACATCTAGGGCAGAGTGTGACTTGTGTAGACTAAACAAAACTGCTAACAATTCCTCTGGTCCTGAACAAGCATAAAAGCATATGATGGAAAGTGTAGCAGCCTTTCAAATCTCACCAAAAGGCTGGGGCTGGGCTCCTGCTGGCATGGGCATAGAAATCAGTCTCTGGCCTTCTGATGTAATCATCACTTAACATTTCAGAGGTAGCACTGAAGACCTGCCATCTTCTTTTTTGAACTTAATTCATAATGACTGGCATTTTAAAACCATCATACTGCAGAGGAAAGATATGATAGTTCAGAATAGGTCCAGACACCAGCTAAAGAAAGAACTATCAGATCCTGGTGACAGTATGGCTTACAGTGAAGTATGAAAAGCTAAATTTAGCCCCTGTAGTGATGGCAGATTATTAAGGGTTTTCTTACTTGTATATTCCTATACATAGTGACATGTACTATTAACACTTAATCCCAGTGCTCAGATTTATTTTACTCCCCTTAAAAAAAAAAAAAAGAAAAGAGAAATAATTTTTCTCTTTATTCTTCAAATATTTGCTCATACAGTATAAAAACAAGTCGTTTCAAACATAGAGCATTTTGAACTACATCATCAGACTTCTCTATCCTTCTCATGCCACTTTTTTAAAAGAAGAGGAGTGAATTTACTCACTTACAGTGAATTTAAACAGGTGCTCTGGTCCATAAGAACTACTCAGTGAGTTGATGCTCCTTTGGACCAAGGTGTTCCCAAATTATTAAAAAAAACCCATGTGTTTTCTTTTTTTTTTCAAAAGCTGTACAATTGGAAAACTGTAAAGCTTACCACCAGTTTTACTAGAAGAATTCCTTTTCACTACAATATTGACATAATCAGCCTTTTTTTTTTCTTAGTCATGCAACAAATCATCAAGATGCTGCTGCATCTTTACTGAAGTTCATCCTCATTGTATTGCTTACAGAGCAGCTCAGCAAAGTAAAACCTTAAGGAATCACACAACACTTTCTTTCTTTACTTTCCTTCTCTTCCTCTCTGTGGTGTCGCCTGTGGTATTTTGAGAAACACAAACAGATACTAAATTCCTGCCAAGATTACTCAGACAGTAAAGTTATCTAGGAGACCCAGTGGTTTCTTTTTTCTTCCTCCTGTGGTCTCTGCAGTAATTAAAAATGTGGGCTATAGTCTGAGATCCCCTAATCATGCTACAAGTTGTTACACCTCCATTTATGCAAGAGCTATCCCTAATTTCTGTAAGTTATTGAGATGCAGCTGGGTGTAATGCAGTCTTGTCAAGATAAGGTAAGCCTTGGCACTACTTCTGTGGATCAGTGATAAGACCCTGATGTGGAGTATCAGGGCTGCCAATGAGTCACCAGAGCCTTGAGTTCCACCAGAAAAGTTGGGCATGCACCCAACAGGGCTTCTAGATTACAAGTCTATAATGTGCCTCTTTCATGCTGATATACATAAACTTCTTTCATGTCAACACACATGACCTTTCTTTCAAAATAAATATCCAAGGGGCTGGTGAATCCATGTCTCACTCAGCCTTCACTGGCCTACAAACTCGGGTTCCTTCCCTGCATCCAGAAGAGTATTAGCAAGGAACAGATATGAGGAATAATTACCCCCCAGGTACCACCACACAGGCCCTGCAGATTTACAGGGCTCAGAGGAACAGGCTGGTACCACTCTCCCCATTCACTCCACAATAAATGTGCCTCTCCATGGCACATCCTCCATTCCTCCTTGCTCAGGCCCCAGAAAGTCAACAAGTGACTCTGTTTTCAGGGGTAACAAACCATATTCTGTGCTCAAACACACACAGGAATTTGTAACAAGCTATGAATCTATAGGCATTTCTAGTGAGACACTCAGAAAGGGCGGAGGGGAGGAAGGAGGGCCTGTGACTGGTACCAATTACACACTTCTCCAAGTCACAATAATACACCACTAATATTATCCAGAGGGAGTCCCTTTGGCTCTATTCTTAGCTGGTGTTTCTAACCCTCCTTTACAGAAGGATACTGAATAAATGAGGTATTTCTGTGACCTACAGCAAGCCTGCACACAACTGTTTGTATTATATATGGTTTCATTTTGCTCCCTGGCACTGCTCTTTGGTGGCTGTTACAGCCCATAAAGCCATCTGTTAGGAACACTCAGTCATAAAATTATTAATGCCTATAGCCTAAAACCAGCCCTAAGTAAATAAACAGTACCAGAAGGCCCAGTGCAAAATTCTGGGATGCTAAATACACAGAACCATAAATCTTCTTAATAGTTCTACGTGCTATTATGTATTCACTTGAAATTCTAACACATAGAAAGACTAGAGAGAAGTTGCTGCTAAGACTGCACTGTGGATTAGGCTCAGAGTGTAGCCCCACATGAAAAACTCCAGGAAACTACTGTGAATCCTTGTGGTATTTAGAGCTAATAATAGACAATTATGCAATTAGGAAAGAAAGTTCCTCACAAAGAAGCTGAGGGCACACATAATCCTCAACGTTCAAAATGCAGAGAACAAAGGAAGAATGTCTCACATTTGAATCACTCAAATTCTAAAGTGGATAAAGGAAATTTATTTGTATGGGATACGTGGCACTTGTAAGCATGAAGAAAATATTAATAAATTAAGGACAGCTGGCTTTTTAGCACTGCAATGGCAAAAAGGAGAAGAGTAAAAGTCACTTGACACTGGCTCCTACTATAATTTAAAGATGTAACCCCTTCACCCTCCATCGTGCTGCCTTGGACTGTGCTGGCCAAGGGTCCCAAGGAGGCTGGCATGGAGCCTGCCCTCTCAAGCCTTGCATACAGAAAGACAGACAGACAGACAGCTCCATTTCCCACCCCTCCTGGCAGCCTGGGCCATATTCCATGTGTGCCCAGCACAGAGCAGTCTGTCCCCCAAACCTGGTAGCCACAGATAGCAAGAAATGACATCAGCTGGAGCTGTGAGGGTCTAAGCATCTGCCAGAGCAGGAGAGAAGCTGCAGTGCTGCTGCCTCCATGCACATCTTTAAAAAAGATCTGTTCTTAGTGACGTTCATCAGCTCCCTAGCTGCAGTTTAGCATCAACAGCAACAAGTCCAAGTGTTTGCAGGCTGCCTTTAAGAAGCAGGATCTGGTTTAGAAATGCCAGCCACGCAAGGACAACCAAGGCCTGGTGAAAGATGCACAAATGCTCAGTGCCTGGAAACCTGCTGGCCCCCAGGGAATCTGGTACAGCCAACAGCAATCAGTGCAGGGTATAACACCACTCCTGCTGAAGATGTAGTTACTCTAAAGAACTCACCAGTCTTAAGCCTTCACCCCCCCTCAGGAGCTTACTGTAACATACAGCAGCATCGCTCAGTTTAGCTGGCTTGATAGCAGAAACCAAGCAAGAAGGTATTTTATATTTTATTCTCTTAAATAAAGCCTTCAAAACCTTCAAATCCAAGTTTGTCAATGCACTGGAAGCAGGAAGCTTTTGTTCCAAACTGTTCAGATATTTGGCTACAGTTTAGAACTGCAGTGCCCTTTCCACCTCATCTCGCTTGGTTTGTATCCACAGCTTCTCCACCTTTCACTTTTTAACCTAAGGTTTTGCTTCTTAATCACAGAGGGAAGAAGTTGGATTACAAGAGTCACAGACACAGGAGTCTTTATTTACAGTGTGTTGCACATCTGGGTTTTCTCTCAAACTGCCAAGTTCTGTAAACTGGTTCTGATTTTTACCATGAACCACTTTTTACATTTGTCTATCAAGGTTTTTTGAGACCTTTAATATCCGGGAAAGAAATATGCTTTATATATGTCAGAGCTCTGTAAACTAGGAACTGGAGGGAAAAACCCAGACTGGACCTAGTAATGCAGAAAGTTACATTTGAAAATGGAAATGGATTACAAAAATGATAAATCGCCCACCACATGCAGGCTGGGACAGCAATTCAATTTTCAAATTAAGACTTACAAAATTTGAGCTCTGTTTCTAGCTTAATGCAAATTTCCACTGCAACTTTTGATAAATGACTTGATTTCTCTGTGCTTCGTGTCTGCCACACAAAAATTAAACACTTCTTTTATCTACCTTGCCTACTTACATGTTGAGGTTTTGTGGAGAGGAAGCTGAGAAGTGACAACACTAGTGGAAACAGTTTCTTAGCTGGGTTCTTAAGTCCCAGTCTCATCTGGGCTTGGACTTTTGAATGTTACTCTAAAACTGATGAACTTTCCCTAGGGCACAAAAAAAGATCATGCTGCTACTGGAAAACAATGCTAATAGGAGAAAAGCTTTAAGCCAACAGCAAACATCATCTCCAATGACATCATTTGCTACTTCACATCACATTGTGCTTATAAACAAAATAACTTGTTATATTTTCTACTTTACTGATGAGGACATTATCATAATGCTCTTTTACAGACCAGATGGATGCAGCAATAATTCCTATCCATCATGTGTCCTACTGTGTTCCTCCACAATCACAGTGCTTTATACAAAGCAATATTTTTTACATATCAACCACTAATTTAATATAATGTCCTCTCTATCCAGCCCATCTGACACCAGAGATTTCCTCAGTGAATCCAGGTCAAAACCTGCCTCCTCCCACAGATGAGCATTTTCCATGTTTTTGCTATGCAACAGGTTTTCTTTGAGAGCAGGGGGACTCAATAGATCTGTATTTTCTAAATTACATATGTCAAAAGATATTCTAGGCACTCTATAATTAGCCAGCAAGGAAAAGCATTTCTGATTCATTAGGTCAACTTTAATGGTTTCCTCATTAAAAGTTTTTGCTGTTAAGCTGACAGAAGCTAGAATTTAATGGTAGCTTCCAGCACTTTCTTTATTAGCTGATCTCTATTGAATCAGTCTTTATCACCTGAAGAGATATTTTAAATGGAAATTCCTCAGCCCCAAGCAACCTAGATTGACCAAAGGCCTAGAGATTGCTCTGTCCCTGCTTTAATAAACTGACTGTATATATTGCTGCAAAGGTCAGTCCTCATTAGTCAGTGATGGCTACACAAGATTTAACATGTTATATTCCAGTAATAATTTGTCATTTGTTGATCCTGACCTATTCTTGTTGATATAAAGTATCTTTTGGAGGGAATTTATCAATATGAATCTCTAGAGACCTCTTACAAGAACTGTTCCCCCCACAGCCAATTCACAGCAGCTGGATAGTTCTGTGGTCTGGACAAGCTAACTGCTGTTAATGCAGCAAAATATGGAATTAAGCTGTTTTACTGTCCCCTTCGAGCATAAATCAGTCAAGGAAAAGTGACAGGCTCATATTCTCTGTGCCTGGGAATAAGTTCTTTCCCAGGTAGCTCACGGAACCTTAGAATCCTCTTTGTCATGTTTCAGCCAAATGAAATTACATCTTATGCTAATATTCTGCTGTTTGCAGGGAAGAGGATTCTGTCTTTAAAAGGGCAAATTTCTATTTCTTCCATTTTTTGTTAACATCCCAGCTGCTAGACACTGGAATTTCATAGAGAGCAAGTCTACCCAGCTCTAGGCAGCAACAATCTTGGACAACCTGGTTATTTCAGAATGTTCAAACTGCAAATACATTAAAGAATTAGGCCCACTGAAACCAATCAAGATTGCTCTATGTTGATTAAAAACTATCTGCCTCAGGAGACTGACTTAATTTTTTTAGCAGCTCTTTAATAGGTTTCTTGCTCTGAGTTTACAAGTCACTCAAAAAAAAGTCAACTCCTATTCAAACTTCCACTTTCTGGGGGAAATTTGAGAAACTCAGAGTATTTTAAGAGAGCTGCTTGTCTAATGAATTAGGTATTGTCCCAGGACTCAGGAAATGGGAATTCAACCTATGCAGCTCTCACTGAGCATCTGACTTTGAAGAAACTCTCTCTCAGGGTTTCAATTTCCACAGACAAAAAGTAAAGGTGACATTTACCTTCTCCTGTGTTTGGTCTATCTTGTCTGTCTGGGTCATAAACTCTATGTTGGCAGGGACTCCCTTTTGCAATTTGTTTGTAAAATGCCTAGCATGGCACTTTAAAAGCTGTAACAGCTCATTTAATACATATTAAAAATGGTAATTCATATGTCAACATACAGATTTTTTTCCCATCATAACCCTACACAGGTGTCTTAAGTAAAGGTTTCTTTCAAACAGTATCAGGTGAAAGAATTAAGAAAGACAGATCACATAAGATGGAAAGACTTTACACCAGAGGCAGTTCAGTTCCCCACTTATTCCATCTTATCAAGCTACCTGAAATTCCAGTTTCATTAATTTGGAATTTAACAGCTTGTTAGCTAGAGAAAATTTTTTGGTTAAACACTGAAAATGGCACAGAAGGGAGAGGACTTTAGTCTTGGCCAGGGTGTTTGGCTTTACAGAATTCCCTCATTTCAGCAGCAAACTATAGGAATTCCAGGCACTCAGCTGGCAATGATTTGTTTTTTTGCATGGCAATTTCCTCTTAAAGGAAACCAAAACTGGCATCTAAGTTAGCATTGAGATGTGGATATCCATAGCTGCAAAAGCTTACTGGCACAGGAGTGACCTTGGCATCCTTCATCAGTGCCTTGTGATGCTAATGGAGGATTAATGTAGGGAGGAGGAGGCAGCAGCAAAATAGGGAATAGATGGGGAAATGTGTGGGCAGTAAAGTAGCAATGAGCTTTCAAAGCCTTTCCATGCCCATAAACCATAAAAAGTCACTGAGAGGAGTATTTACAGAACCATTCTCTGGAACCAGGGTGAAATAATTCAGAATGACAGCAGTTTAGAGGCTCTGTGTAAGAAAAAAAAAATTTAATTATGGATGAGGAAAATTATAAGCAGTATAACAGTACCAGCAAGTAGGCACAGGCACCTTGAACTTCTCATACTGTCTCTATTACTGTGGCTACTTTTGACTGCCAAAACACCCCAAACTCCTTTGTTTGCATTAGCATATGTGTCTTAAACAGACTCTCTGTTGCCATCAGCAGCATCAGAACAAAGGTCAAGGGTAGCTGTGAAGAATGTCTGTAAGCGTGGCATCCAACCGTAGGCCCACTTCCAGTTTTCGTTTGGGTTTTAGAAAAAAAACACCCTTAGACAAGATGCAGAGTGGCAGACTTCTTGCTGAACAGAGCAATCCTTGAAGGAGGAAATAACAGGAAGGCTTAGAGGCATATGGAACCCATTAGAAATGGCATGTTTGCAGGGACAGATTATAAATTGGATCAACCAGCAAAGCATCTGACAAAAAGGCCTGCTTACAATTCCATCTTGTGTGAACTGTCTCGATCCAGATGAAGTGAGTTTCTAACCAGAGACTACACGTTTCCATTGTTTCTTCATTTTACCACATTTGGAAAATGCCCAGAAGTGGTGACAGCAGAAGTCCTATTCACTATAAGACCCATCCTGAAACAGAAAGAAAGGGGAGAGGAATGACTGGCACTATAAGACACTACTGTTATATCTCCGGTGTTTACCCAGAACAGAAAGGAACCATTTTGAGGGTTTAATGAGGCTATAATCCACATTTGGGCAAATCTTCAGACCTGGATGCAATGTACACACAGCTCCTGCACCAGCCCAAAGTGACACTCACTGGGGTGCTCCCTGGCAGACCCACACTCGGAGTGCAGATTTCAAATCCTTGCTCCCCTTCTACCTCACAACTTCTGGAGTCAGACTGCTGACTTCCCTAATTATGCAGATGCAGGGGACTTCAACCTAAAAGAATAGCAGCTAGTCATTCATTAACATTGGACATGCAAAACAAATTTAGCTAAGCTGATTACTGTAATGGAGTAGCCAAGAGCACTGTTCAAATTGACATGGGAGTAGAAACGCCTTTGATACTCTCAGTACAACGAGCTGTCTATTTTTGTGAAGTCTCATGTTTCCTAATTACCTTAATACTGTAAGAATTAGGTAACACCAATGTACAATCACTCACACCGGGCTGGGTTCACAGCCTTCCATTCCACGGTGCTTACAGGGAATGTTAATCTGATGCAAGAAGTCTGGCAGCAACAGAAACAGTGTCAGGCAGCTTCTGTGGAACAATCAGCTTCACCTCAGGATAAGGAAAACCCTGAAATGCCACAGGGCAGAATTCATGGTGGAGTCAAGGATACACTACAGGAAGGAAGGCAGCTGTAAATACCTTCTCCTGAGTTGTGCCTTGTGCCCCTGCCTTGCTGAAACCTCTCTCAATGACAGTCTGCACCACAGCAGACTGTCCCCTGAGAAAGTCCCTTCCTCTCTCTAGCACAGACAAAAATGAGGATGAAGCAGCCCTCCCTCCAGTGCTGTGAAAGCAACTCTGCATTCCCAGCTGTGTGTGTGCCACAAGATGCACAACCTCTCACCCCACACATCACCTGCAATCCGTGCACAACCCACACAGATCCCAGTACAAACCTGGCACAGCAAGAGAGATGCCTGACATAACCTGGGAGGAAGTGAGCAGTTACTGGAGAAGGTGAGTTTTTCCATTCACAGAGCCTGTTCCTGTAACACTCAGGTTTAGGCCTGGAGGAGCTGCATAGGTGAGGTTGGATGTCAGGTGTGATATATGCTGCCATAGCTGAGCATGTCACTGCTGGTAGACATGAAGCAGGACCTTCTGTGCTAACCTCATGGTGTGTGCTTCACACCCCAGTATTTCTCTCTGTGTGTTTATTTATGGGCAGATTTTGAAAAAGAAAGCAAAGCATCCTAAAATGGGAACAGATGGGGTCTGCCTATTATCCCAAATCATTCTATGACAGAACAAAAACAAGCACAGGCTCATGTGTGGCAACCTGCAGTGCAAGACACAGAGCAGACCCCGCTGACAGGCAGTATCTTGCTGCTGAAGGGACCCAAGCTGGCTACCCTTTCCTGTTCTTCAGCAGAATTACTTTTAGTTTGCAATAGTAAGAGTAAGGAAAGGAATCAGCCTTTGTGTGCCACAAGCACAGCTGAGACTCAAACTTTGGCTCTTGAGTGCAAAGAAAACAGAAAGCCAAGTAGCTAGGAGCAGTATTAAACTTTCCACAGCTACAAATTGCTCTTTCATGCATGATACATACAATTACAGCCTGCTTAAATCCTGGATTATTGGAACAATAGGTTGTAGCAGCTTAAATCCAAGTGAGTCATTAAGCTGTGCCACTTCAGTAGGAATCTGCATACTTAAAAAGTGCCTGTGTATCATACAGTCCATCTGTGGAACACACAGTCCATACAGCCGAGCTCCAGTAATTAACTTAACTACAATTCCTCATGAACATATTGCTACCATGTGTGTACATTAGCATCTTGGCAATATTTTCTTTCTGTAAAAAGATTGAAAGCATTAGTGCCAATGTGGTAAATCTGTCTATGTCTGTCTGTATGTCTAAGCCTTATGGCTGTTCACAGGGATTGTCTCTCCTTCTCCCCCTGCTTGTGTTAGACTACCAACTGCTTTGGAAACTTCTTTTTCCATTTCAAATACATTTTGTGCTTCCATATTGAGATAAACCCCCCAAGGAGATGACTAGCAAGCCTCTAGCTTCTGAGGCAAGGCTAACAAAGGAGGTCTGTTAGCTGTTGGTGATGGTGAGCTGAGCTGGAAAGCTTACAGGGAAAAAAGGCAGTTACCATCCAGTGCAAACCAGGTTGCTGGACTGCACTTCACTGTAAGGCAACAACCCAGGTCTGCTGGGAATCTTCATCAGTGGCTTCTCATCCTCATCACATAACCCAAGAAAGGAAAAAGAAATGTGGAACAGGGAAGCCTACTAGTAGATTTAGATTCACAGTTCAAGGACAGACTCCAAAACTTGAAGAAACCTTGTCAAAACCAGACTGTAGCAGAGACTCTGACACAAACCCCAGTACACTGAGTAACAAAGGACACCAAAACCTGAGGCAGGAAAATTTACTCAGCTTGTTCCTCTGATCTCTGCAAAAACATCTGTCCTGCATAATGGATGAAGGTATCTGGATGCTGCAACCAGCCTGAAGCCCACACATCCCAGCACACCAGAGTGTAGATTGACCATCTCAGCCCAGTCCTGCCCTGCAGTGCTGCCTGCTCAGCTGTCTCCAGCATATTGCCCACATGCTTCTGGGAATAAATACAGAAACAGCTAAATTGGGCAACCAAAATATAGACAGGTTATTTCTTATGCTGAGAAAGAGTGGTATCAGAGCCCTTGTAAAAGTTGAGGGCTTTGTGAAACCTGTTTCAATATTTCTCAGTGCCTTAGCTGCAACCCAAACTGTCATTTAGCAAATGTGCTTTCTCTGCTGGAGCATCTAGAGAGAGTAAGGTCACCCCCAAGCTATGGAAGGCACAGTCTCAGTCCCAGATGAAAGTCCTGAATAGAGGACCTGCACCTCTGGATTGCAGCCACAAAATCAAGCTGCAGCTGCCTGGAGTCTGTCTGCCTCACCTCAGGAAGCCTGTGAGGGACAAGTACGTGGGAGTCAGATACAGCACCCGGGCATTACCAACACTGTAACACCACTAGCCTATAATCTGCTTAAGGAAATAAATAAATAAATATTACTTACCCACAAATGTTTTGCCACAGTACTGCCAAAAAGCTTATAAAAGCCCAAAGGCAGCAGTAGTCATGCTGCTTAGTCACAAAGCTGCAAAGGATCACAAAAAATTCCAAACAATATCTGGTACATCATTGCTCCCAAGCTGCAACTATATATGCCAAGCTTTACCACCAGGAAATAAGTGGGAAAAATGCATAGGGAAAATCCAAATAGACCCCTGATTCCAGTTTTAGTAAGTCATGCCAGAATTATGATTTGACATTACCTGCTAATAAGTGCTTTGAGAATTCTCTTCCTCATTCTTCACGATATCTCTACATGGAAAGATACACCTTAGGAAAACTATTTTAATAAATGGAATGCTAATTAAAATCCAGCTTGTGACCTGAAGCAGTAATCTCAGATTTTTACATATTAACTAGGATTACTAATAGATAACAGATTAATTATTTTTGTTAGTTTATTTTGTCCAAAATGGGACAAAAACCCCCAAAATATAGGAGTTTACAGAGTGAAAATAATGCACTCCCTCCACTCCCAAAATAAATGTTTCCATATATTTATTTTCTGTAAGTTTATCTGGAGCCATATCCACCTAAGTGCCTTCTGGGAGTTGCAGCATCAGAGCCTCAGGATTAATCCTGACCAGAGAGAGCCCTGCCCATCTCCACCCCCCACCTTTTACAGTAATCACAGGATTCCTACAAAGTCACAGCTGGCAAATGTTCCTCGTGCTACATCACAGGAGATATAATCCTGCTAAGGAAAGGACCTGGGGAAAGAACCGAAAAATTAAATGCAAAGACAACTCCTATGTGGGACCAAAGGGATGAGCAGATGCAAACGTGCTTTGAACTGAGCTGCCACATCCTTATGGAGCCAGCTATAGCAAAATATCTTAATTCTATTAAATTCAACATGACATAGATTTTATTGTCCAATTTTACACGTGGAAAAACTTAAAATTTTCTGCTTTCAATCTTATATTACTCCTGATGAAAATTATTTTGGCTTTGCTTTGATTTGATGTTTCAACAGGAAAGGTAAAAAACACACTACCACTTATATTTAGCAGTGAATCAGTAAAATAACTCAGAAGGAAGAAATTAAAAGAGGTAGGGTTGGCACCTCTGCTTTTTAAGACTAATGCTAAGGACATCCATTTTCCCAGGAAAGGAAGCAGATTCTGTCCTGAATAGAACAGCAAGGACTGCTGGAGGGTCCTTCAGCTCTGCTCCCATGCCCAGGGTCAGCTCATGGGCAGGGTCCCATCACTGCTTTGCACGCTTGACGTGGAGAGGAGCACCCCAAACATAACTTTATTACTCCCATGCCCATCCCTGGATATTTAGGGAGGCTGAGGTGTGGAGAGGAAGTGGCAGCAGTTGATTTCCAAGCCCAGACACACAGGGAAGAATGGTGAGCTGAAGCCACCTCTGAGCTAAAGCTAAAATAGAACTTTTTGTATTCCAGGACCAGAAGACTCAGGCATCTCACTGAAAAGTCAAAAAGTTGTGAAGGAGAACCTGCATTGCCAGGGTGGAGAACAGAACCCAGGTTTGGGCTCAGCAGCTGCCACATGGCTTGGCCTTGCTACCCTGGTAGGACAGGCATGAGATTGTGAGAATCTGTAATTAGATTTAGAGCTTTTGCCTCATTTTGCTTTGGATATTTTCATATACCTTGACTAATTTTTCTTGTTGCTGGAATATCTTGGGGGTGTTGCATGAAAAAAAGCATTAGGGGATTTTGATTTCCTGTAGAAATAAGCCCATTTTTAAATTTCATACTTGACATTTGCTCTGAAAACATGCTTTAGAAACAAAACCTCTTCCTGATCTCTGCAGTTGACAGTTGTGTGCATTTTATTTCAGCTGCTCCCTTGTACTCTTTGTTCTGCTGTGAGCAACAAGGTCATGCACTTTTCAAATCTGGATTCCCCTGAACTAAGGTAATCCTGACTACACTCACAAGAGACAGGATACATATTAGTACATGGAACCACAACTCTTTTGTATCTTTCAGTGTGTTATCAGTAGTTTCTGGGGTCATCAGCAGTCTTCACTCCTTAATCAACAACACCCATCACATTGAAGTATGCCTGCATTTCCAGAAAGCAGCAATTGGTACCTCAGTCACTCCAGGTCTATAAGCAAAGGTGAGCCAGCAACACCGAGGCCTCCACTGGAATACATTCTTAAATAAATTACTGACATTCACTTTAATCATTGTGCAAAGAATAATTTCTGAAATTAAATCAATCTGGTGTTTAATCACAAGAATTTATTGACCTTGACATAAAAAAAAAAAAAAGAGTATAAGAGGGTTTCTTTAATTTTTTTGGAGTATCATAGTGAGCATAAGTCTGCAGCTCATAAAATAATCTGGAGTTTCTTTGTAAACCAACATAGCTTCATTCTCTCCTCAGCTTTACCCAACACAGGGCAGATGGGTGTAGAAACAACACAGATCTGCTCAAAGTCCATTTTCCTACAAAGCCATTCATTAGCCATACATTTAAGATTAGAAAAGCGTTTTTTTCTCTACACACCTCAAAAGGCCAACCACAAAAATATTGCAGAACCGTAGCTGGGAGACAGCACACACCATTGCTCACCTTCCCAGAGGTTTGTTTCCATCTCATAACCCTAATTTATAGTATTTTGTGGCTTTTAGGTACAGTATATTTATATACCTATCTCACCACTCCACTGGTCACAATACTCATCACTGCTCTTGATCCATCAACCCTAAGTCACCTGTTGGGCCTTAAATATCTGCACCATCACCCTCCACTGAGCCACTGCACTCTCCAAGCTTATGGAAGTGAGGCAGAATTTTGCACAGCCTGCCATCTTTGACATGAACACTTAGCCTAGAAGATGGAGATAGAAAACTGTGCTGGAAATAAACTACAGAGGAGTCATACTGCAAACATGCAAACAACTCTGGAATCCTGGCAGGAAGAGAAATAAACAGTGAAGAATGGAGGGGACACAGTTAGACAAAGTCAGCATCTTGGGAAGCATTTGGTAAAGTGAGAGACAGATTTCAGCTTAGTAAACAAGCTATAAAGTTCTCCACAGGAAGAGCAGACACACCACCCTGGATTACTGCAATGTCTAAGCCATTTCTCCTTTGTGACGATTTTCTTAGAAAAATCTTGGTTTTCTGCCTATTTGTTTACAGAGAAACATATAAGTAGCTGTCTCTTTTGGAATGACAACTTGAAGTCAAATGCTGTAACTTGGCCTAGACACTCTCTCATGATGAACACACCTCCCACTTGCAGAAATAAAACAAAGCAAAAAAGCCTCTGGATGTGCTTTTTTGAGTTTGCTTTCTTTTTTTTTACGATACTTTCTCTGTGTTGAGAAGAGTTAAGCTCTATCACTCACTATTCCAAATTGAAGAACTGCATAACAATTGAGGGTTAGAGCAGCAGGAAGGTTAAATCAATAGAAACCTTACTTCACCAGTGTATTGCAAAAATGACATGCACGTGTCCCAAAGCTGTATTTTATGCTCCATGTTAATGGTATAGCAGCTGGCTTTGTTACCTTCTGCCCTGCCTTCTTCACACGACAGCATGTGAGCTGCTCATCCCCTCAGCCATCACAGACACAGCATATCTGGAAAGTGCATAGAAGTGAAATTCCTGTGGAGATTACAGTGAAGAAAGGCATCTGTACCCCCTCCCAGCAGCTGCAGGGGGTCTGTGACAGCAGTGCTGGAGTGCCTCCATTGTGCACAGGGCAATATTGACATCCACAGATTTGGACAAAAATAAGGTGTTCCTCAGAAGCTGTGTTTTTAAACTGATCCCTCACTCTTCTTTCTGTCCAGCCTTTTGACTCACCACAGATCCATGACTTGGGTACAAAACAGGCAGGCAACTATCCAAAAAGCCAATGGGGAACAACTACAAAAACTGACTCTGCAAGCAAAGGAGAAAGATACCTTCTCACAAATCTCCCTGAGAGAGATAAAGCAACAACCTGTAACTCAGCCCAGGCCCTAATTCCCTTTTGCATCAGCACTGGAATAGGGCCCCCAGGGAAGTGGTCACAGCACAAAGTCTGCCAGAACTCCAGAAGTGTTTGGGTAATGCTCTAAGGCACATGATGTGATTCTTGGGGCTGTCCAGGGCAGGGCCAGGAGCTGGACTCGATGATCCCTGTGGGTCCCTTCCAGCTCAGGATATTCTGACTCTGGATGTGAGCTCATGCCCACATTTCACCTCAGTACTTCAGCACTGTAAGAGTCCATACAGACTCAGAGCCCTCAGGGGAGAGAGAAACATCTTTCATGTTTTCCTGACAGCCCTCTCACACTTCAGAATCAATAGTTTTAGAGTTGCTCACATATCCCACCTCCATCTGAACCTATTCAAGCTTCACAGGTAGGAGAGTTTATTACAAGGACGTAATTTCAGTCCCTAGGTGGATGGAATTTTACAAACTCAATATCCATGTAAAGCATCTGCAGGCTGCATGGATGTGCCAAAACCCTCATCTGTCTTCCCAAAAATCAAAGGGCTTGCTTAACAAGAAAAATAATATCCCTAAAGTTCAGTTTTATAGGAGTTACATCATTCACAGAGGTATTGCAGCACTAGAGGAAACAGGGAAGAGGAGAAAAAAAACCACAAAGAGGCCCTTTATCTCAGCATAGTTGCTTTGCCACTTTGAGCAATATCATAGCAATAAAATAAACCATTCTTTACATCACCACAGAAACTATTGTTTACATCTTAACATTGACACCAAACACTGAGAGAAGCTTCCTCCAAGTGAGTTTGAAAATCGTTGATAAAGTTACTCAATAAGCAAGAAACTTGCTCTTTGTTTTATTATTTATTCACATGGAGACACAAATATAGTCCGGTTGGCTCAGACATAAAAATGCCAATTGATAAAAGAAAAAGAAAAATCTTTAATTGTAAAGTTTGCTAAAATGCTCTTACCAAGAAGTGCAAATGTGTGCTGATTATAAATATTCACTGAACAGACTAAAATAAAGTTGATATGCCTAAAAAGGGCTATATATTTCCAGCCAATTTTATTCTTTCTGGAAGGCTTTATAATGCATTTATGAAGATATGCTTATAGGCAGGATTAAATCTCTCCTGTTTGCACAACTATAATGCAAAATATGCAAATACTGTGGTAAATTAGAGCAGTTGTTGGCTTTTCTCTTCTGAGAAAACTTGACTGTAAAGGTTTTTTCCCTTCTCCTGCTTAGCTTATTTAAATTTTAAAAAAAAAATCTTGTCCCATAATTTCTATACCCTAAAATCATCTTTTCTCATGCAACATCTTCCAGAGGAGCTATTGTGTATTTTCTCTGGGAAAAAAAGCAGGACTTGTCCTGCTCTAGAGTGACAAGGAGTGACAAGCATGCCTCTGAGCAAGCCAAAGCTTGTACTGAGACAGCAAGAAATAAAACAACTTCCATTTAGACATTTGACACAGATACTGATCACCAGAAAGAGCATTTACTGTATTAAATTGAAACCCATGAATAATTCACCCGTTTCAGCTGATGACAAACACAGAAGTGGCAGAATATTTGATGATCAATAATTATTTCTGAGACTTTAGGAAGTGTGGCATCTTATAACTGAACAATTTAATTAAATACTAGATGTGACTGTTTAATTGCACGTGCTGTATCAATCCTCTTTTCCTTTTGAATTTCATGCAGATGCTAAAAATGTTCATCACTTCTCAAGCAAATTCATTTCTCACCATGAATTACGAAACTGGCTCTCTAATAAAGCTTTCCAATATTACATTTTGTGCTATACTCCTGCTCTCATTAAACTGCTAATAGCCTTCAAATAATAAGTTTATTGGAAACCATAACTGTAGCTTCACTGACATCATATTTGAATCCCATCTGCTGCTGAGGTTTACAAGTGACAACGCTAAGACTGAAGACCTTGTGGCCAGCACCAAGATACTCCAGCAGTAGATAAAATTTCCAGCAGTCAGAGCCACAACAAATGCCCAAGTTGTCAGTCTCGAAAATATTCTTCAGAAATTAAGCAGATCCATATATTTACCTGCTAAGCTTTTCTATAGAAACAGTTTCTTCCTAAAACAGCTCCTTTAAAAATGTGGTATCACTGAACAAATCACACAAAATCACTGTCTTTTTTTCCCTAGGTCTGCTGGCTCTGTGCCATCAGTTTGAGATGGCAGAAATGCAGCTTGTTTTTTCCAAACAGGTTAAACAAAAGGGATTCATTCAGCTCTGCATCAGAGCCACAACCTTCTCCACTGTGGATTCCAACAGCTTTTGGGTTTTTAATATCTTGCAGGATGAGGATATTGGTATTTATCCTGAAACACTGTGGGATGGTTTCTGATCTCTCTCACTCTGAAGTCCTTTTCTTGTAATTGTTCCAGTTTCATTTGTTGGGGTTTTTTCCCATCATCTTCAAGCTACAGAAAAATTTTTCATGCTGCAGTGAGGGGTTTCTCTTCCTCCTGAAAACACTCAAGTCTCCATACACAGGTATGTGCTTTTCCACACCATCTTCACAGCTTCTGTGAACCCCTCTGGTCAGACATCAGCAGACTGGATCTTTACATCTCTCCTAAAGTGACTAACCCAGAATCTTTCTTTGCACCCTCTTTGAACCTATATTCTCTACACCAAGATTTAGAAGGAAGCACCAAAATGCAGTTTCCTGTGACTCTACATCCCTAAACAAAACTAGGTAAATTAAAAATAAAAATAAAAAAAAAAAAAAAACACAAAACAACTTCAGTAGCTTTCCTCTAGAGCTCTTGACATGCAAGTACCAATTCCATCTCCATGATCCAGTGGTTTTAAACACATGTAACCCCAGAATATGTGGACCATTTCAAAGAAATTTTTCATTAAAAACTTGTCACTCTCTGACATCTCCTTTCATGACTATGTTAGTTTGTAATAATTTTCAATCAAAAACTGACATTAGCCTGTGACTGAGTCTTGCAGGAAACTTCTCAACCAGAGCCATGGTGTTTTCTGAAACAGACAGAAATAAAAAGTCAGTTCACACTTGTACAAGCATCTAATTCCATGACATCTCTGGTAGCTGAGGTGCTGGGGCCACCTTTCTAACTTACTACGTACTCTAATCGCCCTTGGAGTTACCAAAAAAAATTCTTTTCAGAACCAAGACACCTTTTTTTACTAATCAAATGATCCAATTAGTTAGCATATAAAAGTAAATAATGCCAACTTTAAGCTTCAAATCACAGAAACCTTTTGACAGAGTCTTCTCACACTGAAAGATATTCCAGTCTGGTCTCAGCTTCCCTGGGTAGAACAGCCCCTACAGTTCATTCTCTATTTGTCGGGAGAGCTCATGTAAATTATGTCTTGTATGTTCCTGAAACCAAGTTGATATACTGTAGATCATTATTTCTGTCCTGGCAGAAAGGATTCCTTATAGCTACAGTGCCACATGCTATCCCCACTGTGAGATGAGAGAGCTGTGCTGATTGATATGAAAGCACCCCCAGCATTAGATATCCTGATGTTGAAACAGCAGACTCAAGATACAAAAAACAGCATTCAGAGAGGTGTTTTCCATGTATTCCACACTGCCATTCAAACTCTAATAATCTTTTTTTGCGATTTTAATTTTTCTTGGTTAACTTTGCTTTAACCTCCCCCACAGCCCTTCTTTGCCTACTTTCCTAAAGCATTCTGCCTCTGCAACCTTCACTGACAAAACAGTTCTCCAAAGCACTGGCTGTTACAGAGCAGTCATGGAACAAGAATTATAAATGCAAACACTTTGCCCCAGGAGCCTCCTGCACACCAGGCTGGGAAGAGCCCCAGTCTGAAGGGCAAGGACTCCAGAGCCATGGGGTGAATATCAGTTTGTACAGCCCAGAGTGGGCAGGCTCTGCCAATTAGCAGTGGTAGGGGGGTTTCATCCAGTTTGCTCCCAAGGTAAATCCTGCCTGCAGTAGGCATTATGCTCATTTGGTCTCAGCAGACATTTGATCTGCCTAATCAAAAGAATCCAATTTCTGCTACCCAAAGAAGGAATAATGCAGTACACTCCAGGAAGGGAAAAAAAATGCAACAGTTTTACACAAACATACTGTCAAATCATACTTGAATAATTATGGATCCTGTGGCACTTGTGTCTGGAAAAGAAAAAGAGGAGTTCCATCAGTTAACATGCAACTCCTTACAGATAGGAGAATAAAGGAGTTAGCAACCATGAATTTTGAATAATTTTGTTGGGTTCATTGTTCAGTACAGAACATAACATAGGAATATCTTTTCAGAAGTTTCATTTTTAACTGCTTGACATAACTTGAATTTATCTGGACATCACTACCTAATCTGGTTAACATGCAACTCCTTGCAGATAGGAGAATAAAGGAGTTAGCAACCATGAATTTTGAATAATTTTGTTGGGTTCATTGTTCAGTACAGAACATAACATAGGAATATCTTTTCAGAAGTTTCATTTTTAACTGCTTGACATAACTTGAATTTATCTGGACATCACTACCTAATCTGGTTTAATGCCTCTGCTCTCTGGCTCATATGTTTCAAGCCAACATTTGGACAAGGCTTCAGTGTTCTGCAAGATTTGGTTTAATTCAAGGCTTGTGACACCTGTATTTTTTAGCTATGACTCAGTTACCCCTGTAACAAGGAGGCTTCATTAGCAATGGGTGACACAGCAAAGAAGTAAAATCAGGAATTGGAGTACACTGCAATTCATAACTGAATCCATACTCAGCTTCAGAATAACACACAAAAGCAGTTACTAGAACTGCTCAGCAAACACCTGAGAAGCAGCCTATCATTCTGGAGGAGGCTTCAGAGGTATTGCTCCATATCCTTGTGTCATGCCTCCAAATATTACTGTAAATCCTTCTTGGCAGATCTTCCAAAGAGTATAGCATGAACTACATGACCAGACACATAAACATGGTCTCACAAAACTTAAGCAAAGCCACAAGAACGCTCCCTTTCAGACTGAGTTTTACACAAAACAAGATTTTAAAGGTCCTGTGATATTTTTTCTTCAGTTGTTGCTCACTTTTTTCATATAGCAGTATGTACCAACCAGCTAAACTCATAACCTGGGGGTACTTCCATTCCTGCAACAGCCACAGACAGTCCTGCAAGCATTGTGAAAAACAGGCTCAGGCCCCCATCAGCACAAGGCAGAGAATCTTTAGAATATATCAGCAATCACCAGAGAATGATGTAATGTTTTTACAAGCTCAGATTATTATATTTAGCAAAAGGCTCTGTGGCCTAAAACAGCACATCACAATCACGTTATTCTTTGCATTTTTAGCTACTTCCTTAAAAAAACTATTGCAATGACACTTCTTCAACTGAAGGCAGTTGCCCATCAATATTCCAGCAGAAACTTCCTTTGCTTGAGTCACTGTTCAGGTCCCAACAATTGCTAGGATAAGATGTGATTTCATTGGGAAAGTGACCTGGCTGCCACCTAACAGGCTGAATGAACAAAGTTACCCCAGCACAGCTAACAAAACCCACACAATTTCTGATCAAACCTCAACAACAGTTCCTGCAATAAGGGCAAGTGACTTCTACAGCTAAAAGGCTTTTCCTCTGCTGCATTTCAAAATTGTGAACATTTGTCAGAAAGGAAAAGGGAGCAGAAGTCATTCCCTCTGGCATGTCTCAGGGAATCTTGACTGTGGGGATCACTGTCTTTGACTCTGTAGGAACACTCAGCTTTTCAGCACTGAATTGCAGTTCCTTCTAGTCTGGGCCTATCCAAAACAGCTTTCTAGCACCACACTCTAAGCATGTCCTGGATGCTCTCCAGAATATAAATGCTGTTATTCAACCAAATCCCACCTTAAGACATACTCATTCTTGAGCACATATAATTAATCCTATGGAGCAATTTGATGCTTTTAATCTGTTTGCATTTTAACTCATCTGCTCTTTTTTCTTTTGTATATACTTTGTGCTTTTATGTTGCCTTTGTCAGTATTATAATAATTAATTATTAACAGTAATTTAATTCAGTGATTATTTCTCTTTTATAACTAGTTTGTAACTACTGGTTTCTACTTTGGATGATACATAACTCTTACATTTTGGAATTACTGCCCACTTATTTAGCACCTCTGTATGAACCAGCTCTTCCCATGTTTACTCATGCAAACTTCTCCATAACTAATGCTACTCTAATCTAGGTCACAGAAAACAGGGTGTTCCTCTCAGGATCACCCATAAAGAGTGAGGAAATTCTGCCTGCAATCCTCACCTGAATTGGCTGATTGCAGAAGGATTAAAAAATTACCCAAGGACATAATGCTGAATTGCCCTACAAACTGTGAAAGCAACCAAAAGTCCTGCCCTTCTGCTCCTGCCCTGCTATAACTTCTGGTCAGTCTGGCCCCAAAGACAACATTGGCCAGCCTTAAATAGGTATTACATCTGCTCCAGGGATATTAATGTTTTGAACTAGAAATATTGCCACCATAAAAATCCAGTGTATCAGGCTGCATGCAAATTTAAGTGAAGTGCTAAGAACCTTGTAAAAACAAAAGGTAAATTAAAGTTATTTTTTCTCCCTCCACAGCTTCTGTATAATAGGAAAAACTTTTTCTCTGGGATGTTAATTTGCTTTTTGTCTCCACTGAATAGTTAGCAAGAATCCCTTAAATGTTCAATGTAGTTACATTGGTCTTGGGGGAAAAAAAAAAAAATCACATTACTGAGGTCAGTGTCTCCAATTCTGCTATGAAGGCAGTGTGGAAGTATACTTTCTACAGCAAGGATGAATGTGACAGGAAGCCAACACGTCCAGTTTAACCAAAGAAGGTGAAAAGCAGAGCTCAGCTTTTATCTAAAGTACATGGAAAAAGCTTCTGAGGCCACTCATTCAAGGTTCTTCAGTCCTCAATATTTGTTCTAATTTTGGATATTTGGCACCATGCAGGTGGAGATTCAGCTGTTTTCCTCTGTTCAATACACAGCTAAATGTTACATTTTAGAAGTTTTATTTTGCTTTTTATCAGAAACTCCAGATTTGCTGTGCATAAAACAAGTTACTCAAAACTCTAGGTTTCAGCAAATACAAGGATATTATGAATAACATACCCCTCTCTATTTAGCTGAGATTTTTATGACATCCATTAATGGGCTTCATCTAATCACTGACGATAAAGCTGAGGTGATCAGCAGCAGCTCTCCACTCTGCTGTGATGGTGCACCAAGAAAGGGAGAGAGCTCTGCCTCCCCATGGGGCAGCTGAGAGCCACTCTGTCTCAGAAAAAAACCAGCCTCCTGGTCTACAGGGAATAAATCTATTACTGCAGTCTGCTTCCATCTTGAAGACAAGACTCTGGAGAAAACATTCACATTAAGCATGAATTTTTTTTTTTAAAGACTGATAATAAACAGAAAGCTTCACATTCCAAGGCTTAACCTATCAACTGACAGAAGCTGGGCATATTGTATTGTGAGATTTCTCATGTATTTTCAATCCATCTGGTACTGCCCAGAATATTAGACTAAATGGGCAATTAACCTAATCCAGTACAGCAATTTCTAAATGTTTCTTTCCCTCTAAGCATACACAAATATAGAAGAATAAACAGTGTTGTAAACATTTGAATTTGATGTACCGAAGGTCACTGAACAGCACACAATACTCCCTCCCTCTCCAATCCACAGAACAGTGTGCTTTGTTTTCTCATAATTAATTTCTATTTCATAACTAAGCTTCTAGATAGCTCTTTACTCAGAAAAAAATTAAATACTCACATCCATGAGGTTTAAATTGGTCTTTTCAATAGATAAAACTATTGAAATAGGACCGTAAAATATCCTGACTTCAAGAGCAAGACACATAACTCAGAGTTCAAGTGGTAAAGCAATTAATCTTCAACAGAACAGCACATGGTAGCTCTGAAAACAAAGCTTTAAATTCTGACAATCATCCTAAAATATTTAACACTGAATCTCTTCTGAGACTTCTGTTAGAACTCAATAGAAATCTGCATCGTCTGCTCACAAAATAAATGCAAATCCTTACAAGGCTGGATAACCATAATATGGCTCCAGGCATACCTTTGGTTCTTTCTTACTATCAGCTCCTATGAGAATCACCATAATCCCTGATGCTCAGGGAAAGCTCTTTAAATGGTTGCTTTTTCCATTCTCTTCTAACACAAAAATTTTTAAACACCACCTCATTTTCCACTCACATTTAACACTTCCATTAATGACTAAGAGCAAGGGTTCACATTTGAGTGCATTAGCCCAATCAGCTCTCATCTTGTGATTTTTACATTGTTTCATAGTTTACAAAAACTAAACAGCAAGCTAAACAAATAAATTAACACTGCACCTTGCCAAGGTGAAGTCAGAAAGAATTATTTACAGCCAATTCTTAAAAGTTAACTTGGACTTTTCAGATGGAGTTCTTGAGAAATTAGATTTGGAAACACCTCTTCAGTTGTGATAAGCAACTAAGTATTATGTACTTTTTTTATTATGTACTAAATATTATGTACTTAATATTAATTAAGTATTATGACTGATGCCCACACCAGTGGTGCCAAGAGCAGACCCCTGTGCTTTGGAGTCATGGTCACACTGAACACACACCCAAGGTGGCAGCACTTTTGATCCCCCAATTCACAATACACACATCTGGGTGACCAATTAACCTTTGGTTTGAAAACTACTATCATCTCCAAAAGGCCAAAATGAGGAACCCCAAACTTATCTTCCTTCTCTCACTGACACAATCCAGCACTCAGTCTTCTTGTGTGCCCTCAGTTTCTGTCTTAAGATTTTGGCATCACCTTTGGGAGTTGTTTCCTCACAGGGGTACAGTGACCAGCACGATGGCTTTATCCCAGTGGTGATTCCAAGTAGGAGTTCAAAATGAAGTGTCAGGACAAAACACTGAGGAGATAAGGGGCATTCTTAGCTCAAACTCAGAAACAAAGTCTCAGCCCAAAGTAAAAAAAAATTCTTTTTATGGATTATGCTAATTCACACCAGGAAAGGGACAACATATTTTTTCCTTAGGGGTGGGAGGCATTGTATATGCAATATTTGACTTCTACTATTTCTTACATGAATTCACTTCAGCCAGTTACATGATTTGCCCCAACTAGAGAGCCTAAAAAAAGTGCACAGTGGTATTTTAAAGTTCATCTCAATCTCATCCTTAGAGAAATTAAATAAAATTATTCAGCTCTCCTTCATTAGCTG
>VZTR01021630.1:66298-118387 GCA_013400775.1 Chaetops frenatus | reverse complement strand
TCTGTAAGCCTATTTGAAATTATTCGATCAAATTTGGATTTAAATTAGGGCAACCAGTGGAACTCTGCTGACTTATGCCAGCTGAGGAACTGACTATATTTTATCACTACATTCTCCTTTTTTTTGTGTGAGAATAAACAGAAAAGAATTCTTGCCCAAAGAAAGCAAAATAGCATTGTGTAGCTTCAAGGCCAAAGAGAAGCATGTGTGCTGAAATCAGAAGCTCTAATCTAAAAAGCCTTGACAAAACAGGGACAATTTTCCCCAGTGTGGGAATCTGCAGATCTCAGTAGAAGGTGCTCAAAACCCAGCAAGAAGCATCACTTAAATGTAAAACTAATCAAGAGTTTTCACGTGGTGCATTCACTTACAATCCTCTGTAAACAGCAGCCACAGCTCTTGGATTCCTTCACTTGATGCCTAAGGCAGCCAAAAGGTACAGGATGGTTTCGGTTCGTTCCTTTATCTGAGACTGGTACAGTGGTTCACCCTTTACAAGACTTTCAGCCCCAGCAATGACTGACTCTCCTCATTGCATTGTTCCTGAACACAGCTGTCATGGAAAGGGGAAAACAGCATGTTAAACCTATTAGAGTCCATCTTACCTGAAGTCACAGCCAAATAATGTCTAGAGACCCACATTTAAAGACCATCTCACCCCAAAGGTTTATGGACACACCTCTGAAAATAATTACTGTAAATTTAGGGCATGAAACCCTTGAGGATCCATAGGTTTTGTGCTGAGAGGAATTTTGGGAACTGGACCCTTAAAGGGGTTATTGGTAGTTCAATTCTAGTTTCCCCAATAAAATGCACCTTCATGCAGATTTATGTGTTTTCAACAGCTTCTGACTGCAAGTGTGGAAAGCTCTTGGGCAGCAACAACCAGTGAAATTTCAGGCAAGCATCTGTGTTTGCCCATCCCAGCCCAAAAATAAAATCAAACAGCTCTTCAGTCAAGCTGGTAAATATAAAAATGATATGACTGGATGTCTAGAGTATCTACCTTTTTTACATATTCATAAAAATTAATTAATTCTGCTTTGAACACCAGCTTTATCCTTTAACTGCAAGGAACACAAGTCTCTTGCATCTAAGAGAACAGGTTAAAACCTACCCTACAAGTTACTGAGATCACATTTTACCTGTTGTGCTTTTAACTGGTCTCCTTTCTCTTTACTTTTCATTCTTGTTTTAGCCGAAAAGCAGGCCTGTGAACAGTTCTTTCCAACCAGTTCTGAATATGTACAATCAGTAATAGAATAGCTTTACCCTAAAGTCTGAACATACCATTTCTGTAATATTCAAATGTTCCACTTGCCCAAAATAAAGAGGCACCATTTGATTTTTCAGCTTGGAAATCCTTGGGTACAAACAGCACAGAATCTTGAGCATTTTAGGGAGGTTATAGTTGATCATTTGCAAAGATCATAAATGAAGGGAGATTAAGGTGTACAGATAAGGGGGCACAAAAAAATTGAGAAAAAGACCATTTTGGAATAGATATTAAATAGGAATGAAAATTATTTAGAGTAACTAATCATGCATAAAGCACCACAACTTGTCACCCCAGCCCCACAGAAAGTCTGGCAGCAGGGATGGGGGCCTCAGAACAGGCATGATTCACCTACATTGGGAGAGCATCCTGAAACCACTGGCAACAGCAGAAGCACAACAAAACAAGCAACACCACTCAGCTAAATGTGCCATTACAATGCATGCACAGTTGTTTTATTATACACAGGCCAGGAGATTAGTACACATCACCTAATAATGTACAATTAGGTTCACTTCAGAAACAAACACAGACAGGCAATGTGGATGTTGACAGAAACTGCACAAGCAATGAAAACCTACGTGCATGGGAAAACTGGACAAACCTTGCCCTGTGACAGATGAAGCATGTGGGTAAAAACAGACTGATATTTTCCCTCACCACATGTCAGGGGATAAAAGGTGTTATGAAATCTTCCATTTCATGATTACACACGACCATGACCACCAGCTTGTTGTAATTAAAAGGATGGAATGTCAGTATTTAACAAGGTTTAGAAAAACTGCTTAGGAGAGAAGTTCCATTTACCCTTCTGTAATATGCCACTTAGAACAGTGCAAGAACCCTGTACCACACATGAAGCTCATGTTTTTCAGCACTGCTGGTTGGGGCACCCAGCAAATTTATGTGATTTCTGCACAAATGAAAATCGTGGGTGAGATAATGCAGTGTCTACATCATGACTGACCACGGACTGACTGCACTCCCTCACCTTCCATGGGGCTGCAGTCTCTGTCCCTGTGTGGTTCTGTATAAAAGGGTTCCTCTAGAGCAGGATAAAAAATTCTCTCATGCCTCCAGGAGGCTGTAATCAGCCACCAGCCTAGCCAAAAATATTCGCTGTGCATGGTGTAAAAATCATTTATCATCACTTCCTACACTAATCCTCTTCCTCACCTGAGCCTGTTTTCAGACCTTTAGTCCACCATTAAAGCTTCCCTTTTCCTCAGATCTGATAAACTTTTTCCCATTGCTATCTTCCTCCTTCTCCAAATAATGGTTTTGGAGGTTTGAAGTGTTGGTAACTGAAAAGAGTTTAATTTAAATGTATTATTTTGTCCTTACATCATTCAAAAAGAACTGTGATAAATAATAGAAGCAGACACAGACCACATAAACCTACTTATTTTAAATCTTTTTTAAAAGAAAATCAAAATTATACAATCTTCACAAATTAACCACAGGCTGAAAGCCAGGTCTTCTGCAGCTGCTACGGTTAGTGTCATCCACCTTCAAAAAAAACCCAGACCCCAATGAGTCATGTTTCCAACACTCAGGAAGCAGTTAGAAATGCCATCAGCGTTCACATGCATTTGGAGATGTTATTAGAGCAATTGAACCATTTTTTCAAACTTCTTACCAAAAAGCTAAACCAAGGATCTCAAATAGTAGCTTGAAATAAGGCTGGCAGACATTTAAGATTAACGTCAGATATTAAGATCCACAATGAAATCTGAAAAACTGAGAACACCGGTGCTTCCTTGTGAGAGCAAGAGAGCTGACTCCACTGAAACACAGCTCGTGTTACCAGCTCTGCAGCCAGCAAGTGATCTTTGCAACCCCATGCTCTGAAGGTGGGATTGGAAGCAAACCTCCAAGTATAAATTCCCTCTCTATCCCTCATTTCAGGCAATCCACCCAGGTGCTTATGGCAAGTACAGAGCAGGGTAACCAAAGAGCCAGAGCTGGCAGCCAGGACAGAGACCACCACTATTAACTGAGCAAGGTCCTGCTGCTTCTCCAACCTCAACCCACACACTCCTGAGACTTAACCATGACAGTGTAATTGTTTAGGAATGTCTAAGCCCTCAGCCTAAATACTAATGGCAATGGGTTCTGCAAATTAACAGCATGAGTGGGGTAAATTCATTATCTATCCCCGTTAGTCAAGCTTACACATGCATGAGGATGTTCATGTACAGATACAGAAGCACATTGGCCCAGCCTCCATCATAAGCAACAAATTCCAAGCACTCAGTGCAAGGAGAGGAGAGTGAGAAATTATTCTGCTGCACATTAGAACAGCCCCAGGATTCCTGGAAGGGCACCCTGAGACCATGATATCCTGGGTCAAATGCCTTGGTGCAGAGCACACACCATCTCCTTTTCCATAGACACTCCCTCTGGATCCTGGGATTCAACTGCTTCCATGCACACCCTGGAGGGCAGCTGCAGTTACACTCCCTGACTCAGTCACCTGCTGAGTTTATTTCTCCACTATATATTTTAAACAGAAAAATAAGAACAAAGAAATTTAAAAGCATGCATGTATTTTAGTAACGTTAAATTCAAATATTAAAGCAAGAGCAGACAGACAATTACCAAGTAAAACTGTTACATGGTTCTTTCTGCAAATCAAAGCAGCAGCAGCACTTCTTCCTTCCTCTTCCAGAACTCCTCTCTACATCAGATAGATGATTATTTAAATTCATTTATTTAATTTACTGCTCCTTCCTCTTGCAAAGGGACAAAAATCAAGCAGACAGTGATCAAAGACTTTAAAAGATCAGCAGCCAGAAGGACATGTCTATTTTATCCTCCCTTCTCTCCACCCATTCCAGAATAAATTGCAGAGGCTTACTGAGAACCAAAAGGAACTGGGACTCTCTGGCTGCTTCTGACCCTTTAATTAGAGCAGCAGGGTAGAAATAAATAAACCCTGCCTTCTACCTTCATGACCTTTGATTTCTGACACTGCAAGACACTCTGAAGAAACATTTTAATAATAAAATTCCTCTTCTTAGAGAAGAAGAAAGAGTCTGATCTTCCTCTTCTGGTATAGTAGGATTTTTAGAGATGAGACTGTGGTACATTTCTGTTCAGCAAATGTCTCTACTTTGTATTACACTACTGCTCTTTAGTTAATAGGGGTGCTTCAGAATCTGAAAGAAAATGCCTCTGAATGTTACTGTGACAGAGATGCTAAATATAGTGAGCAACTGGCTCTCACTTTCATAATGAAAAAATAAAGGCAGAACCTCAAATTAACTCAACACAAACTATCCCCTAATATTAGAGGAAGAAGAAGTTTTGAAATTACTTCTGGTTCAATTTCAAAGCGAACATTTCTACTTAAATTTGGAGGTAACTCTGTGAAGCTTCTCTTTATTATTGTTAATTTTTAAAGCAATAACACCAGTTTCAGATAAATTAGAAAAATCTGTAAATGTAAAAATTTTCAGATAGATGAAATCAATTATAATCCAATTTTTTCACAGTTTAGGTAAATTTGATTAAATTTTTAGAATATTTGATGGTTTTTTGAAGCAAATCAGTCCACTTAATACAACTTTACACAAAAACTTTTTCACAGACTTTGCTTTAAACAGCAGCCACATTCACTGGCTTCTCTTTTCAGACAAAACCCCTATCAGAACAATAAAAATTGAAACAGATCCTCAAGCTGGTATAATCTAAAGTAACTTCTCTGGCTGGTAGATTTGCACTAGACAGATTCTGGTGCTTCACTGGAGCAGCAAACTTTGCTTTTATGATTAGTTCAGAAAACATATTTTGTAGAAGAGTATACAATACTTATTTTAAAAGAAACAAGTATAGTCATCTGGTGTAGCTCTTCCAAGTGCACTAATCCAATTCATTTTGATCTGCAATTGTGTGGGTTTTGTTGTATACCAGAGGCTCAGGTTTACACAGTGATGAATGCACCAGACCCATGGTCAGCAGCAAAACTACTGATTTCAGGAGACCCCTCTCCATCAGTTTGGATCAATCATTTGTTCCAATAATCTTTTTCTTTCCTATCTGCCTCCCCAAAAATCCTGACCTATGATACATTTTAAGAGTCTACCATTTAGGAATTTTTTTCAATTATTTCAGCATTTTTATTGTCAAGGTAATGCAGGAATAACAGTAAAGCTTCACTTCTCACACAGCCATCCAAGAAAGGGCCTTTTTCAAAGGAAATAGTCCTCTATTTCTCTCAGCAACACAAGAAAATCTCCCTGAAAAGCTTCCTGCAATTCTGCAGGGTGTCTGAAAAGAAGGGGAATTGCTGCTTTAAATCTGCCTCTCGGGCTCCATTGTTATGAGCATCCAGGAGCTTTCTTTGCCCATTTTCCTCTCATCTTTTGCTGCTTATATTTCCTCAGGCATAAATTTCTTGCTATTTGAAAACAGCTATCTACTTCATGAGAGAGAATTTTTTAGAGGTAGAAAAAAGGATGCAGAGAAAAGCCACCACAAGTTTTACATGTATTAGTGTAACTTGAACTCATGATGGGTTCACTTCTCTTCTGTGTATTGACACTTTCATTTTACAATAGACAGACTCATGGTTGGGAAGTCAGGCTCCATGTAATTCCCTTTCCTGCTGGCAGTGCCCCATGAAGCCTTGAGAGACATTTAGTCTGTTTTAAATACACCATATCATCCCAAAGTGCCAGAAAACTTTACTCTTGTTGTTATTAATATCACTAATTCTCAAATGTCCAATCCCTCGTTCTCAAACACTAAAATGAAGAGGGATAAAAATGGAGGTAATACAACTGGTTTTAGTTTTCACTGGTTAAAACTGAGGTTTGTACTCCTGTTATAATTCTTTGGACACATGTTAATTATTTGCATTTAACAGTCATGGATGTGTTGATGTGGCTTTCATAGAAAACAGTAAAATAAAACAAATCACGATCCTTTAATTTGCTGAAAAGATGAAATTGACATTCAGGTATAATGGGACACAATGTACATTTGATATCTCCACTTTATGTCCAATTTCAACAAACTTAGATGAGTTCCTGGGTGCTGAAAAGCAACTGCATAGTCTGAATAACCACAAATGTTCAAAGGACTGATAGGTGCCAAAAAAAAAAGTTCTCTTCCATGAAAGAAGTGCTTTTGCTATCTGAATGGCCAGTTTCTCTGCAAGTCTCACCCAAAAATAGCCTAGATGTACTTTGTAGCTAGCATCTGACTCACACTACATTTTCACCTTGGTAAAAATGCAAGATCAAAAGAGCAAAGCCAAGGGGTATAATTTTCTCCTCCCTTGTCACGTCCCAAAATGTTAAGTACATGTTCTTTTCCAGTAATCCCCATACAAAAGGATAAAATGAAGAGCAGTGAACTTCAGTCTACTAAATGTCACCCCAAAATGGGTAATTACCATATGAACATTAAACTGATGCACTCCTCTCCTTACGAGGTTCCTTTTTACTAGCTGGAGATATTACCAGATCTTAACTGATGTAAAAATGAAACCTCTTGGAGCTGCAATTCAAAGACCTCCAAAACTTCACCTACCAGCTCACTCTAAACAGTGTTCATAAAACTGGGCCAAAATCAACCCTTAGAAATATTCACTAGGCACATGGATGCAGAGCATGTTCCTGAGCCAGAATTGCATGCAGAACTTGGAATTCATACCTATGCATACAACCTGCACAGGTCACTTCTCAGCCAGGAATTGCTGGTCTGTTCCTCTGTGGAAAGTTTTACTGCACCCATTTGTGTCCTTGCCCGTGAGCTTCCTGGTGAGGCACAAATAGCTGGGTATTATCAGTGTCTTACAGGCTAGAGGCAAATCAAATGCCAGCAACAGGCATCAGCTGAGCAGGTCAAATCAAAAGCTAGAGGCAAACTTAGACTGCACAGGAATTTAGCACTTGGTTAATTCACTGAGGGGAAAACAGCCATGAATTTCAGGTTTTCTAGAAGATTTATCTCTAAAAGTCAGAGTTATGTGGAGACAATCTGATTTAGCATCACTCCCAAGAAGTACTTAACAGGGAATCTCTGTTCTGTGGTAGCTCCTTCATCAGCACTTTCCTAAAATACAGGAAAGGGAGAGAAACCCCTGCGGAGCTGACAGGGATCACAAGAATGGTTGCATTCATGTTACACCAGGACAGCCACGAGAGAAGTCTTAAAATTAGGTATCAAAGGAAAAAGAATAGAAAGCACTCCAGGCCAGGCAGGCTAAAGCATGAATCCATGGTAAATCACATTATTTTATTTCAGGATGTCCTGGCTAGTTTTATTCCTATATGAACTGACACTAAGCTCATTTTTCTGCTTACGTAGCATTTATAGTAGAGTTCATATAAAAACACACTGATGTTGAAAGGCTGAACAAACACTGGCACGTTTGAGACTATGATCTACATTCCCTTTCAAATACTCATCTACACCCTCCCAAATGTAAAGCAGCTAATGCGAACGATGAATGAAGATTTTTACCTTTTTTTTTCCTAGAAGAGTTGAAGAATCTGAGAAGTTACTTCAAAAGGAAGCAAATATTTCAAAAGCTATATAAGCACTATGATTTTAAGGTAATGTCATAGTGTTGATCAGTCCAGGTAATCTCCACATAAACATGGAGAGACCAAATATGAAACCATACTACCATCTTTCTAAAAGATCTCTGACAAATCCATATCCTTCCATGGAATGCTCAATACTCAAAAGCTACAGCCTGTAAAATATTTTCCCAAGCCCACAGCTTTCCACTTAGCTACAAATTTTCCTTNTATATGAACTGACACTAAGCTCATTTTTCTGCTTACCTAGCATTTAAAGTAGAGTTCATATAAAAACACACTGATGTTGAAAGGCTGAACAAACACTGGCACGTTTGAGACTATGATCTACATTCCCTTTCAAATACTCATCTACACCCTCCCAAATGTAAAGCAGCTAATGTGAACGATGAATGAAGATTTTTACCTTTTTTTTTCCTAGAAGAGTTGAAGAATCTGAGAAGTTACTTCAAAAGGAAGCAAATATTTCAAAAGCTATATAAGCACTATGATTTTAAGGTAATGTCATAGTGTTGATCAGCCCAGGTAAACTCCACATAAACATGGAGAGACCAAATATGAAACCATACTACCATCTTTCTAAAAGATCTCTGATAAATCCATATCCTTCCATGGAATCAGGACTTTCTTTGATGCTCAATACTCAAAAGCTACAGCCTGTAAAATATTTTCCCAAGCCCACAGCTTTCCACTTAGCTACAAATTTTCCTTGACAAATGACTGTGAACACCTCTGTGCTCATAGTGATAAATGTGTTTCCTTGTTTCCTCACTGCAGATTCCATGTAGAAACATCACCAACACAGCACAAAGCCATGAAGGAGACTGCAGCTTCCAAAAGCTTTCAACACAGAAATGAGCTTTCATTTTTCTATTCCAATTTGATGGCTCTTTTCCCTATCTGTGTCAAAAGACAAGCCTCATCCAATCTCTCAGCAGACCAGTCCAAAAGGCACTGCTGAGCTCACAAAGGCTTGATGCTCTAAGCCACCAAGTCTGATATGAGTTACTGTCCCTGTTCCACAGAGCTCCTCTCTGCCAGAGCAGCCAGGGGGAAAATAACAGGGTTCCAGTCTGCCTGGAAGGGTTTTATTTTTCACTCCTCAGTATTCATCACTCAAGCATTTATTTGTTGCTACAATCACAGTCATCATGCTAAATCGACAGAAAACTGGGATTGCTGATTTGTTCCCATAGCAGGAAGATCCAAAAAGCAGCAAGCAGCACGACATGCAGTTCCACAGCAGCATGCAATTTTTGCACCCAAAATTTTATGGAGAGAGTTGTCTCATGTTACCTCCCTCCCAGCTGCCACTGTCCTGCCCTCTCCAAGCTCTCTGTGGGCTCCTGGGCCTCCATTCCCTTCCATCTGCTCAAGCCTGGAAGTCAACTCTGGACCAGCACAGCTCTCACGAGCACCAGTTGCACACAGACTAAGTTTTACTGCTGCTTTCCAGCATCTAAGCCCCAACTCATGGACTGATTCATCTGAGAATGCCTTGCCAGCTCCTCACTTGATTACACCTGGGAACAGCAGCAGCAAAAAGGGTCACAACCACCACTGTTCAGCATGCACATTTTCTATGCTGAAATCGTTTTTGCAAGAGTTAGTACAGATGGAAAACAAAAAAAATCCTTGCTCCAGGATGCTGGCAAAGAAAATTGTTCCCTCTACTGACATGTTGGCAAGGAAATTTTTTTCTTTTTTCCCCCTTCCCACACCAGCAATTTCATGCTGGAAATTTTCCCTACAACAGGATGCTGGCCAGACTAACACAGGCCCACAAGCATGGTTCAGCTGCCCTTTTTTTTATTTGCCTGACAGTAACACTGAAATCTTTCAATGTCATCTTCATTGACTGCATTAAACATCAGTAAGAAATACTTTAAATGCATAAATTTTTACTTCTCTCACTATTACCTTTATAGAGCTAGATTTTTAGGCATATGAGCTGTTCTACCATGAGGTTAAGAGATAGCTAGGTTTTATTTTGTGCTTGTTCAGAGAGATTAATTTTGTACAGGATCTGTCACTGACACATCCTATCTGTTCAGATTAATTCACCTCTTTAATCCAGACCCCAAACTCAATTTTGAAGCAAGAACATTCTCAGTTTTGCTGCTAACATGCTACAAGCCACTAGATCAGGGAAAAACAACCTCCACTTTACAATGTACTTGAAATAAAGGAGGATTTGCAAGAGCTGACTCTCACACTACTCAGACATCACCTGACACAAGAGCTACAGCATCTAATTTGCAGTTCACACTTCCTGTGGTATTAGCCAAGCTGCAGTGGAAGAGTCTCAATTTTTTCTCATCTTAGACCCAGAAACTGAGGCTACTGGAGCCTTTCCATATCTTCAAAACCTCCACATTGACATTATCACATCCCTTAATGTGCTGTACACTCCTTCACAGTTGTTGGGTTAGGTTCACTAACAACTGTGACTTTTAGGCAGGACCAGCCTTGAGACTTGGGTGCAGAGCCTTCTTCCTCTGACAATACTAATTGATATCTGTTTTATAGGCCTTGCACATTGCAACATCTACCAAGGCCTCTCTTGACTTCAGACAAGAGTCATGCTGATTTTTAGCAGCAGCATTTCACAATCAAGGACCTGCACAAACAGTTATTCCTGCAAGATGAAAGCAGCCTCCCTGGACAGCAAGTAACTGGCTGCCTGTAAAGTTAGTGCTCTATGCCCTTCAGATTGGGAAACTGCAGATTTGTTTTCATTATGGGAAGTAAACTGATTAGCAGATGGCTATTAATTTTTCCCCCTCTGTCAACTCTAATAAAATAGAAATAGAAATCTTACTTCAATGAACATTCAAAGAGCTCTCAAAAAAATCAAAATTCACATTAAGTGCATGGTTTTTGAAAATGAAGTAAATTAATCTTTTAAAAAGGAAGTTTGTTTTTACACTTGAATGATAGCGTGCAATATGATTAAAATACATTGATGTTCAAGCTTTAAAAAGATGATTGAAGATTAACTTAGACATTGGACCCACTTAGCTAGGTTTTACCAACTGAGTGGATATTCTTCATATTACACAAGTGCCATTTCTTGACTTTATTTCACCTTAGTATCTTTATCACCATGGCAAACCACAATAGGGTGTTAAAGGATAAAAAAGTCAAGTAAAAAGTCCCACTCTCAGCTTGCCACACTCTCTTCAAGGCCAACAAGTTGGAAGCTTTTGCCTAGACTTTGCTTTCACATTTATGCAGCATGCTGTGGAAGGAGCTTTTGAAATAGGCAGGAAATAGCTTGTTCAGGAGGCACTCAAGTGTGTGCTGCAAGAAGAGTTAGAGATGATTTGCCATTCTGAATTTGTTGTTCCCTGCCTTTCATCTCCCACCATTTCTCTGCCTGCTCTACTTTGATTATGAACACTTATTTGGGTATCCTCAGGATAGACCAGGGAGGTCTCAGCTGCAAGGGCCTTCCCAAGGGCAGCATAATGCAAACACAAACAGCTCTGCAGGGGATTTACAGGACTAGAAAAATACATTAAAAGTCTTTTCGCTGTAAGCTTTTGGTCAGAAATCACTGCAGAGGACAAAAATCACCATTGCACTGGTGTCCTCTCCTCCAGATTCAGCAGATGCTGCTTTAATGACAATGTGATCCAGCCTTACTATAAAATTGTACAAAAAAAATACCACGACATTTCAGTGCATTACTATTGTGTTCTCACAAAAATGTATGCCCTCTTGATGCCCCAGCCAGCACCTATGCAAACTACCATCAGCAAATACATTCTCCCAGACTCAGAGATTAGGGAAATTATAGGCTACAATAATTTCCTTCTCTTCCCAAATCCAGCTGTCAGAGCAGCAGCTCATCAGGCTCCAACAGACCAATGAAAAAAAGTATGAAAAATAACTGTATTGTAGTAGCAAATACATATTCAGACCAAATAGGAGGCCTGTGGAACAAGGCACATAGTCCAGGAGAGTTTACCTCTCACTGGGAATATGCCTCTAGTCAAGAAAACACTAACATACATGTAAGACATTGCAGTCATTGAGCCTTAAAAATATTAAATGTTTTCCTGAACAGTTTAAAGAAGAAATAAAGTATTCTCCACTATTTTCATTGTTTATTCCAGAAGAAGTTTCCTTGATTACAATAATACTGTTTGTGTTATAACTGTTTGACTCATGGCTTGAATTTCCTGCCATGTGGAGTTTCCCCAAAGAACACCTGGAAATTATGAAATAAGAATTTGTCTTAATGGCCATTTCCAGTCTTGCAGTAAGGCAAGTTTCTCCTAGAAAACACATGATAAATTGGTATCTAAAAAAAATCCAGTCAGCTATTAAAAACACATTCTGTATATAAGAATAAGATCTAGACATTTCATATCAACCTCTTGGTTTGGAAAGGAACTGGACGTGAAGTCCACAGGGCCTGCCAGTTCCCTTCATTCCCAGTATGTTCCTGGCCTTATTCCTCTGATTCCCTGCCTGGTAATATAATCACTGCATCTCAGCTGGCAAACCCACACTTTGTTTTTCAAAGCCAGCTTTGCCTGCCATTCTCAAAGTGCTCGGCTCCTACCTCAGCTAGAGTTCCAGAACTAAGAAAGGTTTGCCACCTTACCCCCATGACCATCCCTTGAGTGGCTGCCTAAAGCAGGCAGGTCAGAGCAATTTTCATCCCAGACCATCAGCAACAGCTCCCAGTCCCTCCCAAGGAAAGCTCAGTCAGGATCCCTCAGCCCCAGGGAGAAGTGCCTGGTTATGGGACCTGGCTCACAGTCCACATCACCAAGTATTTCCCTCACCATATAATGCAAACCCTGCAGGGCTGCTCTAACACCCTGCAATTTGCATGGCTTCTAAACTTTTAGGACTTCCTAGTTATTTCACACCAAGAGAAAGAGTTAAAGAATTTTAGAGCCAAGAGATTGGATTTTTACTGTGTGAAATGAATTCAACCAAACACTGCAACCCAGTGGAAGCTCCAGACCTCATCAAATGAGCCCCTACAGCAGATAATGTCTTTATAATCTGTTTGATGCTCTGATAAATTGACTCTTATTTACTGGCAGGGGGGGAAAAGGAGGAACTGCACTGATGCTTGCTTGAAACAAAGTATTTTGAGATAGAAGCTATTTGTGTTTGTAAATGCCAGAAAGCCTCTAATTTAGAAACACAGGCAGTTCCTTTCTATTTCAACTCCATAAATCTGTTTGTCTAATCCTGGGATACTTTGAGGGATTTTTATGATAGGCCATGTGTATATCATTCCACTTGCCTGCACAGCAAAATTTGCTTGAGTACACAAAACATATAGCAACTTGTTGGGCTGAGTAATAGTAATAATCCATCTAATCACAGTCAATTCAGCTGCTGGTTGCTTATGGGCATCCTTTACACATTAATTTAAAGACTGAATAAGCAAGATCAGAGCAGCTATTTAACAAAAGCATGCTCATAAAGCTCCCCTAAGCACCCAACACTCATTTTCAGAGGCTTGTGATCTGGGAGCATGCTTTTAAAACAAGTTTACCAGCTTTAACCTTTCTGCCTGTCATCAGAAACACAAGTCAGGAGAATTTTATTTCATTTCTTACTTAATGATACACATTTCTGAACACTAATTTGGGCATCGAGAAAAAGGACATGTACACACAAACAATATAGCGGGGTTTTTTGGTTTGTGGTTTCACTTTTTTCTGAAATAAAGTGTGTATTGTGTCTACTCCCCAGTCTCAACTTGCCTTATTTTCAGTCAAAATTACCCCAGTGAGGTGATGGGAAGGCACAGGAGGTCTAGGGGGCACCCTCAGTCTTTCATTAAGAAATATTTCTTGTTTAAATACGTTTGAGCAGGAAAACCACACACATTAACTGGCTGAGGTTTTGGCCCATAGTGAGTGCCCACTTTTGTTTCCAGCTTGCACAGAGGTGTATGGCAGCAGAGGTCACAGCAGGGAACAATTCATAACCCACCTAAACAGGTCACCACTGCAAACCCTCACTGCTCAATTAAACCTGGTGACTGCTGTCCCTTACATTATCACAACAGGGAAAAGAAGCAGTGCATGGTCTTGTGGCTTTAAAGGTGGATGTGCAAGAACTAAGGAACAAACTCCCCCAAACTGGCTGGAAATAAGCATTCCCTGTCCAGTGTGTCAGGAGGTGCTATTGCAAAGTACTAAACACGACTCCAGACTTACATCCAACCTTTTGCCACAGGCAAAAGCATTGAGAAGATCAATTGATTTGTCCCCCAAGACAACAAAACAGCAGTTTGGTTCCAGGAGAAGGTGTTCTCATTTCTGGAACTCAACCCTAAAGGTATAAGAAAGCCAGCGTCAGAAACCCCCTCAGCCTTTCCAGGAGGACCATCAGAGGTGGGTTCTGTGAACACTTGCATGGATATGAGGGCCTAAGAAACACCCTCCACTGAGAAAGAAATCTCAGCATGTGAGAGCAGAGAACAACTCTTCCCAAGTTTTTCCTGGCTTTTTGCTTTAAAGGCTGAAGCAGTGAATGCAGTCAAAAATTGCCAGAATGAAAACCAGGTACAGGACAGAAAGCTGAGTGGAAGTGTTGGTGACCACAGATGCCTTTGCATGACAGCAGCTTTTCTGCAGGGTGCCTGTAACAACCCCAGCAAAATGCCATTCAAAAATCAGGACTTTTTTTGATACAACTTACTGATCAGTGAATTGTTTCCCTACTGACCACAATACCATCACAGTAGGTGGCTCAGGAAAGCAGACATCAGTGGAAGCCATGGTGTTAAATCACTGATCAAAGCAGGGTAGGGTGTTTTATTGGAATATTTGTTGTGAGAGGTAGGTATGCATCAAAAGGTCACTTGTTTAGCTCCAACATCACATGCAGAATCTAAACTTCAAATTTTCATTTGGAAATTGCAGTTGCTTGCATACTTTCCCCTCCTAACTGGAAAAGAGATACCAGAAAAATTTCTTGTTCTTCATAGAATGCTACCTTCTTTTAAAAACACTTCTTTACACAGACTAAGGATGTGTTAAGTTCTTGACTATGCTTCTAGTTAATATAAATTTGGCTTGTCACTGTAGCATTCAAATTGTTGTTTATAGAGCAGGAAAGTCTCTTGGCAATGAACTCTGCTGATACTGGCTAAAAAAAATTTAGTCTAGTTATAATACATGAAAAGTTATCACCTTTTGATCAGTAGAGATTATTACATCATTGCTATTCTATATTGCAACTGGGTTTCTCAAGGAGGCTTGTTAATCAGCACAAGCTTCATAATATTCCAGTTACTATTACTGTACCACAGTAGAAGTAAACAGAGATTAAGAAACCAAGTATCTTGCCCTCAGATCCCTTAAATAGTCTGAGGCAGATTCAAAGTGTTCTTTATAGCAAAGAAAAGGAAGGCAGCTTAACAGCTAAGCACCAGATTGATACTTGGGAGATCTGAAGTCACTTCTTTCCCATACACCTTTTGTTTTGTGTCTGGCACGCTTCCAAATATCTCCAGGTTCATCCTTAGTACAAGTGGGTGAAACTAATTAAACAGGAGCTAGACAAATATAGAAACCATCAAAGTAACCCAGCCACGCACAGCCCAAGCCAGTACTGTTTGTGCAGTAATGTTGTTTTTCATATGTAAGAAGGGAAAAATAATTCCTCTTTTAATTGCCAACTGCTTAGTCCTGGACAATAGGAGCTAAAGCACAGCTTAATCCAAGGAGATTAGATACCACCCCCAGTGCAGGTACACAAAGCACCTTAGTCCACCTATCCTTTCAAAGCAGAAAATGACTTCACATCAAGGCAGTTTGGGAGCCCTAAGAACGTGGGCAAGTTTGTGCTAGTGCACTGTAACTTCACATCATGACTTGCTGCTCGTGCCATGTGGACTGTCCTACAGCCCCTGGTGAGTGTGCAGCTGCTTCTTGGCAGCAGAAGCATTGGGACACACAAGGAAATACACAGAAGGCCCTGCAGGAAGACTTGTAACTGCTGATGGGAATCAACTAACCTCTTCCAGCAGAGAGAAGAGAAGCTTTAGGATAAATGTCCAGGCCTGTGTGCTTCAGCAGCAGTGCCACCACCCCACCTCACGCTAATGGGGGAAACAATCTCCAGAAGCAGCAATATGGATCTTACTTAGTCTTACTGAATTAAAGATGTGAAAGCAGAGATGCAACAGCAGGATCTTGGCCTTAGCTCCACAACAACTTCAGTTCTGTGCTATCAATAGACTTATTCAAAAACTTGCTCAATAAGAGAACACACCTCATGCATGTGGGCTCCTAACACACTGTGCTGGTTTCAGGTATCTTTGATACCTTCCCAGGGCTGCTGCAGTACATATCACACATGAGTTTCAACTTCTCATTCAATCAGCTGTCAAATACATACTATACATTGAAATACTTTTCCTTCTCTGCAAGAAAGAAAAATTTAAGATTAACAGAAAAGACCCCTGGGTCAGGCTTACAAAAAGGTACAGGAAAGATTTGGCTTTTCAAGCTTTCCTGTACATGTTCTTCTGCAGCTCTCCCAGTATCACTAAGTCTGTTCATCTCAGGGGAATTACATTTGATAGCATATTTAGTTCACAGGACTAGCACAGTTACATTAAACAGAGGCTGCTGATAAAACATTACATCTCCCTCCCCCCGGCACTCCATTTGCCATGATGTAAAAAGCAGACACCCCATAGAGAAATTAATCAGAAAGAAGGGGAATGAATCTAAAGAGTGAAAATTAAAGACCCCATGACATCTACATCCATCTACTACATCCAGATGAAACAGTGTCCCAAAACTCAAGGATGTATTAAGATCCTTCCAAGAGATGGAAGGGGTTATAGAATTCTGCATATTATCATCAATATAAATTATAGTTATTTAAATGGAAAGACTTCTCTTTGCTCAGCACTGAAGCTCCACAGAGAACACAACATCTTTTGGAAGAAAGTACACTTGTTTTTCTCTGCAGACTGATGAAAAAGACTTCAAGCTAAAAGACAGCTGGCAGTATCAGTTTAACTTCAGTAAAACCACACATTTTACCTTCAGTAAGGATACAGCCTAAGTATCTACATTTCTCCCACAAAGGGAAATCTGAGGAAGTGTCTGTGTTCAAAAAAAAAAAACAAAACAAAAAAAAAATCCCACAAACCAACAAAACAACCATAATTGTTGTGTGTCCTCACATCTCAGTTCTTTCCTGTTTGGTCTAATGCCCTCAAAGCTTTTCAACACCAAAATTATTCCAACATAAGGAATACCTAAAACAGTTTGAAGGATTTCCCTTTATCCCTTAACCTCATCTGTCAGAATCCCTACAAAGACATTTGCAGAATCAAATGGTGCTCTATAAGGGAAGGATTCCAGATGCCTCAGCTAATAAATTTGGCTGAAATGGATCAACCTGCTTAGAATGTGACAGAAACAATCTTGGCTTTAAGTACACATGAACCACTCTAGATTTTGTAGTCTTGAACTTGTAGCACAGAGAATGGATTTAACCACCAAGGAAAATTGCAAGACATGAACAAAAGTGAATGGATTATGCAGCCTCCTTTAAACCACCATGCAGGTATGCAGGTTTTGTTTGCAACACCCTAACTAAATGCCAGGGTTTAAATTTACGATGCATGAGCAATAATACATGCAAGAAGAACCTCATGAACTCTTACAGACAGTACTACCTTTATGAAGCAATGCCCAGATTAGAGCTTCCTCAAAAAGGAATTTAGTAGAGCAGGGTTTGAAATGCTACTTTCAAATCTGCTAGGCTTGATTCAGGTAGACCTGGACTTGGCATGTGGAGCAGGGAGAGAAAGACCCTTAAATTAATCACATCCCTCCACAACACGGGATACAGAGTAAATATATCATCTTTCCTGTAAAGTTACATCACTTCAGGTGTTTGCAGATGAATAAGGCTAAATCAACCATGCAAGCCTACTTATTTTACCAAAATCAAAACTTAACTTCACTTTAAAGCAGCTCACTTCTTCTAGAGATGCATAGCAACCTTAAATCACTTTAAGGGAAATGGTAAAAATCCCTACAGGAGAAGAATCATAAGTGTAAAACTGCTTCTATTCTCAAAATACCAACATTATTCCAATTTGGCAGCTCTGGTCAGAGATCAGAACAGGGCCTTGAAAAATTATTTAAAAAGAATTAAAGTAGAATGAGGACTATATTGCATGTTCTTGATAGGAAGTCTCACACCTTCTGTCTCTCAAATGCTGTTTCTTTGCAGCAAGTGGCTGCACACCAGAAGATAGAAAATTGTAAGTTTAGTCAGAGCTAACTTTCAAGCCACATCATTATTTATTCAGACTGAAAATACCTTCTTACCTCTGGCTCTTGCAGATTGCTGAGATGAGGAGACTAAAATGAGGTCCTTTTCAGAAAGGATCGTTACATCACACTGAGGGTGGGAAGGGTCTTCTCACATATTAAAGAATCCTGTTCATATCCACAATTCAGTAAAAAAAATTTTAAAATTATATCATGATAGAGACTGCAACCAAACAGCAAGACAGACAGTGTTCCTATTAGCTGCTATCCATGCAATCCCACTGCTTGACAGCTGTAACAGCTTTGGCACAGACCTGCCTAGTTCACCTTTCTCATTTCATCTCTCCAAATTCTCCTTCTGTTTCCTTCACTTTCACAAGTTTCCTTATCTTTCTGCCACTGCATATGCAAAAGAAAGAAAAACTCACTGGCTGTCCAGGCCCCATGTTTTTCAGAAAAGCTCCTCAGCTCATAAGGAACCCCCCTGCCAAAAACAGCCCCCAGGATCACAGAATATCCCAAGTTGGGAGGGACCCATCAGTATCACTGGTTCCAGCCCAGTGCCCAAGCAGTTTCTGGTAACAATGCTACAGACTTTTCATTTAACAAATTGCTTCAGATGACAGAATCATTTAGTTTGGAAAAGACTTTAAGATCAACCAGTCCAACCATTAATCCAACACGGCCAAGCCATATCCTTAAGCACGACATCCACACATCTTCTAAACCCCTCCAGGGGTGGTTACTCCACCATTTCTCTCAGCAGCCTGTTCCAACACTTGACAGCCCTTTCCATGAAGAAATGTTTCCTGACATCCAATCTAAACCTTCCCTGGCATAACTTGTGGCAGTTTCCTCTCATCCTATTGCTGGGATGGAGAGACCAATGCCCACCTTGCTACACCCTCCTTTCAGGCAGTTATTGAGGGCAATAAGGTCCCCTCAAGTCTCCTTTTCTCCAGGCTAAAAGCCCCCAGCTCCCTCAGCTGCTCCTCAGAACAGTGGTACTCCAGAGCCTTCCCCAGCTCCACTGCCCTTCTCTGGACATGCTCCAGCACCTCAATGTCCTCGTTGAAATAAGGGGCCCAGAACTGGACACAGCACTCGGGCTGTGGCCTCAGCACTGCTGAGAGCAGGGGGACAATCACTGTCCTGGCCCTGTGGCCACACCCTTCCCAGTACAGGCCAGGATGCCACTGGCACACCCTGCTGGCTCGTGTCAACAGCACCCCAGCTCCTTTGCCTTTGTGCCATTTTCCAGCCACTCTGGCCCCAGCCTGGAGCACTGCAGGGGTTGTTGTGACCCAAGGGCAGGACCTGGCACCTCAGCTTGTTGAACCTGATACATCTGGCCTTGGGCTGATTGATCCAGACTGTCCAGAAAGCTCTGTAGAGCCTCCCTACCCTGCAGCAGATCAACACTCCCACCCAAATTGGTGCCATCAACAGCCTGACTGAGGATGCCCTCAATGCCCTCAACCTGAACATTGATAAGATGTTAAACAGAACTGGACCACTATGTACTAATAGATGAGACACTTGAGAGTAAATATTCCTTCCAGCATTACAGTGTAATAGACTTTCAACAACACCACCAATAAAATAGAAAACCCCATGAAAGCACCATGACTGTGACCAGGATTGTCCCAGACTTAATTTTTCAAAGTGATAAAATACATCTTGGGCTGTGGCAACACCAAGGTATCCCTTCCTACCACTGCAGGGATAGCAATGTGCATCCTGGCTACAGAAAAGAACAAGTCAAAAATAGTGTTCAAGTAACATCATTCAGTAAAAATGTTTATGCTACAACTTATGGAAGTTAAGAAACATTCCAGATACATTCTACAAATGTTATTAGGCCTTTTTTGTAAAAGATAGGAGGGGAAAGGATGAGAACACTTGTAACAAATGTTCATGACATATTAAGCCAAGATGATTATCTATGCTTAAATATTCTTTGGAGGATGTTGGTTTATTTACCTAGTAAAAGGCTTTCATGGACTAGATCTTAGTTCAGATCAGCATCACACATGCAAACACTCTGCAAAATATTAACTAAGTGAAATAAAACAAGATGGAAGTTTTCATACGTTTCTGACTTTGTATAATGCCAGGTTTTTCTAAGTTAACACTCACTGGCTAATTCTTGCCATTTCCCTCAATTATTTTCTACTACAGCTTTACAAACCAATAGGCATTATTATTACTATGGTTTCCTCTCTTCTTATGTTACCATCACAAGGACAGTGGGAGGAGACCTAGTCTCTCTACCTTTAAAAAGAGGTCCTGCTGCCATGGGCACTTGCAGAATTGAAATGCAGAGGGCTTTTTGCCCTTGGCACATTAAGCCATTCCCTAATACAGTAGGCAAACAATAATTAAGATAAAGACTTAGGTATATGAATAACTTTCACTATGCATTAGACTTCACTCAAGGGTTAATAATCTGCCCAGGGTTGAGGTCTGTGTGAAATGTCAGGATTTATCTGAAGCTATAAGGGGGTGTCTGTCCTAGCTTTCAACACCAGCAAATAAAACACCTTATTTTAACAAGATCACAAAGCAGAGCAATGCAATGCTGTTGCTACCACAATTTTCTGCCTGAATGTGTGTCTATATGCATAATAAAATTAATCATTTTGTCCACACCAGCTTTCTTCAGGAATGTGACAATATCCAATTGTAAAAATATCAGTGAATTCCTACCTGAGGCAAATTGAGGAGAATTCAGATTTGTTAGTGTTACAGTGATAAGAACCCTTTTCTCAGAAGCACATTTTTGTCCTGTAAGTAACATTTCTGCATTTGATTCAAAAACTTTTGGGCAGGTCCAGGCAATATTACACTGGAAGCTGTGGGATGTGGTGTATCTTCCAACAGCCAGAGTGAGGAACAAGGAGCCAAGACATACTTGCCTCACTAACTCATGTGTCTTTGCTTTTCCTCAGTTTACCCTCAGCAGCACTCTTCTAATGATAGCTTGCTTTAATATTTGCAAAATACACTGAATGCATGTCCTGTGCATGTAAATACACATACAACTGATTCCACAGCAGGGTGCTCAGCTCTCAAAAGTATTTTGGTATGACATGCAAACATAAGAAAAGGCTTAACTGAAAACTCTCCTCAGACTAAATACTTCAGTTCAAATTAGCAATTTGCATTGGAATACTTCACACCCACTTCAGGCTAAGTTGTATTTCAAACCAACATAACTTTTTACACAATGATGAGAATAAGAGGACACACATCAGCACTTTCTTCTCCCTTTAAGCACATTTGTTGGTACTTCAAAGCCTGCACTAAGAACAGGTGTATTTTGTAAACAAATTTCTATATCAACTTTCAAGACTACCCTGCAAAGTGATTAAAATATTCATCTGGTTATTATAAAGAGTAACATAAATAAACAACTATTCTCTTTTTTTTTTTCCAAAGATATTAGGTTGATAAATTAGGCCTATTGCAGAAAGACTTGAATTAGTCTGATTAGTCTCAGCTACTTAAATTCAGAAGCAGATGCCTCACTTTGGAAGAGTGGTGATTAAAGGCTGCATTCACAAAAAAAATTGGATTACGCACACTTAAGACAATACCTACCATTTTTCAGCTCTCCCCCTCACAGCAGATGGCCCATACAATTACTGACTTCAAAAAATTCTCACTAGAACTCCTCCAAAACTCCCCCCACTATTTGAGACAAAAGTATGAGCAAGTCAACACTATTTTCAAATGTTCTCCTCATATTAGGACTTATCACACAGGTCAAGAAAACCGTTCACACAGAGTTGTAAGTCAAAATACAGTGCCTGCACATTCCCAGAAGAGTCACCCATATGGCTGCTAGCAGCAAGGGAGAGGCAGAATAATAACATGAGAGCCTTGGCAGCAAATAAAATCCACATCTCACCCTCGCAGCACTCCAGCCAGCACCAGCAAGTGAGAAAGCCAGGACTCAGAGATACAAAATGGCTCATTATCTACCCCAGAAGGCACAGCACTGCCAAGCTGCTCTTTATCAAGTCCTTAACAGGTGTAAAATTAGCACTTGTTATTAAAGACAATGGAGTTACATGTATTGCCAGCAGCTGAAGAAATGTGCTAGAATTGTTTTCACCTCCCGTTAATTCAGTACCATTCAATAATGTGCACGAAGCCTGTAAATTAGAGAAGAGCCTCCTGAAGCATGGCAGGGAGCTAAACCAGTGGGTGAGCATCCTCTCTAAAACACAGGTGATTTCCTGAATGAAGGACTGAGGACCAAATCCTCTTTTTATCAATAGTGATGTAAGTTCAAACAAACTCCATTTACCTGAGTGCACTCTCAGGTAAACCTGTGGCAGCATGATCTGTAACCAGAATCTGGACCTGTCAGAAATCCTCATAAGCAAATGCCAGGACAGTGCTGTTTTCAGCTTTTCTAACCCCACAGAGCACAGATCGACTGGCTGAACCAATATTCTCTCTTCTCAGCTACTTACAATTCATTCCTGGGAATAAAGCAGAGAAAGGTGTTATTTACTGAGAAAAGCAAAACCCTATTTCAGAGGCATCTCATTATGTGCAGATCTCATTATAGGCAGATGACCTCAGGTTTAGGACAAGAAGTCACTGAATCACTCAGGACTGTGTAGCTTCATTGTGTATTTTTCTGTTCTAATACCATCCTCAGCTCTGAAAGCAAATTATTTCGATACATACTGCACACAGGAATGCATCCAGCTGCTGAGCTGTATTATTCAATAGCACTGTACATCTCACCACTCTCCCCCTTTCCCCAGCAACTGGGAGAAGGGCTAACCAACATCAAACAAATCTGACCAAGGACAGAAATCTCAGTGATAATTACATTCCCACAGGGTTTCATGAAAACTGGCAGTGAGACAGAGGAGGAAATTAACTCCTCCACCAAGGGGAGAGCGGACACAAGTCAGGAATCTCACTGTCCCTGTGGCAGCAATTGCCCAGGCAGCCAGCACACAATTTGCTCTGCACTAGCCAAGGTACAGGCTGCCTTTTGTCTGCTAGGACCATCACTGGGAGCGTGTCAGGAAATCAACTTCAGTGGCAGGGGTTTGTAAATCTGTAAGAAACCGTGCTACTCTCTGCTCCTCCTGCCAGATACCATGCACAGCCTGAAGTGCAAACCATGGGACAAAGCTCTCTTGCTCTAATGTTAATACTGAGTCTATTACTGGTGTGTGTGGGAATGGTGCTGGTCTAGTGCAGAACAATTGACTCAGAGAGAGTTACTAATAGCTGCAGGTTCTCTTCTGCTCTAGTGTTCTGCAGTTTTCCTACTGTCATTTTATGATGCAGTCAGAACATGTCTGAAACACCCAGTATAAAAAGCAAACTGTGTTTCTATTCAAAGGCCGCTGGACAAGTTCAGGTTTGGACAAAATGGGGGGGGTGGGGGGGAAACCCTGTTTGCTCAGGTATGAAACATCTTACCACTGTCCTTGGTTCATCGTGCATCTTAGAGGAGGCAAAAATCAACATAAAGCAAATAAAAAGAGCAGTTTCTTTTTATACAGAGCAGATCTCCAGCTCTTATTGGATTGATAGGTGTGGTGAGTCACCAGCACATTGCCAGGGCTGTCAAGCTGTCACTTTAGCTGGCTGCAGTACAAAGCTGAGTCCTTCCACATGGTCACCACTCCCCTCTCTGCGTGCAAATAAAGACTACAGCCTTTTCACTCCTTTTTCCAAATGCACGGGGAAATCTGTTATTTCTTCATCAGTCTCGCATCCCCCTGGGCAATGGGAGTGCTCATCATCTGATGCATGTAAATGCTAACAAAACTCCCATCTTGACATTAAACGGTGTAAAACCCTATTAAAGAGTTAAAAACCTATTAATGCAGTGTAGTAATGACAAAAACTGGCAGGTTTCAGGTGGGTCCTGCCATGCTGGCACTGACGTCTGTGACATTGCTCAAACTGGATCCGGGGCTTCCCAAAGACTGCGAGCTAGCAGGAGAACTTGAGTTACAGTCTGGTTGCCACAGATACTTCTGTCAAGCCGTGGAGCTGCTCAGTCATGCACTGACCCTCCCCAGCCTACGTGGGTGCACTTCGGGAAGGAAAAGCAGCAGCAGGTTCCTCGGAAGAGTTGGTGCCAGGGCGCTGCAGGCTGGCAAAACTCATCACTCATTCACTCTGATAAGATGATAGCACAACAAAGGCGAGGCTGATGCAACACCTCTGCAAGCACAGAGCCACGCTGGCTCCCTTGAAGTATTGCCACATTTTAAACCTCCTTACGAACAGCAGAGCTACTGCAGCGTGTTGCCGAGGTGGGCTGCAGCCAAATCACCCCCGTGCAAAGCATTGGGGGCTCTGTGTCAGCAGCAACACGTTGGCAGCCACCTGAAATGCATGCAAGAACTTGCACGGGTCCTCGAGTGCCTCCAGCAGCCCCACAGCTGAGTTACCATCAGCTGGAGAATTATTAACTATTAACCAGCTGCTTCCATGCAAGGGGCAGGGAGAGGGTTTGCCAGGGAGAGGGAGGCAGTGAGGCAGGGCACTGGCCTTTCCAAAGGATCCCAGGGGTTTGCATACAGTGCTGTCAGACTGCTGTGCTCCTTCCCAGCCTGGTTATTAACACTGCTGATGGGGAGAGGCCTTGGAGGACAAGGGCTGTACAGCTGCATGCCTGGTGCATCCAGAGCCAAGGTTCCTGGCCATATTCCCAACATGTATCTACTACATTAATGGATTTTATATCATCAGTGATTCAAACAGCACATCGATACCATGGAGGGGTAAATTTTACAAAAACTTTCAATCCTGTGTTTACAATTTACATACCTGAAAAGGGATCTTTGGTTGCTATGGGAAACCAGTCAGTGTGTTGTCAGTATATTGGAAGACCTTCCTTGCCTAGACCTAGGTAGATTTCTTAGTTCTGATTTTAAAGGAAAAATAAGTGAGACATGTCATTGAAGTTTAATGCTTTGATTCTATTTCAGAGCTTGGTTTGTGTTGGGTCACCTGTCTATCAAGGACAACCCCATCAAGTAACTTCATTACCATTGTACAACACCTAATGGCAAATTGCATTTACAGCAGGATTATTACTAAAGAAGAGCAGGAAGAAATGAGAGAGAGAGTTGAGATACTAAAGAGCAGATCAGAGACCAAGTGAGGCATCCAAAGAGGCAATAGCAAGAATAGACAATGCCCTTATGAACACTTAAAAACTGGGAAAAGGAGAAAACAGAGAAACCTTGTGTTTGCAAAAGTGTTTTAGAAAATTTCTACATCAAAGTTATACATGGAGGGGGTTTGCAAATTTTTTGGTTGGTATGAGGCTGAGCCAAGGCTATGTGACCAAGGATATAAACAGAGGAGCAACACACATCTGCCCTCAACCTTCTCCACTCCCTTGTGCTTGCCCAGAATGCACAGCTTTGCAGAGAAGTGCACAGTCCATGTACCAGCATTTTCTGACATTATGGATGTATTTGTAGACATGATTACATTTTCCTCCTTCTGTTTCTCTCCCCAAAAGCTGAATCAAAGCTCTCCCTCATTTCCTGTTGCATAAGTAAATAACATTATCTTCACTTTGAAAACTGAGCAGTTGGAAAATGGCACCCCATTGGAGCCTGTCTGCAGGGTTTCAGCTGCCATGGTGAACGTTTTGCTCTGTATTCAGCAAAAGACATTTGGAGAGACGTATTTTTAAGAACTTTTATGTGTCCAATTTGAAGGCAAACACAGTAGTCCACTTTGTCCTTCCCTCTCGTACCCTGTCTATTTAGGCTAAAAAATTGTGTTTGTACAGCACTTAGCCCCATGAGACCGAAGCCTTTAGGTACAAATGTAACTCATTTAAATGGTAATGTACAACAAAATGAGTGGCACCCTTCGAAACAAGCAGCATTTGTAAGTGTATCTGCGCCAGGTGCTGACAAATGGAGGGGCATGGTTGCAGGCAGAGGGAAAGGTCTCGGTGAGACAATATTTAAAAGTCAGTTTTCCCAGTCAAAGGCCAAACTCTAAAATGTCTGCTTATTTCTCTACTCCCCATGCCCTGAAGCACCGAGCCTGCCTCCCAGAGAGCAGCACATGAGGACTCCAAAAGTATTTCCTATACAAGGTCAGATCAATTAAAATGTGCTTTAAATAGAGCCACGTGAGCCGTGGCAGGAGCTCCACAGTCTGATGAGATCCTGACACTCTGAAGGGCAGAGTCTGAGACAATCTGCTGACCTCTGGTAGGAGAGCCAGATAACAAGGAGCAGGGACCTGCTTTTTCCCTGCCCTGGGACTGAAGGCTTTGCTTCTTCCAGTCACCTAATACTGCTTTAATACCAGAGATGCCAGGAGTTAATTAGTGACCTGGTTCTTTTCCTACTGAAGCCAACAGCAGAACTCCAAAACCAAGTCTTTCAAAAGTGAGGGTAAGCTCTTTTAGCTGTCCCAGCAAGCCCAAGCAGGAAAGAAGCTGCTGCTGTCCTTTTCCAGACCTGATAGGAAGCTCACAAAGAAATGTTTACATTAAAGAAATAAATTAAATAAACCTTATAATGAAAACCTTGGCAGAGTCAAATTGTACAGTTCATGACAGGGCCTGGGCTGTCTGCCTGGAAGACAAAACAAACCTGTCTCAGAGAAACCTCCTTACCACCAAGATTTGAAAGATCCTAGTCTCAATAGAGAATATTAATATAAAAGTGCAGCAAGTGAATTATGCTACTGGATAAGTGTTGATGCAATGGAGAGATGGCAGAAATGTTATTTGTGTCTGCTGTAAGAGCATCCCTTTACTCTGCACCCCTGCAGTGAGATGCAGTCTTGTGATACTTGCCCTTCTCTCTCATATGGGGGTCACAGGAAAATACTGAAACCAGGAATGACCTGTCTCAAGCTGAATGCAACATTCAGAAGCAAAAGACATATAAAAAAAGGTTAAAAACAGGCTGCTGAGAGAGTGCATCACCTGGAGTCCCTGCATGGGTTGCTCTGAAATATTCCTCTCCTCTTGGCTCCATGTTCCAGCTGTCCCACCCACCCTCTGCTTGTGGGGAGGCTCCTGGGAAGGGAAACAAGGAGTGAAGCCATCGGCTTCCCTGTAAGGTCACCATCATGCCAGACACACCCTGTCATCCAGCAGTTCCCCTCAGGTCTGATAATAAATCTCTGAGCATTTGCACTGTCAAGGGTTATGTCTCATTCTGTGTATTCCACAAGTGTATTTCTGCAAGTTAAATTCTGCACAAAGCCATGAGAAGCTACACACAGGAGCAGCCTGGAAGGCAGTTTCTGCTTTCTAATTTGCACTTGTGATATCATTGCACATCAACAGAACTATTCTTTCCTTTCTTCTAAATACCACTGATAAATAAAATGTTTTAAGCAAGATTTTCATCTGGTGAAAGTCAGGGTAGCTCTGCTGAACTACTGCTAAAGGAATCTACACCATCTGAAGCCCCAGAGGAAAAAAATATCCAAAGCAATGGGATATAAGCCAAAATTGGAGTGTTTTGCTGGATACAAACCAGATTTACTGGCTTGCTTAAACAGGTGCCTAAGTGTTCTAGTGAACTGGGTCCCAAATATGAAACCATTTTTTATTTATGTCCACTTCTGCCAGCTTGGACATCTGATACAGAGGTCATGTTATAGCTAACATTTTTGTATTAAACCCTGCCTATGGCCACACTATAGAACAGCTGCCTGTGGAGTTATGTTCCACACATAACTTTAAAAATAAAATGCAAGTGACTGGAAAACGTGGGTTTATAACTAGAAAGAGAATACAAGGGTACCTTGAAATAGAAATAAATGAAACATTTTCTGCATGCTGAGAAAATAACTCATAATCCTATATTTCTACTGCATTCTCTTTCAGTACTGATGTTTCAATACTGCAGTTACAGTGTCCTGGAACTGGTTAGACCAGAAGCACTGTATGGGAAAAGGGTTTACACATACATTACACAGGTTCTTGTCTACAGAGCATCTTACTTCTCTGTAGGGAATCTATGTTTGTGCTAACTGCAATTCCAAATGTTTGTAGCAGTGTGGCAATGTCCTCGGCTGAAATGCCATCTCCCAGTAGTTTTATCTATTGAACCATGACCATTGAATGGGAAAAGGCAAAAATAAGCTTGGAGACCATGTCCAGAACACAAGATCCTCCTCACTTTCTCAACTCCAGATGAGAGTGCTGCTTTCTCACTTGATTTCTGTTTATCTCCTCCTGAAATAGGCCTGACCATGTGGGAACCTCTGCTCTCCTTATCCCTCACACACAGGCAAGCTCACCTCTGGCCTCCCTGTGAAACCCAGTGAGATGTGAAGTTCGAGGAAAAGGGAATTTAATCTTTAAGCTTTGAATCATCATTGCACCGGTTCCAAAAAACCCAGCAGCTGTCAATACATGTTTTTCCCTGTTGTTGGGAAATAGATGTGAAGTGAGCTGCTTGATGAACTGGGCCATCAAGGGACCTAGAAAGTGGTGCCCCAGCAAGGAGAAGGTAAGGGATGTCATGGGAAGAACTGCAAGCAAAGGAGAAAGAATTCCAGCATGAACTATCCCTGCCAAAAGTTATTCAGGCAGCTCTCCAAAGCCAGTGGGTTTCTAGAGTTTTTATTTGATACCGTAACAAGCTCAACACAATCTGGTGTTTAAGTGTGCAATTTAATGGCTATTTTAAATCATTAAATTTAAATAGACAAGGAATGAAATAAAGCATCCAGCTTAATTTTGAAATTATCATCTGTAATCTGATATAGTTAAGTGTTTCTAAAATAGACTGGAATAATAAACTAAGTATATATTTGTGTAAGTTTTAGCTGGACAGAACCGTAACAGCTAACACAGTAAGATAAAAGATTACCTCAGGTCTTGAGATATGAAAGATATTTTCCTACCCCCAATTACCAATAAAAAACAGTATTTGCATAGGGAAAACTCTGTATTTCATCCATCAGTGCCTCACCTTATTTTGCATCTCAGGCTTGCTTTGTGCCACCAAGCCAGAGGCTAAATGCATTTAATATGCATATTGTTGCCATGTTGACATGGAACTCAATAGCCCTGAAATGTTTCATTTGTTTCTTTGTGGCAAACATAACCATAGCTAGAAATGAAGGAGAAAATACCAAAGGATGCAAGTCTGATCAGCAAACACTATATAGGGGAATATTTAAACAAATTATCAGGTTTATGCAAACTGGGATGGATGATGAGCAGCTTGATTTTTATTTCAGAGGATGGTAATATTGCCAGAGTCAGGGAGAAACAATGAAGACCTCCAAGGAGAGGATGAGGTGGCTGGCAAATAAATAAAAGAAACAAAACCCCTCGGGTCCATTCAAGATGGTATTAGAGGCTACCTTGAAAAGAGTGTCTGCCCAGCCCTGCTGGGCCCAGGGCTCAGAGGTACCACAGGCCAACCCATCCTGCCACAGCACCAGCAAGATGTGCATCTCCAGGGGACAGTGCAATGGCACCAGTGCACAGCCCAACACCAAGTGCAGGGCTCCTCATGAATACATTCTCCTTTTGCCATCATGTTTGTGGAAGTTTTCCCTTTTGCTAATAAATATTTGTTCCTCGGCGTGCTGCTCCTTTTTTTATTTCGATTGCATCTGTTTATCTAATCCTAGCTCTGAAAAAAAACAATGTCTTGAATCACTATATGAAGAACTGTGACTTTCTGCACACAGTTCAGTAAATTTAGCTGGAATTTACAAGTTAATAAATATAGCTGGTATTCAAGGGTATCAGCAAGGGGATCCTCTAGAAATTCTAGATGCCATATTCCCTTGCATACAACCCAACACAGAGACAAATGTCAGTAAACAAACATGGTGCACCCTTCTCCAGGGATAAGTCAGAGGGATAGAGAAGGGCACTCCTTGTAACCCATGCAGTCAAAAAGCTATTTAAGCATCAAACTCTTGCTCTGACTCTCCCACTTCTCAAGCTGCAGAATGAGGAGGAAGGAATTTTCCCCACCTCCCAGGTCTCTTTTGAGGGTAAGAAAACAGTGCATGGATGCCATGCTGTTGGGGCCACCTCAGGAGAGGGGAAGAGGGAGGGGAGAACTTCACACATATCAGCCTTTTGGCCAAATGGCTGGAAAACACTGGAGATGGTGTCACAAGAAGCACAAACTTTACATCAACCCTGCCTGGGGAGGCTGAGGCAGCACCAGGAGCTGAGGACCAGGCACAGCTGCTGTCCAGCCAGGGAGCAAACACAGCAGTGTCACAGAGAAATGAATGGGGTGGTTTTGCCATGATGGACCTACGGGGCCCAGGGCTTGATTCCACTTCCTAATTTTCTTGTGCTTTCACACCCGTTTTTAATTGCTTTTTCTCATCAGGGAAAACAAGTATGTGAGCTGCAGGTCTTTGTTCTGCAAACTATCAAGTGCTAAGAGAATATAAGTATTATCATTGCTATTTATTTCACCCTTTGGTGTTTTGTCTCTGTTTCCTGATTGGTTTATGATGACAAATGGCAGAATTCTGTTCCCAGTTATCCACCTCTTGGGCAAAGAGACAGTGCAATGTGACATTTAACACCGTGTACCACAGGCCATCCTCTCTCTTTGGAACATTAAAATCATATACACTGCAAAAAGCACTCGTAACAATAGATGTATCTTTTATTCACAGATAAAAACTGAAGCAAGCTGTTATAATACATATTTATACAAAGGATTTGAAAAAACCATAAAAAGGAAGATGATTAGAAAATATGATTCATTATGAAATGTGGTATTACATACACTATTAAACCTTTTCAAAAGTATTTGTTTGGCAACAATTTGTCAATAGTTTCCACACTTAAGTGGCCTCCTTCAAAAAAGCACAAATCTCATGCAGCATGTATAAACTTGATCCTGAGGGTTTGCCTTCCTTAGAAAAACTGTAAAAAGATATACTATTTGTCTTAAAAGTTCAAAATGCAAATGCTATATTTATAGTCAAAACTATATAAAAATATGGACCTAACTTAACATTTACAAAAACTTTTTGCTCCCTTTTTTTTTTTTTTTTTTTTTGCTTGTTTTATGGTTTTGGTAATAAACATAATTCTCAATTCCTGCAGTAAGAGAGGAAAAAAGAAAACCAAAACAAACCACAGTGCCCTTTGTAGACTTCCTCACATTAAGTTTACGACTTCAAAAAAGACCAGGTCGGTGAAAAGTGAGGTTAGTAACCAAGGAAGTAGGTAAGCAGTTAATATATATCTATATATGTATATATAAAATGGAAAACAAACATTTATTTTGATCTGAAAAAGTAATAATACAAAACCTGAAGGTAAAACAATCATCTCAAAATGCCATAATACTCCTTTTCAATAGATAAATGTTCATAAAAATATCTTGAACCCTAACCAAGAAAACAATTATAATACAATTTTAATTCTGCTACATAAAACAGCTTTTCTATGAAACAAGAAGGCAAGTTCAGGTATGAAAACATAATTTACTTATTGCTTTTGCTACAATGTTGTCTGTTTTTTACATATAGTCATAAATACACTATACAGTATAAAATATTTCGTAGGAATACATTTTGTGGTCTGCTTAGGTTTGCTGGCTTTAATTCTAGCACCAAATACAAAAATGAAAATCAAATGAACTTTAAAGGCACTTCCATTTCATGTTTGTTTGTTTGTTAATTAACATCAGGGTTTGTACTAAATTTCTTCAATTCCCTCTGGTAGAAGCAATACTTGATCCTACTTTTATCTTTGTACAGCTCAGGTCACTTTGAGGCACCAAATGATTTATGAACATTCCCATTCCTCAGCTGTTCCTCTCTCTTACAACATTCACTGTTGCTTTTTAAGTCTTCACCTTTCCTCCTTCACTTCCCAGCTACTTTACCCCTTTACTTCATGTTGGACAACCCAGCTTCACTTCCTTCAGTCCCTTGAAAAACCTCTCTTCAAACCTCCACTTCCCTCACTCCATCTTGCGCATCCGTTATTCCGATATCGAAACACGTCACTATCATGATATGTGACTTGCACAGATTAACACACTGCTCCAGTTCTTCTGTCACTTGTTCCAGTGCCTCCAGGTACTCCTGTGACTCCTTATCAAGATCAGGATCCACTTCAACTGTCAGACAAAAAAGAGAAACAGCTTATCATAAAACATTGTTCTATCACAAAGGAGTATGGCAGGAGTACGGTTATTTTACTCTACATATGGTAGAGTAAAATTTAGTTTCTCTTGAACTAAGACTTTTATTTCCCCTTTGTTCAGCAGATGCTAAACTCTACCTTGAGGCTCCAGTTATGCACAGCACTCAGCCTGTGAACAAATCTCATGCCTCAATTTCCCAGCTATAACATGGATATGGAAACTATTTTTTCCTTCTTTGGAAACAAGAATAAAAGAGGAGTACACATTTAATATTAACAAGTATCACATTTAATATTAACGGCACATTTTGATGTTCTCTTCTGGTTGGTTTGGATTGGATTTTTGTTCAAATTGCACATTTGAATCATAGAGTATTTAAGACTCAATTCAGCAAAATATCTCAGCAAGTGATTAAGTTTTTCAGTGGGACTGCTGACATGCCAAAAACCTGTTAGAGGCTGATCATACTGCTGTTTTTGCAAAATACTTACAGTCTTCTTTCCACTTATTTGGATCCATCATCAACCTGCACTTTGTCTCTTCCAACTCCTCCTTCAAAAATTCATGCTTTGCCTTTATTTCTCTGATCCGCTGCTGGCGCCTCTCCAGTATCTTCAGCTTGGTATGGAAATACATCAGACCCTTGTAAGACACAGAAAGACCATGCCATGAATTTTCCTGTTGTGAGCTGGCCCATAACAGTCTGACACAAATTGCTCCCAGCTCACTACTTGTAAGAGTGAGCAGGTGGGTTGCTTTATTTGGTTGTGGGGTTGGTGGGGTTTTTATAGGTTTTTTGGGCATCTTTTTATTTGAAGTTTACCTTAATGAATTCTCACCTACAGGAACCACAAGCTACATCACTTGAGCATTTCTTGCACTTCCCTGAATTAGCAAACATCTCTTAATACATTCTGAAATTACTACTGTTTGTAGATAATTTTTTTTCCAGTAGTGAAAATTATAAACATAGCTCAATGATAATGTCAGAGTTACGGTTAATACTAAAACATATGAATTCTTATTTTCTTAAAAGCATTCCTACCTTCTCAACATCCTGGAAAGGCTATTACAAAAGAAATGGGAAAAAAGGCATCAGAAGAACATAGAATTCTGGTCTCTGAAATAGAATTAGCTGAAGTGTTCTCCAATTACAAGCAAGTTAAACTCGATATATCCCTGATTTAATAGAATCCTGTTATTTACATAAAGAGTTAATGACCCTATCGTTGAGGGAGGCTGTAAGGTTTCACCAGCCAGGCTAGGATTATGAAGTCTTCTCATAATGTATTCATTGGTAACTTCCATTTACACCATTAGTCATGTTAGACACAATTAATTTTAGACAGTAATCATTTTCATTTTCTGTGTTAAGGGTACCCCAACATATGAATTGAAAAATTAATAATTATAGTACTTTAATTGCAATCAATTTCCCGAACACCATTCTGGTATTCAAGCAAGTACTTTGTCTGTATATTGTAATTTAAGTTGTCTACAGTTGTAAAATATGTGCTGACCTCAGTTTCCTCTTGTCTGTGTCGCTGTAATCGTTCCACATCATCAATCTCATAAACTTTAATTTCAAATGGCTCTTTCAAAGTGCCTGGCAAAGGTGGTAGATCAACCCATTGGCCAGTGACACTGGGTTTCCTTCCTAAGGAGGCAGCATCTGGCAATGGAGCAGGAATCAGTCTACGACGCTGGAGACCTAAAATACAAAAACCAACATTCCTCAGGCTCTAAGAGACTAACATGCTGCAGAACATACTGCAGTGAATTAAAGCAAGATCTAGGTTCTCAGCATACTTAGGAAGAACTGCTTTTCTTGATCTTTTCTTTTTAGTAAAATACCCTCAGGCTGCTAATTGAGTTACTGCCTTGACAAAGTAGGTTTCACTTGGTTCACAGATGGGAGCAACAGCAGTTCCTCTCCCAAAGCAGATGTCTGAACATCAGTTCTTTATTCTCTCCTTGCAAAAATACTTTGCCTGGATTGATTTTTCTTTGGTGGACTACAATGGTATTCATTATCTTGCAAAGGCAATGAGATAGTGCATAATCAAAACCTAATACTGATAATGGCTACCTTATGTGGAAATCTGCTCCCCCAAGCAATGCTAAGATCACCACCTCTTTGCAAAGCTCACACAGTTACCTCCAGAACTACTACTGCTATTTTAGGGTGCTGAATGCCAGCAGTTTTCAGTGATTTTGTGGGATTGAGAGGCATTCAGAAGGCATCAACCAAGCTGCAACTTGAGCACCTCCAAACGTTGAGACATCTCACGCCTTTGCACCAGCACCCAGAAGCTCAGTGCCTGACAAAACTCACAAAATCTGGGAGCCTTCAATAGAATGTGCCCAGATTTTCCAAGAAAATCCTACTGCTCCATGATGCATCTGCAGGGTTCAAGTTTCATGATGCAGAGACTGAGTTATATCCTTCAAAAATGCTGATAGTTTTGATACAGAGTTGGCACTCTGGTGCCCAGCATTTTTTTGTGATTATTAAGTCTCTTTCAATTCTCTTTACAGTACATGTCTCAAGGATGAGTACATGCATAGAGCTGGTCAGGCAACATTAACAAGCCTGCAGTCCAGTTCCTAAGAAGTGGAGGGCTGAAGGCCACCAGAAACAAGCTGAAATCACACAACATGGCAGTAAGTATTAGCTGGCTTTAGGTGACTGGTGACAATAAATTTAGTACTTAATTGCCTCCTCTTATTTAAAACTAACTCAGAGGTGAAGAGTCTTGTTTCTTCTGCTCTTACAAAAGGGAGCACATCAGAAAAAGGATGTCTGCTCAAAGAACAACGCTGCCAAAAAACTTCTGGGTTGAGACCTCTACAGAAGAGTGCACGTTAAGGCTGTCAGATAAGTTCTGTCATGAACTTCAACATGAAATGAAGACAAAACCCCAGCAGGCATCCCCAAAGCAGCACACCTCCACTGATACCCCAAAAGTTACCTGCTTTACATATTCTTAAGAAAAAACATCCTTCATTCTTAATTTCATCCTTGCTAATTTCTAAGTAACAAGAACAAAATGGAAATATTTCCAAAAGGGGAAGACTTGCTTCTACTTCTACAACACCATTCTCACAACCCCAGTCCATTCAGCCTGAAACACCACTACAGCCCTATTGGATGAAGCCACACACTGTAACCCTGATCCTGTAACTGCTTTGGTGACAGGAAATCCCTCTGTGGGGGACACCAAACAGTTCTGGTCAAACACATGCAATAAGCAGGCAAACTTCATCTCCTTCCACTGTACAAGTCAGGGTCAACATCATTTCTAAGAATGAAGTTATAGGTTAAGGGGACAGGTTTACAGTGACATATATAGGAATGGGACCTGTCCTGATATCCAGAGACTCCAACACAGTCTGGTGTAACATAAGCTATTCCAAGAATATCTAATAATGTGCAAAGATTACCATTATTTTAGAATAATAATGGGTCTGAACTAAGTATTTCTCGTAAGAAATATTTGATGCACTTCCTGGTAAACCACATTTCATGCATAAAGCACATTATTTTCTCAAAGTCTACAGCATTCCAAAAAAAGTAATACATAATTTACTGATATAGAGCAATTACAACTGGAAAAAGAAATAGTTTGTCATTTTTAAAGACCTTATAAGCATTTCCTGGGGCAAAAACAAATACAAATCCATCAGTGGGTAATGCCTTCTCAATATGTGTGCAACTTATACAGCTGTTAATATTGATTTGTAGGAAAGGTTTAAGAGGCTGATATGCTATGGAAAGAGAAGTGCAGCAAACGTTGCAGTAAGTTTCCAAAATGATTTATCACTTGCTGAAACAACTCAGTTTCCTTGACCAGAAAGCACCATGAGATCAACTTCACTCATCTGGTTTTAGTGCTAGAACTGAGCAACGTGAGTGTCTACAGGGATTGCAATAATTGCCACTTCCAAACCAGAAGTTCAGATTCAGTGCATTGCTGACATTAGTTCCTCCTGTATTTCCAGCAGTCAGTATGGCCAGGTTGCTGAAGGAGGCTGCTGGTCATTAACTACATGGCACTGCTTGCCATGGATTCTTTAAAATACCACAGGATCCCAACCAGATCTGAGAAATGAATGCTGTAACAGCAATCATATGAGCCAGACTTTGCAGCTGACTACAAATACACTTGGCTGCAGCTGCACTTACATGAGCAGCAGCAGCAAAAGCAGTAAGGAAAGGAATCAGAGGCAAGGAAAGGGGACCTGGCTCCCATACACCCACCTTTACTTGGTGTGGTCAGACACAGTGAGCCAGAGTTGCATCTTCCAAGCAACTCTCCCAGTCAGTTTCCTACTGCTTATAGTATCCACATACACACCCTAAAATTTCTTAATATAAATGCTATTACAGTGCAATACTATAATGTTGGGATTAGCTGGTAGCATTAACCTAAGAGTTGCTGCACCTTACGCACACACCCTACTGCTCTGCCCCTAAGCTTTACCTTTGGGTAATCTAACACACATTCAGCAATCCTCATTAATTCACAAACTCTCTTCTCCCCTGCAGGCCTATTCCTTTGTTTCCAAACTATGGTCCCAGCCAGTCTCTCTGGCATTCCCTCCTAGCACAGACACCTAGCAGTAGCTAGGAGCAGCTCCTCCTCTCCTCACTGCCCTTCTCTCATTGGTCTTCCAGGATCACCCACTTGATCCTCACAAAAACTCATCAGCACTCTCGCAGCACCTCACTCTTCCCAACCCACTGGTAACACTGGCCTATTTGGGCCACCCTGGTGCTGGCCCTGCTGAGGGAGGAAGGAATGTCCCCCATCTGCCGGCAGCCTCCCTGCGAGGGAGGAGGCAGCAGGTGGCTGCCGGCACCCCAGGGCACCCACACCTCTCCTGCCCTCACCACCACAGCACCTGTGTCACACCTGCAGCTTTGAAGTAAAATAAATGACAAGTAGCTGCTGTCACAGCAATACACATGCACACACAAGCACAAGCAGTCAGTCCACCTCCGCGCTTTCAGTTCCCTCCAAGCCTCCTCTCCGCTCTGTCAGAGATGCCACAAAACACCTCCATCCTCAGGGATGCAGTGGAGCACCAGAAGACACCTGGCCACCTGCCCCCTCCTGTCCTACCTGTTGATCGTTTCTTGGGGGATTTAAGGCTCCTCATCCGACCCGGCGACGACATCCCGCTCTCGCTCATGGAGTCGTGTGCCGAGGAGGCGCTGCCGGTGGCCTCGCTGTCCCGAATCATGCTCTCATAGCCACTGCTGCCCCCGCTGTGGTAGAACAGAGCCGTCCTCCCCATGGCCGGCGGCAGCTCCCCGCTCAGGACGCTGCTGTTGTCACTGCCGTGCCCGCTGCTGTAGCGCTGCGGCCGCCGCGGTGCCGTTATCTTGCTGTACGGCGATGGCAGCACCGGCACTTGCGACTTCTCGTCGCTGAGGTTGATGCCGCTGTCGTTGCCGCTGTCGGAGTCGGTGGAGCCTCGGAAGTGTCCGGCCTTGGCAGAGCCGCCCGACACCAGCTCATTCACGCGGCTGTTGGCCGCCCTCATGGCCTGCTTGGTGCCCATGATGGTCCCGCGGCCCGGTTTGCTGCTGACAGGCTGCACAGAACGGGGGGCTGCCTTCCCACCAGGGGCCATGCCAGAGCCCTTCCCTGCAGGCTGTGCCAGGGACTTCACAGAGGAGCTGAGAGACTTTGACCCACTGGCAGAGAGGCCCCGGTTTTTATTCCCATTGGCTTGCACCTTCTGGTTAGCTGTGGGTTTTGCCTGGCTGTTTTTACCAGGCGCAGGGGCAGTAAAGGGCAGTGGTAAACCCACACTGGAAGCAACGGGAGGGACCCCCAGCCTGGGGACAGAGCGTCCTGCCCGGCTGTTGCCATTGCTCCCGCTGTCCCTCACCATGCTTGCTTTGGATCCAACTGATGTCAGGCTGTCACACCTCTCCAGAGACATGTGGCTCCCGTATCGCTGCACAGCTTCACTCTTTGATGCCTTCACCTTTAAGCTGGACGTCATCTTGGGCAAAGAGTGGTCGCCCTTCAAGTTCATTTTACAGCTGGCACTTTCACTAAAGTAAGAGCCAGCTTTCAACCGCAAATCTGCTTCGTCTTCAGCCTTTGGCAGGGCAGCTCTGGCAAAGTCCAAGCCACAGGCTTTCCCCCCACCATTACCCAGACCAACAGGTTTCTGTTCCAGGCTTGATTTTCGTACAGGAGGTGTTGGAGGTGTCGGCCCACCTGGTCTGGGCAACATGGTTGATTTCTGTGGTGTGTTTTTCTTTCCCAATGACGATTTCAAGCTGCCAGTGGCCAAGGGAGCATCCGAATTCCCTCGGCTCACAGACTCCGGCAAAGTACTGTTAGCATGTGACACTGGCATCACTCCCAGTGTGGTGGCTCCTCTCTTCAGCTGTGGCATCTTCATCACGATGTCTGACTTCTTTGCAGCCCCGCTGGAGGATCTGCAGGCCATTTCACAACCATCCACAACCCTCTGCGAACAGGCGAGCATTGTCTGTGACTTTGTTGGCCTGGATGCTGTGCCAAAACACTGGGCAGCTTTTTCTGGCTGCTTCTCAGTACCAAACGTGTGAGGTTTTGGAGACAGCAACGACCCTGCAGGTTTTGCTTCCAAGTGATAATCGGTGCGTAACAGCCAAGGATCTTCAAATATACCATGTGGATTCTGCAGCTCTTTATAGCTGAGGGCAGTATTATTGTGGATTGGAGAAGAGGTAGTTTTTGTTTTCCTAGGAAGACTAGAATGTATTGTTTCTATCACAGGCGCATCACGAGAATTACTAAATTTAATTTTTACTGGCTGATCAGTGACACAAAAAGCACTTTTTATCTGAGATGCTTTGGTAGTTTCAGAGGTTTGAGGACTTTTACTGATGCCTGAGGAAAGCTTGCTGGAACTCAAGCTTTCACTCTCCAGCTCAGAGAAACAAAATCCACTGTCATTCAGAGCGCTTTTCAGGGGAACACATAAATGGGATGAGTCCAAGTTGAAGGGTTCCTCGGACTTATTACAGTTGTAAGATGACTGTGCGACAAAACTGTCACTAGACTGGGCTCCATCACTTTCAATGGTACAAATGCTGACTTCACTAAGCCATGAACTGATGGAGGAACGTCTGCTGCTGGTAAAGGGATCCTTAGCAAAGGGCACAACAATATCAATATTTACACCAGTAGAAGTCTCCTGTGAGGTATAAGCATCAAACTCATCATTTATACTGCTGATAATACTGACCGGCCTCGACCCTGATGCAAGGGCCTGAAGGGAGCAGTCACTGTTAAAGCTAATGATACTGGAAGGTCTTCCATTATCCATAATCCCACTAATAGAGAGTTCTTCCACCACTGTGAAAACAAGTTCATCCTCTCCATTCAGCTCAACAGGCTGCTGCAAAGTCACTGTGGTGGTCAGTATATCTCGATCAAAACATTTCCCTCTGAATGCTGACCTGAAGCTGTGTACCTCTATCGCACCTGACTGACCCTGGGTGTTGCTACCAACCAGGAATGTGCTTCCTACAGGGTTTTGCTCAGGTTTGTTTCCTATCTGTTTGCTCATTCCCACAGGAGGAGTCCGAACTGCATTGCTATTGTCCAGCTCCGAATTCTCAGCTTTGGAGCTTGGGGAGTGTTCTCTCTGCTGTGGAGGGGGAGGTGCTGGGCTTGGCAAGGGTCTCTTCACATACAAAGACTTTTCCTTAGTGACACATTCAGTTGTGGCTTTATTCTGCTCTGGATTCCTCAAAGGGCTACACCTTGAAGTCTGCAGGCAATCAGTGATTGTCTCTCTCTCCCCCTCCAAGACAGAGTCTACTATTTTGTTGTCAGCTCTGTTCTGCAGCTTAGAAAGCTCTGCTTTCAAGTGAGGTGTGCTATTTTCTTGACAGTTGCCGTTGCCACCCCTTGGTGCAACAGCCTGGAAAGGAAGGTTATGTCCTTTTTTGGGAGATGCAGTTTCTTGTGGAATCAGTTTCTTAAATCCTCCACAAGGAGAGGATACTTTTTCCTTTATCAACTTAGACGGTGCATTTTCTGTACTTCCAGGAGCAGGACTACAACTGGACCCAACAGAGATTTCTCCACAGGCAAATTTCATGGGTTCCTCACTTCCATCAATGCACTCTAGCCTTTCCTGCAGTTCAGCAAAAGTGTTGCATTTGAAATGGTCCTTGTCAGAACTCCTACCAACAGCAGAATTGTCTTTATTTCTCTTCTTGTTTAGGGACGGGATAATGGGAACAAACTCTGGAGGACCTTCATTATCTGTCAATTCTCTGTCGGACAAAGCTGCACCATTGGGACCAACATAGATGACAGTATCACAAGACTGTTCACTGCTGGAGGAATAATCAGGATCACTGGATATATTCAGGACAGGAAGGTCAGGGTCAAGGGCAACAGTTCGTGGGTGGAATGGTCGCAAATGGGGCGGTCTCCGGACGTGTCCTTCTTCACACGAACTCTCTCCTCCAGACGAGCTGGATGCATACTGCAAATGACAAGTAAGGGAAAAGTTATTAAAATCAATTAATAAATAAGTATATATATGTACAGTAATTGAATTAAAAGCTCAGGTTGCAATATACTCTGTGTTTGGTGTATACTATCACAGCTACATCCAGTGGAAAAATATTAGAGGGGAAGGTAAATGAAAATAACATGCTACATAGATTTTACTGTATTAGTCATAATGTAACAATCACACCTTTTCAGATAATTTCCATTAAATATTATGCATGTCTTCCTCCTCAATAGTTTTATGTTCCTCCTCTATTGATTTTTAATTAATACTGATAGAAGCTTTTGAGATAGTTCCACATGTAAGCAAAGAAAGAATACGTGTTTGAAACAAAAAGAAGGGAATTTCAGGATTAAGGATTGGGGGCAGGATGATGGCTCAGTGCCAAGTCATTTGTCAGTTCCTCTCCTGAGATTTTATGCATTTTGTATTACTTCCTACAACCGAGAAATCCCATGTTCCCCCATCAAGAGGTTAGGAAAACTAATTTTCAAATGAATTAATTTCTGCTTGTTTGTGAACCAACCTTGGATTTCTTCTTTCTCATGCGGTGGATTCGCGACGCAAGCTGAACAGTGGTGAGAGTCTCTGCATAATTGGCTGGGGAGTCAGAAATGTGTGCAATCATAGTAGTCCTGCAGTTGATGTTCCCAAGTGATTCCCTCAACAACATTGTCAACTTGTTGTCCCTGTGCAAAAAAAATGAGAACAGCAGGATTATTTAAAGAAACCACCACCCTTTTTTGAAGAATTTTACACCACAAGCTGTGCTTTCACTCTCATGCACGTATGGTATGTGTAGATAAGAAATATGCTCCTGTTATTGACTATACTTACACTGTGTTTAAATGCACACATACAAAGTTAGCAATATTGTAATTTATCTGCCTGTGTATTTATAATTATTTTTTTGCTTAGAAAATTGTAAACCAATTGACTGTTAACTATCAGTTATCTCAGGCTTACGTCATACCACCCAAAAAAGCTCATGAGTGCTGTATTTTCAGCAGAACACACTTAGTACCTCGATAGTTACACTCCGTGAGCTCTATGCAAACACTTTTAATAAGAAGAAATAAAATAAGTCAACAGAAGTGGTTGAAAGAAGAAATCTCTGAACAGATATAATGATGTGAGATACCAGGACTATGAGTGTCACCCCAACTAATCTGCTTTCCATTCCGCCACTTGTGGTCTGCTCTGACATAGCAAAAGGGAAGCAGAACTTATCTCTGGAGGCTGTCCTGGTGATGCAAATCCTCCATTGTGGACAGCAAAGCTGACAAGACAAGTGACATTTTGTCCTCCACTGGTCTCCAAGACATCTTTCCCCAGGGGTCCCTGGAGGCTGCTTCCTACTGCCCCCCTGAGCTGGTCCAACCTGAGGGAACTCTTGTCATGTCTGGTCATTAAACCACAGTAGGTGACCAAGTTGAGATCTGCCCTTCCCTTTTCTAACCCATCCATCCTCTACTCCATATACAAACCTAGCAAGTAGCCTGAGGTAAATATCTCTCTGCCTAATACTGAAAGAAAAAGACACCTGTTGGAGATGCATCACTAGATAAATATGTGAAATGATATGATTGATAATGCATTATAACTTTGTGCTGCTGTTAAGACAAGCAGCAATTAAATTTAAGGACTGAAGGCCAAGTTCTGGTAAGGGTGCTTACAATGTGGCTGTTGTCTCTAAGCTCCCCACAGGTGTGTTTGACACAAAATTGTCATAGACACTCCACAAAGGAACACACCCAAACATTTGCTTCTGCTAAACTAATGCACAACCTGGTGGTCTTCTTTTTTTCAATTGAAAAGATGTATCATCCAAAAAGACATACAGAAATAACAACCTTTGATGACCATACTTGATCGACACTCTAATATTTTCCAAGATTTCAATACAATTTTTCCATTTGCAAAAAGAAGAGAAAATCCTATGAAATTTGGGTTGAATTATTCACCAATGTCCAGCTGGCTGAGATCAGACAAAAATTCCAAATCCAGGAAACAAGGAGGAGAGAGAAGGAAAGAAAACATCTTAGCCATTTTTCTCTCACTTTTTTGAACAATCAAACCTTCCCCAACACTTCACCCAACTTCACTATATGCCAACATACCATTTTTGGCCAAGTAACTAAGAATTTCATGCTACCTGAACATTTAAAAACCTGAGTGTCTGTTAATACAGACAAGTAGATGAACACATCTGTGTATCCGTAGGAGTGACCTTAAAAGAAGACAGATCCCTCTCTGACAGACTTTCCTTTAACTCCATGTCAGGTAAAGAGTAAATTGTTGATGTAATACCATTTCTCAGGTAACATCAGCCACAAATTTAAGATAATGCAAACTAGAATCCACTTACTTATACGGCACATGCTTGGCACCATTAATTAAGGCCAAAATGACATTGCCCAGGGCAGAGAGAGACAGACACAGAGAGCCTCCTCCATCTCGGCTCTTGCTCAGCACTTTTTCACAGCTCCCTAGATCAATGAGATGCAAACGACTGCGTCCTCCAGACACTAAAACAAAAAGGGGAAAAACAGTTGTACATCACGTTCTTGCACGGACTCAAGCCAAACCTGGTATTCAAAAGGCATTTAAATGAGAATAATGAATACAGCATGGGATAATGACCAAATTAATATTTAATTGTATGGAAACCAGATATTAGTCACAGCTACAAAAGTTACAGGTGACTCAACTGGCTTGAGAGTTCATTTTCTCTTTTTAAGTTAATTGCAAATTATTATTAAAACTAATGCAAGAACCACATCATTTACAAATTAACAATATGGTAAGAACATTCATACTTCCTCCTTTGCCACTCTTCTCCATGCGATACTGGTATATGTGAAGAGTAAAGAGCATGTGTGAATTCCTCCTATCTTCCTCCTCACATTCAGGCTTGCTGGTGCTTCTGGCAGCAATTGCAGCATCAAGGAAAAAGGCAGCTTTCTCTGCTGTTGGGGCCCTTAGCTCACTTTGGTTTTGAAGCTTGAATATAAACAAGAAAATGACTAATTAGCACAGGGGCATTTTTTTTTATTATTTTTTTGCTGAACATGCTAAATCTCCAGGGCACTAAGAGAAACAAATATGTACACCATGGGAGAAGGGCTTATAAATTAAAAGCAATAAATTTTTTTTACTGGCTTAAAAGTTGTCATAATTGTTGTCAGATGAAAGGAAATAAAAAGTAGAAGAAAGTCACGCTCAGAAAAATCTATGTTGTGATATTCATTATACCTGGGTTCCACATATTGGATCTTCTCTCAGATAAACCCCAGGAGACTGGCCATCCTGAAGGCTGCCAGTGGCTACTTCAGCTAACAAATCCTTAAGGTTTTCATCTTTGCCACTGATCTCCACAGCAGATACTCTAATAGAGAAACGAGTTCCAGTTTTTTCTTTACGTTCATTGATCAATTTGAAGAGCCAAGAAATTGCACAGGGAATGATACCGAGGCTTTGTGTGGAGTTATCTTTCCCAATCATAGTAAAAGATTTTCCTAGAATGAAAAGACAAACATAAACACAATTAACCTTTCCTGTACGAGTCAGTGTGTCTTCATATTGCCACCTGATATCACCACTGTACATTGCATGTAATGCCATGTGCTGCACAGATAAGGGAAAGAACTGATGCAAAAAATTCAAAGTATGTAATTAATAATCCATTACTATTTATTCAATTAGGCTTGCAAGTTTTGTCAGACCCACAGCAAATTGATGTTAAAAACATCTCTGATCTTTTGATTTTCATCACAGTGCACCAACATAAACTTGCTCTTGAATAAGCTAATCTGATGCTATATTTTACCTTTTCAAATTAAAACTTACAATCAGAGTGTAGAAATAAACCGTGATAAGTTTGCAAAGCTAATTAAAAAGAAATTCTAATCTATTCATATACTCCAGGTTTATTGTTCCAGGAGCTGACAGCATGTAATTACCAGACTGACATAGTAATTAACTGTAACGAATTTGGGAGCTCACCAAGCTTGACATGACCAAAGCAAAATATGCAACCATCTGCACCATTCACAACAGACTGGATTACTTCTGCTACTGTTCCAGAGCATACCTCAGCCTGAAAGAAAAATTGGAGACAAATAAGTGAAAGAGCATATACTGCTGTGGCTTTTACTATTCTTCTGTAATGAAATGAATTACTCAATATTTTTGAGGTGCAATATTCTCCCCATTTTTATGGCATCAGTCTTGTTACTTTACTAACTACGCTATCTTAAAAAATAATAAAATATACTACTACAGCCTAAAATAGTTTTCAATGCTATTAAACCTATTCTCTTGGAATATTGATTCCATGACTAATGTAGCAAACTGAATGCTATCCAACCAGGCTTCCTGCTGATATAATAGCTTAGCCAAGGCTATTCAGTAACAGTAGCAACTCCACTGAAATTAAGCTAGTCAGGAGTACTCACAGGAATTAAAAAGACATCCATACTGGAGAAAATGCATTAAGATCCCTGAACAAGATTTCATAGTATCACATTGTCCTCTTCCAGCAGAAAAATCATCATCAATAAAGAGAACTTGCTAAAATACTTGGTTGTGCTAAAACCAGTTTATCCACGTCAGGGAAGGTTTCAAATACACAATAAGATGATCTATTAAGTACAGCAACTGGGGCAGGGGAGGGGGCTGCTGTAAATATGTAACTACAGTGAAATGATAAGGCTCTGTTTGCAGGTGCATGGCAGCAAGCTTGCCTCCAGCAACAACGCCTGCACAGAAGGGGCTGCATGGCCAACCTCACCCAAAAACACCACAACAGGCCACCCAACTGGCCTGCCACAAGGAACTGAAAAGCCATCCCAAAGCAGGGGTCAGCAGCCTGAAGGACTGGAGCCAAAACCAGCAGAGAAGCAGGCTGTGACCAGCCACCTTGCAGCAGGGCTGGCAGCACAGGTAAGGAAAGCTCACTTCCAGTTTTGGACTGATGTTGAGATCACTGTTGCACACTCTTGCACAAAGACCTTGTTTGAACTTATGTAGGACCTAAAAACAGCTTTTGGATGTGGTTACCTGTGCTTTAGGCACTGATGTGTGTGGGAAGGTGTTCTCCATCTTTAATGCTTCTCTGTAACTTAGACTTAATAGGTATTTTCCTATCTACAGTCTGGGACCAAAAAAATGAAACAAAACTGTAGGAGAAGATCAGAGAAGGGGATTATGAACTAGACCTTGTCATATTTTCTCAACATTAATAGATTATTTTCACCTTGGATTCTTTGTGCAGTATTTTGCACCCTAATTTTTTTTCAGTCTTGGTGTAGTTCTTCAAACGCTGTTGAATTAGTTTTTCTTTTTGAAGCTGTTCTAGGATTTTATTTTCAGAACCAAAGATTTTTCACAGAAGGAATTATCAGATGACCATGAGTGCAACCTCACTGAATACCTGGCAGACCCCAATCCTCTCAATGACCAGCCATCCTGTCTGTATAGCAGATTTCAGGTCTAAGGCTACTACTGAATAAATGCTCCCTTTTGCAGGCCAAAATAAAGACATGCACCTCTATCAGCACCACCATCAACATTAAACAGTCAGTCAAAAACACAGCATTAACAAACTGGAGAAGGTGAAGGGGATATAAAAGCTCCCTGTTCCAGCACAACTATCCCCAAGGAGTTAGCTTCATCTGTCCTCCTAACAGCATTCAGCTTAACATTAAGCAGATGTTTATTTCCCACTGAAATCTGTGGGGAAGGACTTTATTTCAGCCCCATCAAATGGGTTAAAACCTAGCTGAATGGAAAACTGGATTTCAAGCTGGCTGTGCGTCTTTCTTTAAAAAGAAAATATGCAAGAAGGTAATTGAGTCAGCAAATCCATCTCCCCAGCTATTATTCTTTAATTTTACATCTCAACTAAACAGAAGATGTAAGAATTCACCCACTTATCCATTAATTATCATGTTTTTTCCAGGCATAAGCAACTCATTCACATAAAACTCCCCAGAAGGAGAAGGAACTCTTCAGGCAATCAAATGCAGTGGGCAAGAGGAGACTCAGGAGCTTTACATGAGTGACTCCAGTACCTGTGAAGCATCCTGGGGGAAAACTGCATCGAAGGCAAACATCTTTGGGACAGCAACAACACCTCTTCTGTGACCTGCATTGGAAGGCCCAGTCGCTGCGGGATCATAAAATGTGATTTGCTTTTTTCGTGGGTCTACCTTTAGGAAGGACATGGATTCAGACGTTTCGTGTGCTCCTTGAGAGGAACAAATCCTTACCATCACTTTCACCTGCAAGGATTCAGAAGAAAGCGACAACTGAAGTTCCCAGCTATAGATAAACACATGCAAAGCCTTCCTCCCAAACCCACCCCGCTTCCCATGATGTGTTTGTTTGTAATGTTTAGGAGTGTCAGAACAACCATGGGACAAAAACAGAGCCAGATTTTCCAGCCTGGGGTCTTCACTGAACTAATTAGATTTTAAAGCTGCACTTTCTCTCTTCAGTTGACACCATTCCAGTTTTACCAATTCAATTTATAAATGTCTGATCTGCAAGTATGATCCACTGTAGGTGTAACACAATGCCAAAGAAAAGAAAATTCTAGTCTAGTCTCCTGCCTTTCAAGTACTCAATGTGACCGAAAGGACTCTTCAAAAACCAGTCTGAATAACACAAGGCTCAGACAGCTACTGCATTTGAAATAAATCTAGAAACTTTCAATTTCTCAGTGATATTATTGTAATAAAAAAGTGTTTCTCTTACAACTGTCCCAGGCAGTTCGTTGCCTTTATGCTGTCATTGCTAGGCTCTTCAGTGGTTCATTGCAGATTTAATGGGGGGAAAAAAAGAAGAAAAAAAAACCAAAACCAAAACCAAAAACCACTAAAAGGTCAAAAAGCTTGAAAAGAAACCACTTACAAGGTACATTTCTATTGCAGCACTACAAATTATGATATCCTACACACAGGATTTTAAGACTAAATCTTTAGAAAGCTCCAGCATGCTAGCTGTGATTTCCAAAGCTGCTTATGGGAGCCAAAGACTGCGTCTCAGGAAAATTCAGCAACAGCTGCACACCTGCTTCTTTTAAGCTTCCTGGAAATCTTACTCTTACTTTAAAAATCTGTGAAATACTGCCTCACACCCACTTATAACCATTTATCCTTCTGAAATGCTCCCATGTCAGAACCAGGATGTTTTATACACCTTACACTGAAGTAAATTACTATTACAGGTGCAACTTCAACTCTGAACTGCCCCGCAGATCAGACTTCAGAGAAAAGCAATGTTCAGTCAGAATTACTTTTTCCACGGTGTATGAAATGTTTCAGTAACAAGCTGAACAACAGTATAATCTCCTTATCCAACTACCAGACAACTCTCACAGCACCAGAGTTAACCAGGTGGTTGAAGAGCCTCCATGGCTGTGATATACCACAGCTGGAACAATTTACATTTGCCCTGTCCACAGCACCCATCAGCACCTCCATCTTCTGCAACACAGCTCCTGAGCCACGAAACACCCACTCCTGTTAAAGCACATGGTTTAGTGATGGGCTTGGCAGTGCTGGGTTAACAGCTGGACTTGATCTTGAAGATCCTTTCCAACCTAGACAATTCTATCGTTCTATGAGTCAGGCTCACTTTTAGCCCTGAGCTGGATATTGCATGTGGAAGCTGGGTTCAAAAGCACTTATCTCTGATTAAGAATGATTCTCTATTTCAGTACTTTTTTTGCTAAAAGTAATCTTAAATCTGCCAAAACAATTTGACTCCTACTTACTTCATTTCAAGAACATTATGTCATTAAAATGGTGTGCACTTATTCCGTGGACACATTCCTTGTGTCTTTACCAAAAAAAATGGGCTTTGCAGTCAGCACTTCCCTGTCACTTCTGTGTCCAGAGAGATGCTGGCAAAGGAAGAACCAAAGCTGAAAAGCTACTGCAGCAAAGCACAGCATGTGAAAGGCAGGCAACAAGCAGAGAGAAGCGCAGGCTGAGCCACCCTCAGGGGCTGCCCCTCGTACCAGACAAGATGGAAAGGTGACAGCAGACACATCTGTAGCCAGTGTGTGCAGTGAAATGCAGTGCCCAAGCCAGGATGATCCACAGCAGCTGTGGGAGCAGCAGGAAGCACCATGCTAAACTGTCCCTGCCTTTATCAGCTGGGGAGGGCAAGTAATTCCAACATTTAAGTTCTCGACTGTTCTATTCTTCTACCTCCTTCTCTCTGTGGGGGCTAAGCTGCACACAGGCATCCCTACACAATTCCTCAAGCACCCTCAAAGGAAGTATTTTCCACAAAGCAGCTCTAAAGGCTTTCCCCCAACATTTTTTCCAAACAAAGAGGTTAAGAAACAACCAACCCTTCCTATAAACACTGCAGGAGACTCCACCAAGCACAGCAGCAAATTCTTCCATCTATTGACTCAAGCAGTCCCCTGATTCAACACTTTCTTTTCTTTTGCCTTTCATAGTAATATAAATATGAAAATACAGTCCCAGAAAACAAGCAAACCTTAGAATAAATGAAACAGCTGCCTCAAAAGCAAAGTGCATCAGAGGTGACACACTCAAGGCTGTTTCCCCATAAAAGCTGCATGAAGCCAGCTTTGTGTATTAGCCTGCTAGCTCAACCTTGACATGCTACCAAGGTGCTCATAAAAAATAACCTCCCTCAGGGCAAAAATAAAATAAAATAAAATAAAATAAAATAAAATAAAATAAAATAAAAAATAAAAAATAAAAAATAAAAAATAAAAAATAAAAAATAAAAAATAAAGAGAGAGAGAAACAAAACCTAGATATATAAATAGATGTAAGTGTAAATGCCCACTTCAGGGTCACTTGATTAAAATGAATTTTAAAATAGATGCTGTTTTCAAAGCACTTATCTAAACAGTCCTTTCTGTTCTCTCTTCCATCTCTTATTAGATTATAGCAGCCAGAGCTTGGATAAGAGGAAAATTGGTTTGCTCCTGACCTAAACAGCAAGTTACCTCCATCAGAGCACTGCTCCCCCTAAACACAAAGATGGCTTCACCCACAGAAAATCCTTGTGTGACAAATTAGCTTTTTAAGACCACCTCTCTGAATTAGAAAGATATCAAAATAGCTTTCCATAATGGATCATATCCCAAACTTAACAGGTATCAAGGGTCATCTTCATTTTTACAGTGGAACTGAGCTTTCAAGACAAATGGGAAGGGGGAGAGAAAAGCAGCTTGAGGGAATTCCTCTTTTAGTGCTTTTGTGTATAAAAGCTGATTTGCAGAGTAGAAAAACACTGATTTCACATTTTGTTTCCCTGCCCACTAAATCTATCTGTAAATGATACCTATCAGTAATTTGAGTTATAATGTGCCACAGTCATTCATGGTGCTGAGCCAGACTGATTTCACTCAGAAATAAAGCAGAAATGCTCATGGAAGTACCATCAAGCACAAAGACCACCCAAACATATCCCCTCACAAGAGCAAAAAGTAAGAGCAGGCAGATCCCAGGTGCATGCACATGCTCCAGTGTGCATAAAGGAAAGGTTTGGTGTAACACTGCTTATTCTTCTCACACTTCCTGCATGCCTCTGGTTGAAGACCAATTTTAAGTGACAGGTTTATACTCTCAGCTCCGCAGCTCATCCCAGTATTCTTCTGGAGTTAATACTGCAGGGAAACAGTACAGTGTGAGTACTAGAGAGCCTGCATGGCTCTTGCCTTAAGGATCAATTTAGCTGCAGCTTCTCCTGGGTCTCTTTATCTAGGTCTAGTACAAAAGGCATGCTCACCTGTAGAGACAGCAATATGTGGTGCAGGAAATCATCCAGAAACAAGGACTTGTAGGGAGGGGAAGATTCAGGGTAAATCTGAAAGTAACTTTGGCCCATAACTAGGGACAAAATCAGCAATGATTGCATTCTAATGCTTTTATTTGCTTATGAAAATGAATTATTAGAATTAAGCACAATTAATTTCAGGCCCACTCAGGATCACACCTTTTGTGTGTAATTATTGGACAATATGTCCAGCTTTCTGGGGTCACCTCCAGCTGCAGTGGTACCAGCTACTGCCAACATTTGTACAAAGCAAGGAAACACATGAAAAGGAATTTAGAGGAGAATAAAGAAAGAAAGAGGAGGAATACAGAAATGAAAGAATAAGGTTGAAAGGAAAAAGAACAGGTCAGGGGAGCAGGAATTGAAGAGAGCGAAAAGGACTGAGGGTGAGGGGAGAGACAGAGAGAACACAAAAAAGGAAAGACAGTACAAATTTGGTGACTTCAGAAAGGTAATCTCAGGCTCAGGGCAGCCTACCACTTTTATATCCCTTCAGGAAAGCTAAGACAGACCTCCATCCTGTGATGGGAATGACATACTTTGCTAAAAGTGGATATTATTACTACCTTTTTTCCCCCCTTTGTTGTTTCTTCTTCAATGCAGAGGATGATGCAAAGTAAAAAAGAATTACAAGTGGAAGTTTATAATTCTGAAGGATACAAGGCTTTGTACATAGACATTCATGCAAGCATTGAATACTGGAGACAGGCTCCATTTTAATGGGTATTTTGACAGAAAAAGAGGCTAGGTTTGTACTTGAGTTCAATTTCTGCAAATAAAAGAAACATAAATATCACAATATTTGCACGTTAATAACTTTTTTCTCAGTGCCTGAAGACAGCCTAAATCATGGAAACAACTGAAATATCTCATTAATTAACTGACTCTAATCTGGTGGGTTTTGTACACTCCATTACTGAACTTTTCCAAATTCATGTATCTGCAGAAACCAGGTCAGCAGAACTGCTGAAGGAAATCCTATTAAAATCAAAAGTGCTTGGGAAAAGAAGATGGTAAATATATCTTGAATATGTCATTACAAGATACAGAATTTAAAACAAAAAAAAAAATTAAAAAAAAAAAAAAAAAAAAAAAACACTCTTATTTGGAGAAGTTGTAGAAATGAGTGGCATAAGGTCAGAGGCCCCTCAGCCAGCACAACAATGGGTGTAATTTTAACCTTCATTGGCAAGGGTGAGAGAGAGTTTCAGAGCAATCAAGGAATTTATTTATTTTTTTAAGTTTATCTGTCAGCCTACAGTGGAAGTCAGGGCCAAGAAAGGCAACAAAAGAAAACAGCCACTTGAATTAATTTACTCCAGCTATGCAAGAGCAAACCTAAGGGATGGATGCTGAAGCATTAAAAAAAAAAAAATCACACCAGTTTTATGCAAACACATGGGATTTAATGAGATAAATTGGCAAAAGGGCAGATTTCTAAAAAAAAAAAAAAAAAAAAAAAAAAA